>JAWQEG010002104.1:0-119973 GCA_033782935.1 Petrolisthes cinctipes | reverse complement strand
TCTCTATGTTGTACAGTTTATAACATTAAAAATATATCTGCTTCATCCATACGTGTATAACTATTTTTGGGCCAGGTTATCTCTTAATATTATTCCTGCATCAGCTTCCTTTCAGAGATTTTAATTAACCTTAGCAGTGTAAAATTGTCTCATAAATTCTTCATGCAGTTATCGTTACAACATGACTTGGCCCACACTATAATTATTTATGTATGTACGATGAAGAGGATTTATGCCACTGACTGTGCATTAGAGTACGCGTAGTCTATGTTTCTCTGTGGAGGATGTCGATGGTGCATGTAATAATCTCGTATTCGTGGAGGTGGTGGTGATGATGATGATGATAGCGTTGGTGATGGTAGTGTAGAGGCTTCAAGGCCCCGACGGACGGGGACGCTTCACCCCGGTAAACACAAAACGTTTCTCACAACAGGGTACAAACGTTCTATTACCGTTGCATGTACGTATAGAGTATTTCCTCAACACTGGAACTCATAACTTTATAGAGAAGAGCCTTTGGAATATCTTGTATGTACAGTCGCGGCACATAGTTCTTGATCAGGGTGTAAGCGGAAGTCTAGTCAAGGATTATGTGCCGCGACTGTACATCCAAATCATATTATTTTTTTTATTTTTTTGTCGTTTCCCACTCCTTTACAACATTGTTAGAAAAATGTAATTCCATAACTTTATAAAGAACGTTAGGAATCGGTTATGTGTTTTCTGGGAACTGCCTCACTAACTAAGCAAACAAACAAGCCACTACTGACTCTGGAACCAATCACACCGCCATCTGCCCAAGACACCGACAGTCATCCAGGTAAGCTTCAATGTTGGTCCCACGGAAGATGATGATGGATTTGATTGATTGATTGATGGTTCTCTGGTTACGCCCGTCACTGTGTTCATCAGCTGTTATTAATTGGAGAGACAACGGTTTCGCAGATAGAATGTAACTATTGGTTCGAAACTGTTGTAGCACCAGTAAATCAGCATGTAACATCTTGAAGGTGAAAGTATACTAAAAATAAAAATAAAATGCTTTGGGACATCTTGAACCCCGAGTTTATCTTTCAGCTTGTCCCCCAGCTAATTTACTTTTAATTTTTAGTATACTATACATACGGAGTTCTCGCGACCCTGACAGTCAAGAGGCTACACTACAAAACAGTTCTGATGAAGGGTGAGGTGTGGGTGACTGGCAGTGAGAGTGAGTGTGTATTTTCCCCTGCAGCGGGTCGTATGGATCACGCCCACCACTACAACATGGCAGCTCGGGCACTGGACGAGGTGGGACGGCTGGACGAGTGTGTCAAGACGGCCCTCAAGCTACTGGACCTTGAGCAACACACTCCTGGTGGTCACAGCCGATCACTCTCACACATTCACCTTCGGCGGCGCCTCCGTGCCTCGTGGCCATCCCGTCCTCGGTGTGTTGTGTGTGTCCCTTACCCTGTCCTTCCTTCCTTCTTTCCTTCCTTGGCCTCCAGATGCTTGGGACGTCTTTCTCTTGCCTTAAACTCTTCCAGTAATTGTCTGGCACCAGTCTAAACCTTCTTTCTCTTGACGACTTGGCCCTATCCTGCCCCGTTTCACTTTATCCTTGCCATATTTTTCCCTAACTTACTTTGTTCAACTCAATCCTACTGTTCGTTACTCTATACTATTTGTGTCGTGTTTTACTCTATCCTACGCTGTTTCAATCGATCCTGCTGTGTTTATCCCCATCCTACTTTAGTCCACTGATCTTTCCCTGTTCTTGATCATGTATTTGCCTCAGTTAACTATGTCTTACCTTAATCCCTTCCTATCCCTACTTGATTTGATATTATCCTACCTTGTTCTGCTATATCCCACCTTGCTCCACCTAAACTCCTTCCTACTCCATCCTACCGTGTTCTACCCTTTCCTACTGCGTGCCATTCCCTCCTGCTGCTGTGTTTGATTCTCCCTGCACAGTTTTTTCTTCCTCTACCCTTCCTTCTGTTTTGACTCCTGGCTCATTCTTTCACTCAGTCTCCCTCTGTGATTCCCACCACTCTCCCTTTCTATCAGTCGCGTCCAGTCTCCAGTTTAATATCAGTCTTGTTCTGTCCGTTGTTCTCTCTTCTATTTCCGTCCCTGTTTCAGTCCTTTCCTCAACCTTCCCCTGGTCTGTCCCACTCGCGCTCTACCTCCGTCTGGTCCCGGTACAGTCACCAGCCTAATGACCTGTCGCCTCTCCTGTCTGAAGGGGGAATCTGGAATACACTGTGTCAGTCAGAAGGGATGTAAACGTCTCCTCTCCTTCTCGACACTCTATAATGATTTCCAGTGTTCTCCATCAACAAGAACAAGCGACAGAATAGCAGGATCGTTTGGTGATGGTTGTACAGACAGTATCTCTCTTCCACTGTCCTATCTTTCATGGCCTATAAACAATATTTGAAATATAAATACAGGAATTTATTTTAAAATCTCTTAAACTGAAGACGACAAATGTTCTGTGACACCCACACACTTGATGAGGAAAGGATTTTGCATAGAAATTTATGTCCATTTTGGCATCATTTTAATACTTAAACCAATTAATTTGATTTGGCAAATGTAAGATGATGATATTCAGCTGAGAGAGGCCACTGACTTGTATAGGGATATAGGTCTGAATAATATTTATATGATAAAACTCTCAAATATTACACGGGATATAATAGCCCTTTTCCCTGTGTTTACATTTGTGGTGTGTTGGTGCAAATGTATGTGTGGTGGATGTGTAAGCCATGCAGTCACTGTGAAAAGTTAGGAGTTGGTTTAACCACTCCGCTTGTTAATGGCGCATACATTTGTTTATCGTAGTCCATATAAGGGTTATAAGCACTAGTTTAGTACTACTATGGTACTAACGGGTCTGCAATCTGTGAAGTTCTCCTGGCATACCAATCCCATACCCACAACCTGCCCACACCTTTTCCCCTACTTGCCAACTTGATAGTGAAACGTGGATGGGCTGGTCCGTAGAGTTAATCGGGTGTGTCCGGTTGTATAGTGAAATGTGGGTTGATCAGTCCGTAGAGTTTATTGTGCCGCTGACCACCTGGAAAAAATCGCAACCAGCAATGTTGATGCACTGACCTCTGGTGGCGAGGATACAAACTTTTCACAGTACCTGTCGTGATTAAGCAACAAGAGATTCATCCACATTCACTGTAATAGATCAGAGTTGCGTGGGTTCAAATCCTTGTCACAATTGTCTTGTGCTAAGTAGGCGTTTCGACTTTTAAAGAGAGATTCTTTTATGTTTGAATTGGAAGGACTTCGATTTCTCCAAATTATGCCACGAAACAGATCCCTTATTGTAACCATTGAGGGCTTCTGTTTTTCTGGCATAGTTAGGAGGAATCAGTAATCTTCCAATATCGCCAACAAGAGAATCTCTCCTTAACTCAAAAGAGAATTAATTACTGGTAGGGAGAACCTCATATGGAATACAATTATCAGATTATTCAGCATTACTCAGTTTTCACAGTGACTGCATATGAAGGTGTCGGACTTGCACCCTGAGTGGAGTGTGTACAGTCAAGGACATAAGTTGTGTCTCATCTTCTGGCCGTCAGTAACTCTTAACGTTTTTCAAGAATCACTTCAATCTTCCGTATCATATATTTTGTCACCTTTAATCATACTCATTTTGCATTATTGTTTCCTATGTATACGGAAATAAATCCAATCATATACCTCCCAGTCCAGTCACAACATCCATGTCTGTGTTGTATACCTGAGTTACAGATAGACGAGTTAGACTTACCTTTGTCCCTGGCTGAGAACCTACTCCTTATGGTGACTCTCGTTAATATTAAGTTCTCGAACCCTATATTTACCGCACCTTATACCATTAACGTCTTCAGAAGTCTATCACAGGTATGTATGAAATGCATGCTTTATTTATACATATACTTTTATTATACAATCATCTATCATATATATTATATGTCTGTGTGTTTTTGGTAACAAATATCGGGTTTAGTAGCTGAATACTTGCCTTTTATAATTGCTTATTTTTTACTTTCGGCTTCGTGGTTTTACTTAAAATTTTTTCAGTAGTACAGAGGAAATTTTGCCACAGAAACAAACCCTCTTTTCTGCCAACTTTTAAAACTGTGATGAAATTTGTTACACAGTAACCATATATATATATATTATTATTATTTTTTCTTTTCTTATACATCTGACTTTATTCGCTTTCATTCATTGAGTGTATTGCAAGCCGTGAACCAAGTGTGTATGTCTCCATACTCATGAATCATTCAATTTCAATTACTAGATACATTGAATATATACACAGCATTATCTATAATATGATATACTTCCTATATCTTATTGAAAGTTGCATTATGATTACATGGTTTACTACCTTTGATGACGTCTATTTCCTCTACCAACCAAAAGTACATTACAGCAACTCCAAGCAAAAATATATTACAAACTCATTATACAGAGATAATAATTAATAACCAGAGAATATGACCACTAACACTATCTAACTAACGTGTATGTGTGTGTGGTGGTCAGGTCTGGACACTGAGATCAGCGACCTGGATGGCAAACCTTACACCACCTTGCTGTACGGTAATGGTCCTGGGTATGCCCACACTACACCCACGGGACGACACGACCTCACTGGCTTCAACACCGAGGATATCAACTTCGTACAACAAGCCGCGGTGCCCAGGAAGTGAGTGTGTGTGTGTGTGTGTGTGTGTGTGTGTGTGTGTGTGTGTGTGTGTGTGTGTGTGTGTGTATACTTGAGTGTGTATGTGTATGGATATGTGTGTTTTTTTTTTTTTTTGTATGTATGTGTGTGTTTGTCTATGATTATGTGTAAGTATGATTACGTCTGTGTGTGCACTTGCGTGTACTGTGTGTGTATTTGTGTATTCTTCCTTTCAATATTAGACGACAAATCCGTTAAATTTTTATTCTCATTCTTTCTCTTGTTGGTATACACACGACCATCACACACACTTTCACCACATACACGCGTCTTTCACACACCTCATACACGCGTCTTTCACACACACACTTACACCACATACACGCGTTCTTCACACACACACACACACACACTCTCTCACCATATATAGTAAACACGACCCACACACACACACACACTCACCACATACAGTACACACGACACACACACACACACAGTCACCATATACACGCGTCCTTCACACACACTCTCAAGTCATCACACAAACTTACCCCTGCCAACTCCCCAGATATGAGACTCATGGCGGGGAGGACGTGCCTGTGTATGCCATTGGTCCTGGGTCACACCTGTTCACTGGCACGGTGGAACAGACGTACATTGCCCACGCCATCGCCCACGCTGCCTGCATCGCCGACGACAACAGCCACTGCGAGAAGCCCCCCAGTGACGATGCCTGTGCCGCCGCCCCTGGTCCCGTCCCTGCACCCACCTCCCGACGCCCTCTAGGCCAGGTCACGCCCACGGTGGAGGACCATAAACAACAGAGCAGAGACCACAGAGCATGGAGTGCAGGGACACGGGCGTGGACCTGGACCACTTACCACGCCCTTACACTCCTGATGCTTCCCTTGGTGGTTCTTCTACGCTGAGCCTCTCACACCTATAATGATCTAAGTTTCTTTTACGAGTGCCCCAATACCCATGTAGAAACGTTCTCCTGACGTTGTTCTAACAGTGCCCCCCAGAATGTTTTTACTAGTACAGTATAACGGACTTTAACTTCTAAGAGAACGTTAGAAAAGGGTTCCGTGTTTGCTGGGACTCCTCAGATCATTGTCCGTTCCTCGGTTACAGTGAGTAAGACACGAACGGTTACATCCCCACCACGGGATGAACAGTTAACAGGGAAAGTGATGGCTGTAATAACCATCACAGATTATTGATGAATGGCAGAAAAGTCAGAGAAATTTAAATGAAGAGAATAACGACAACAACAAAATATTTCTCTTCCTGTTAGTTTGTTTGTTTTTGGCAATGAAGATAATTATATTGTACATAATAGTATTAATTGGTTGACAATGTTTCTTGCCATACAGAGAATGGCAGGAGTTTTTGGTCAACACAGTTTTGCCATCAGTGAGGTGTCGCAGGAACAATATTTCCCAAATTTTGATTGCTCAGAAGGGGTCCGAGAGTATTTTAGATGAAATTGGGGAAATACATGGAAGAGTGTTATTAGGAAACTAAACCACTGCTATGTGTGTGTACACTTGGCAAGAATATCATCTTCACCTCAGGGTCGTTGGATGCATTTTAAAATAAACACTAAAACTAAACCAGACAATAAACCTCTACAAGATGTTGTCATTCATCTTGTCATAATGTTATGTTGGGTGGGTTGGCTATTTTTGCTAAATGTACATGTCAGCATAGTGTTGTCAAGTATGTCACTATTCACATACTCTTTGATGTTTGTATGATACTACCTCTCAGCTTGGAAGCGATGGATATTTTGGAATAGCTTTGACAATCAGATGATGAGTAGACCAGTGGTGTATGAGTGAATGTCTAAAGAAACAGAGTTAGAAGGTGAATATATATATATATATATATATATATATATATATATATATATATATATATATATATATATATATATATATATATATATATATATATATATATATATATATATATATATATATATATATATATATATTATATTATATTATATTTTTTATTTTAGTTAGATTTATGCTTATTCCGTACGTAAGGGTCATTAATAAAGGCAGACAGTGTAGTATGGGAAGTAGTGTGTCTTTACTGTCTCTTGGATGGGAATACAGTTGACTCTAACCCAACAGTGACATACTCTTGGTGGGTAAGGAAGGCTCCATAACGTGTAAACAGATGCTGAGCCTGGTGTGGGTTCAACTTCCATGGCTGTCAGTGGTGTTTCTTCTCAAGCAGTAAACACATGTGGTAGAGGATCGTTGTATATTTCCCTGACCAAACTTGACCTCACTCACTCACGACGCTGGTCAAGGTCACCAGGATTTTCCCCACCTTCCACCTAACCTAACTTCACATGTCACTGGCTATGGTGTTGGACCCTGACATACTCACATCACTGGTCATAGGATATAGGTTAAGGTCAGCAGGGTCAGGTCTGATTACTGATCTGAGCCAAGCGGTGTAACGTGGGAAAGTCTTTTGTTCAGTAGTCTAATTTCGTGTTTAAGGAACAGATGCCTTCGTGTGTGTAATGACGGTATATTAATTTTATTGAATGCATATATATATTAGTTTTTGGGTATTTCGTGATAAGAGACGTAACTATATTATTTTTTAAAACCAGTGTTGTTATTTTAAGCTCATATATATATATATATATATATATATATATATATATATATATATATATATATATATATATATATATATATATATATATATATATATATATATATATATATATATATATATATATATATATATATATATATATATATATATATAATTGATATGAGGTTTGTTGCAGTAACAGTGTTTACAACATATACCTGTATATGAATTTACATTACTTATGCTATAGGATATGCATAAGGCGTTTAACGTAACTGAATTTCATCATCTATAAATTGTGAATGTCAATCATTATGTAGAGTAATTACATGCACTGTTGTTGATCTTTACATATACAGGTCAGGAACTATACAAAGCACATTACTGCATACTGGAAATTTTACTTGTCGTCACTGAAATGCATAATTACCAGTGACAAATACGAACTTTGTTTAAGAAAAATATTTTACCATATCAATCCTACTTGCAAACTTGTCTTGTACATGTTAATAGAATGGAGTGTTTTCTTCAAGAACAACTATTTCTTGTTCATTGCACAAAGAACTTTTTAATCCTTTGAGAATTATGCAGTGGTTTTAAAATAGTCACCCTAATGATAGAATGAAGAGACAGACTAGAACAGTTTACAATATTAGGCACAGAACTGAAAGTATAGATGGACTGACATAATGAAAGATGGAAAATAAAAGCCAGAACAAACACGGAAAAGGTCAACGAAACAAGACAGGTCACCGGGTTGGACTGTCATTGACGAACTACACACAGAGAGAAATAAATGGAAAAGGTTTGGAATGAGAGAGAGAGAGAGAGAGAGAGAGAGAGAGAGAGAGAGAGAGAGAGAGAGAGAGAGAGAGAGAGAGAGAGAGAGAGAGAGAGAGAGAGAGAGATATGAACTGTCCTATGGATGTTTAACTAATATCTGTTAATGATAATAGCTTACCTCTTAGTGACTAGCATCCCAAGGTGACTTTTGGTGCTCAAAGGATTAATGAGTCTTCAATCTGTCCATCTCCTGTTGAGTGGCTCATTGTTCAGTCTGATAAGAGTATTCACACCACCACTGGATGAGGAGTCCTTCTATAAAGCCTTTTCATCATTGCCTCAAGACGGAAAGAAGCATCGAGTCGTCGTAAATAATAGCTCATAATAATTATAAGATGTTCCATTACTGCTTCTTAGGGTTCCAGGGCAGTGGCGAATCGATTTATATAATGGTTACTTATCTAATGGTGCTGTCTTCATCTACTATGGGGCCGTAATCACAGTCGGTGCTTTGTTCCGGGTTGGTTGGAATCGAAGGTGTTGATTCGTCTGTTGGTAGGGAGCAGACAGCGTTGTCCAACCATTCCTTGAATATTGATATTGAGTAAGAAAACTCATCCTTTATTTCCACAGTATGTCTCACTTATATTGCCTTTAAATTTGTAACGCTCTTAGTCCCTACATTTTAAAATTTTATCTAGACAGGACTGACAGCAGAAGCCTAACTGTACCAGGTGGAAGCAGGGTACCTCTGCATCCCAAGTTAGCTATTTGGAGTAAACTGTTCGTGTTATAATATCTGGCAAAATTTCATGGACTAGCATTCCAACAGATAAATTGACAAACTATGTTGAGGCAAACCACTGGCCACCAAGATGTCGACTGTGATTATACTGTTTACGTAGTTCAACAAGTTTCAATCAACCAGAAAACCAGTCAGCCTTCCGCAACAACAGACAAGTAACTGGAGGCATCAAGCTCATGTACTTATCCGAATTTTATCAGTATTTCAACTTGAAGTGTTTACGGTGAACTGACTCTTTAAAAAAAGTAATGTTACTGGATGAATTGATGATGCATTGATGATGGAGATATTTGGAATTCAGTCATGTTTGGAAGTAGTCACACACAGTACCTTACCCACATGTCTCAGCTGAGATTCCTGTTCTCTAGATATGTACTGTCTGTCAAGAGTCATAATAAACATACAGGTGTGTTTGGAATAGCCTGACGGAGTATTTGTCTCTGAAGTCATCGTACCGGTAACACACCATCGTCAACACCACAAACTGTTCTTGCATATGGCCCAAAGTATAGGGTGGTCTGAAAGTCTTGTCACCCTCGACCATACACTTGTAATTGGACGAGCCATTTATAGGGGTGACAAGACTTTCGGACCACCCTTGTATACTTTACATACCACCACGAAGAGTGAAAGAGAAAGAGAACACAGATTACATTGAGAGTAGGGAAAAAATTATACCAGGAAAGTGTATAGATTTCTGAAGCCACGCGATGCTACAGACTTCTTTATTGTAGTGGTGGTGGTGGCGGTGGTGGTGGTTGTGGTGGTGTTGTTGTGTTGTTGTGGTGGTGGTGGTGGTGGTGGTGGTGGTGGTGTTGTATTGTTGATGTTGTGGTGGTGTGGTTAAGGTCAGGTCTGTACACTGCAGTCTTATTTATTAATTTATATATATTTTTCTTTTCTTGTCTGTCTGTACTTTTTTTCACGTCCTCTTTGTAATTCAGTAACCCGGGTCGACCCGTTGACTTTAAAACTGACTTAATTCTTATAAGCATTTTTATTTTCTTAGTTTGAATAATAATCATATTTTGCTTCACCTAAATACTGACTGAGTGAATAGAGAGGTGCGATTATATTTTCCATATACAGTGCGACTAGGATACAAAAAAAAATAAAAAAAAAGTGACTGAAGTTGGATCGGTATTGGGTAAATTTAGACTCGTGTAAAGTTTGTGGAGGTCAGTTCGGCTCAACAGAGAGTTACACGAGCTCTTCTTAAAATAGCTCAGCGGCAGGTAGAGACACTTGATGTTCTTCTCCTTGTCCTTTATTTTCGTGGATAAGGAATAAGTCAGATAAGTGTTAGAACTCCAGAATTTGTCCATCGCCTCGGTTTGAATTCAGTTTAAGAGAAGATTTTTTTTTTTTTTTTTTGATGAATTGGAAGGCTACTGATTCCTCCAAACTAAGCCAATAAACAAATCCTCTATTTTTTTTTTTTATTATTATTATTATTATTATTATCTTTTTTTTTTTTTTTTTTTTTTTTTACGATTGAGAGTGTCTGTTTTCTAGCATAGTTTAGGAGGAATCTCAGACTTTCCAAATCACCAACAAAATAATCTCCCCTTAAGGACACACTTAATATGTTTCAACCTGATAGCACCAGTCCACATTACAATGGTTTATTGGTTTGGGTGCTTGTGGTTGTTTGGGGTCAGAACGAGCATTGGTGTCTGTGTGTGTGTGTGTGTGTGTGTGTGTGTGAGAGAGAGAGAGAGAGAGAGAGAGAGAGAGAGAGAGAGAGAGAGAGAGAGAGAGAGAGAGAGAGAGAGAGAGAGAGAGAATGTGTGTGTGTGTGTGTGAGAGAGAGAGAGAGAGAGAGAGAGAGAGAGAGAAAGAGAATGTGTGTGTGTGTGTGTGTGTGACCTGTACCAAACCTATACTGAGAGCCAAACTTACCAGAATAAATCTCACCAAGGTCCTATAGTTTGTTGTAAGCTGTGAATTAGGTTGACTGATCGTCGAGTACTGAGCTTTAAGGACCCCGTGATGTAGCAGAAAATTGGAGGTTAGTGAGTCCTTCAAACAGTGCCACGAAACACCACCTACATTGAAGGAGCTTGTTTCGTGGCATAGTCAGGAGGAATCAGAAGCCACCACCAAGTCTCATACACGATCACAGGGTCCCTTGAAGCTTAAAGTCTATGTAGTGCCTTTTCCTCTGTTTTTACTCTATTTGAAATAAGTAAGTATGTATGTATGTGTCGTACTAACTTATAGGGTCATATTCAAGAACATTCATGGTTCATACGATGGTGTGGTACAGTACATACAGGTATACACAAACAACAACAACAACAACAACAGAAGTATTGTATCGGTATTGTTCCATCGTTCATCAACACCGTGTAATATACGGTGCTCTTATTCCACTTACACACACACACACATACACACACACACATATATACACACATTTATATATACACACACATACACACATATATATACACACACATACACACATACACTTACACACACACACACACACACACACACACACACACACGCACACACACACACACACACACACACACACACACACACACACACATACATACATACATACATCAGAGACCTGTGTGTATGTGTGTGTGTGTGTGTGTGTTATAATGTTCTTGCATAGGGCCCTAACTAACTAAAGCCATGAACCTGGACTTTTTTTTACTCTTGTCAGTGAGGTATTAAAAAAAATATATATATATACACACACAAAGTCCATTATGTAAGATGAAAAAAAAATTCTAAACTTAGGGTAAAAAATGCATCGTGAATATTGGAATGGATTGAATTTATTTTTATTTTATATTTTCGATTCTCTTACATAGGTTGTGTTTTTTTTATTATTCGTCCATCGTCGCATGCCACAGTAACCCGAATCCTATTAAGGTCCCTGTGATGTGGTCAGTAGATTGGAGTTAAATGAGTCCTTCAAATATTGCCACAGAACACCACCTATATGGAAGAAGCGTGTTTCATGGCATAGTCAGAAGGAATTAAGAAAGCCTCCAGTTCCCATACCCGATCACAGGGTCCTTAAAGGGGAAGTTTGGTGTTGGTAAATCTAGAGCAACTGAATCCTCCAAACTATTCCTAGCAACAGAACACCATTATTTTTGCTCTTTTGGTCCTGTTTCCTAGCATACTTTGGAGGAATAAAGGCACTGCAATGTACCAAAAAAGAATTACCACCTTAAAGGGAGGAAATACACTTACGTTTGACACTTTAAGGAGGTAATACACTTAATTTTGATATTTTAGAGCGCCCTCATTCCCCCATTTGGAGGGCTACTGATTAATTCCCCCAAACAATGCCAGGAGACAAACCACCTCAGTGTTATACATAGGGGGATGGATGATTTGTATCGTAGTGTTGTGTGGAGGAGGATTCAGTACAACTCCAGTTTTTGCTACTAATAAATTCTTCCCTCAAGTTAGAAGTGAGTGAGTGGGCAGGCAGTATTCTTAGACAGACACACACCTCCTCCTCCTCCCCCAACTAATTAAATCTTTCCTCAAGTTAGAAGTGAGTGAGTGGACAGTATTCTTAGACACACACACACACACACACACACACACACGAAGGATTTAGGTGTACAGCAACAAGGTTCAAATACTGTGAGTTAGTTTGGTATGTTCTTTTTTGTTTTTTTCTCTAGTGAACCCATCATCGGAAAATTAACCTACCCAAATCTCTCTCTCTCTCTCTCTCTCTCTCTCTCTCTCTCTCTCTCTCTCTCTCTCTCTCTCTCTCTCTCTCTAGTATGAACTAAGAATACGATCGTTCTCTCCTTTTTTTTTCTCTTTTTTTATCATATTATCTCTTGTATAAACGAAGAATACAATCTGGTGTTTCAGTTGTGATGTTCGTATGAAGTGAAGGAATCGAGTCGTATTTCACCAAACGCATTAAAAATATATATATATATATAAAAAAAATTACTAAGGGCATAATACAGTGTTGGTTGGTACATACATTTGAGTGCCTTGATTCCTCCAAAGTATGTCAGGAAACGACAGGATCAGATATAATTATGATGGTGGTCTGTTGCCTGGAGTAGTTTGTAGGAATCAGATGGTCCTCCAAAAAAATGTATCACCTCCATAATGAATTAAACGACCCCCTGTGATCATGTATGAGAATTGAATGAAGGCTTCTGTTTCCTCCTGACTATACCACGAAACAGCTTCCTTCCATAGAGGTGGTGTTTCGTGGTAATATTTAAAGGACTCGTACACATTCACAGGGTTCCTTAATTGAGGGGGTAATACCCATTTTGGTACATTGGAGCGCCTTGATTCCTCCAAATTATGCCAAAAAAAACAGGACCAGATGAACAAAAAAAATAATGGTAGCCTGTTGCTTGAAGTACTTTGGAGGAATCAGTTGCTCCAAATATACCTACACTGAACTTTTAATATTATCCTACTGGACTTCCACGGACTTTGATGGTTCTTCGGGTTGACTCGTTTCTTGTGCAAAGTGAAAAATAAAAATAAAAAATAAAAATATAAACTATATATATATATACATAAAATATGATGGTATAACTAACTAACTGTACTTAAAATAAAAGATAAACCGATATTTTTTTACATTATGTACATAGAGCTCAGAGAGTAAGAAAACATGAATGATTGAACGGCTATATAGGAATAATTATGAGTGTCATTTAATTAGAAGACAGTCAAAGCATAGGAAAAATAAATATATAAATAAATAAATAAATAATACCATGTGTGTATGTCAGTTCAGTTCCGGATTTACTATTAATTAATGAGGCCGACAAGTGGCAAAAAAATATTTCACCCTGACCGATATCTTCATGTTCTCTTTAGATTATGAAAAAAATATTGAAGGGGAGATTCTTCTTGTTGGTGAATTGAAAGGTCCACAAACTATATATATGCCAGGAAACAGACGACCCTAATAAATGTCACTTTAATGGGTCATCTGTTTTTTTTTTTTTTTTTTTTTTTTTTTTTTTTTTTTTTTTTTTTTTTTTTCGTGGCATAGTTTGGAGGAATCGGTAGCCCAATAAAAATTTACTCTCAAAAGAATTCCCCCTTTCCCTCTAGACACTGAAAACAAACAAACAAATATTTTGATGAATACAAAACTGTTGTAAGATAAGACAAAATTATATGGCTTATCGTAGACCTTAACTATAATAATAATAATATTAATAATAATAATAATAATAATAATAATAAATAACTGTAGTAAGGGAGAGATGGTGAGGCTACAAGGCAAATAAGTACTGAGGTATAAGTAGCCCCCAACTCTCAACCTATAGTTCAGAAAAAAAAAATACAAAATAAGAATATGCATCAGACATCCAGGTAACAAAAAAATAGCTATATGGGTATAATTTGATTTATATTATATTTTTATTTATTATTCTTATTATTATACATTTTTTTTTCTTTTTCGGTATGGTCACAGATTTAAGTTACATCGCCTCCATCTATCGCTCAGTGGTGGCTACAGATTGTGATGTAGTCTGAAAATTGGAGGTAAATGAGTCCTTCAAATATTGCCACGAAACAACACACACACACCTATATGAAGGGCGCTTGTTTCGTGGCATATAGTCAGGAGGAATGAGAAGCCTCCAATTCCCATACATGATCACAGGGTCCTTAATTGAATGGAAAAAACTAATGTCTATCCATAATGTGTATTGCGGTACTGTATACAATTTAAATCCAACTGTATATATCTGCTGTATTTTCAAAGACATCTGTAAGGGAAGGAAGGATTGAATACTCTAAGGTCTTGATTCCTCCAAAGTATATCGGACCAGATGAATGAAAATGGTGGTGTCTTGTTGCCTGGAATAGTTTGGAGAAATCAGTTTACTCCAGATTTACTACCACCACCACCACCAACAACAACAACAACAACAACAACAACAACATCAACAATATACTCCTTAATGAATGATAGTGAGTGAAATCTACTGTAACTTTTGTCCCTGACCATACATACAGTACATACTTACATACATCCACGACGGAGCTGAAAGTAATCTTGTGTTTTTGTGGATTTATGGGGCGAGGATTTTACATGTAACTTTTGGTTCCCGTTTTTATCTCTTAGTCCTTTTTTTTTTTATTATCCTGGGTTGGCTAGACACGGAAGCTGACACATTGAGTTCCGAAGTACAAAACAAAAATATTCACTATAATTATTTTTGTTCGTCTTTCGTCGATGAAAAGTGTGTTACGGTTTTGCCACCTCAGTACTAAGTAGCAAGAAATACCCAATAAACAATAATGATTATCCCAGACTTTTTATTTACTTGTCCTCTCTCTCTCTATCTTGATTAAATAACATGGAACTGTAGGTAGATAGGTAAGTATCTTTAACTTATTACTACACAATCAAAGTGACACCCACCTAACGACTTGGGACTTGTCGCATTTGGAAGTAAAAAGAAATAGGTTTTTTTATGTGATACAGAATTTCTGGTTTAGTTGTGGGTCCTCAGTTACTGTTTTGGCTTTGGAGAAACAGTAGTTCGCGTCCCTGGGTATTTATTTATGGATGGGGTGATACAAACTTTCTCATGGCCACAATACGTAATTTTTAGCCACTACATAGATGAGGTAGGGGTATACTTGGGTTTACATACACACACACACACACACATGGATAAAGTAGGGGTATATTTGGGTTTACTTACACACACACACACACACACACACATGGATTTATACACACACACACACATGCACACAGTAACACATAGGCCACACACATGGGTTTGTTTATACACACACATACACACAGTAACACATAGATCACACACACACACAGACACACATGGTTGAGGTAGGGGTACATTCGGGTTTATTTAGGCGTGTTGTAGTTGAACGCTACGATGTACACAGAGGATTGAGACTTGAGAGGACACACACACACACACACACCTCACCGTTCTCGTAGACATTACATTTAAGTTTTCAAGATCAAATTAATTATATACAGGTAGTAAAGAGATAAAGAGAAGGTATATTTTGAGTTATATTATCTGTAATCTTTACTATCGGACAGACCCCAACCCAACCATGGTGAGCTACAAACCCAATGGTACGAGAATTTTATTATTTAAGTGAAGTTTATCGTAATAATATCCTAAATAATAATGGTAAATTTATAGAAGTACTGGGTTCACTATATTGTATATTTTAGTATCATTACCCACTATTTTGGACCATACTAAGACACTTTTCAATGACGTTTTCATCTATGGTGTTTCTCTCGGAGACATATGTTTTACAAACATAATTTGCAAATTAGTCTGACCTAACCTAGACTACAGCAGACTACCGGGTTCTAACCTGGGCAAACTACCGGGATATAAGCGGTGTAAACTATCATAAAGTGACGGGCAAATTCCCGGGACCTTGCCGGATGTGGTAACACTACAAGGCCCTAGCCAAGAACACAGTACTTCTGTAATAATACCATTAATTTAGCTACTTCTTTACCTATTTTGTATGTAGGTCAATTATTTATAAATTTGTATGAATCTTGAGTTATTAAAATGGCTTTTAGTGCCATTTTTATATGAGAAGATAATAGGCGATATGCAAGAACATTTACGGTATATACGATGGTGTGGTAGCAGTACGATGGCTTCATAAACAACAGAGCCGTCATACCAGTACCATGCCGTTGTATACACCATGAATTTTCGGTATTTATTGAAAGAATTACCGTTTTGCAGCAGTGTTGCCAGATCCGGCTGGGTCCCAGTATTTTGCCCCAGTCATTTATTGTATTTTATCACGATTATTTCCCGGTAGTTTGCCAGGTTAGGTTCCGGTAGTTTGCCCAGGTTAGGTCCCGGTAGTCTGATGCGGTCTAGGTTAGGTTAGGTCAGGTCAGGTAAGGTCAGGCTAATTTCAAAATGCCCCATTTGAATATGCCCTATCTTGTAAATGGGGCATTTGCGGAGAAAATGCCATAGAAGAAAATAGTCTTAGAATGGTCTAAAATAGTGGGTAATGAAGGTAGAAAAATCGTACGCAATAACGGTAATTCATTCAATATTTACCGAATTTTCTTACATACGGCCCAATAAGTTACCATAGCTGTTATTTTGGTATTTATCTAGACTATTGCCGTTTTGTAGCAGTGTTGCCAGATCCAGCTAGGTCCCAGTATTTTGCCCCGGTCAGGTCCTGGTACTTTTTTACGATTAGTTTACCCAGGTTAGGTCCCGGTAGTCTGATGCGGTCTAGGTTAGGTTAGGTAAGGTCAGGCTAATTTTAAAATGCCCTATTTGAATATCTTGGAAATGGGGCATTTCCGAAGAAAATGCCATAGAAGAAGTGTCTTAGAATATTATAAATTAGTGGGTAAAGAAGGTAAAAACATTGTAATACCAACCGGCAATAGAGTAGATATTTACCGTTATTTTTTTCAACTAAACAATGAGATCTTAGGTTTTTGTATTAACATTGTTTTTTTGGTCCTTTCATGTATCCTAAGCAGTAAACAATGAATCACGCCGTCGTATGCACCACGAACGTTCTTGAATATGGCCCCATGTCCTAAGCAGTAAACAATGAATCACCTGATGGGCAGTATTAGTGGAGCAACTGCTCACCTAAAACAGAAAGCTTTGTCTTCATATGAGCTTTGTGAAGCAGCGATAAGAAGACATGAAGCCATTACAAAACTCAACCCTTTCATCATGTCCACACACAAGTTGGCTCAGGAATCAGCATCACGTTCAACAGAAAGGTGATAAATGTCAATACACTTTCTCTCAGAAGTTATGTCATAAGATGAAGTAGTACTGGTAGCCTACTCTATACTGTAGGGTACCATTTGCATTGCTCATACATAGGCCTAGGTACAGTCAGCAAAAAAAGTATTGAAGCCACCCTTACATTGAAATCTATACCAGTATATAATTTCACAAAGTGACTATGTTCTTCCGTCCAAACCTAACTACTCCTCGGTCCTTCGAGATATCAACACAAAATTATTTGTGGATAATACATATGCTTAGGGGTTGTAATAAACTAGTTTTGAAAGTGATCTGACGAAGAAAAAAAATCAATTTCTGCCCGCAGGGCCAATCGACTCGAGTTGATTATAATTATCCATAGAGGAGTTCCAATACCTTTTTTGCTGACTGTACAATAATCCAAAGATAATTCATTCTGCATCATGAAAATACAATATAGCCCAAGGGAGATTGAATCATATTAATACATGTCAGTTACCAAGGAAGATGACCTTACACTGCTTTACATAAGTTTATCCCTTAATCTTATTTACATTAGAACAATTCACAGTGTAAAGAAGAGACTAGCTTGAGCTGGAGAAAAGGACAAACAAGGGAGAACATGGTGCCTTGAAATTATTTATTTGTCACAACCCCATTAAGGATTAGGATATATTTTATGGAAGAAATGTGGAGATTAATATATTGAGATGTAAAGTATCATCAAGTTCGTTTTGTGGTCAAAGACCTGCATGTGTATTATTCTATCACAGCTAAAGAAAAGGCTTATCAGGAAATTTTCCATGTTATTTGTCATTTAGGTATTTTCCTTTATATTTTGCAGATACAAGAAAGGGAAACCTATTGGTCCCTTAGATGGGATTCCCATTGCTATTAAAGACAACTTTTGTACAGCTGGTATTCCAACAACATGTGGATCAAAAATGCTACAGAATTACACACCACCATACTCTGCAACAGTGGTACAGAGGTTAATAGAGGCTGGTGCTGTCATAGTTGGCAAGTCAAACTTAGATGAATTTGGCATGGGTTCCGGAACAATTGATTCCACTGCTGGTCCTTCACGGAATATATATCGCTCTGGTATCAACTATAAGCTTCAGAGTACAGTGAGGTACAGTTATGGATAATCTTTTTCTTCATGATATAATACCGGATACTATATTATACTGTAGTATGTATTATATATAGAAGATGTCAATTATCTGTTTGTATGTTCATATAAAAGGGGTACATTCATCTGCCTGTACCTTGAGCTTAGTAGTAAAGGAAAAATATTTAGGTTGTCAATAAATAATGTTATATTAACTGTAAGTAATAGTATAGTATAGTAAGTGAGAGCTATAGATGTGTTTTTGGATCAGGTACCCCACATCAGGTCTAGCAGATGGTGACTGGTATGTGACTGGCGGCAGCTCAGGAGGCAGTGCTGTGGCTGTGGCAGCAGGGGCAGCTTTTGGGTGAGTTAAGATAAGGTTTAAGGAGGTAATACACTTTTGGTACATGGGAGCACCTTAATTCCTCCAAAGTATGCCAGGAAAGACGACCAGAATAACAAAAATATTGATGGCCTGTTGCTTCGGATAGTTTGGAAGAATCAGTTGCTCCAACACTGTGCTACTACCCTCTAAGTAATATCAGTCACTAATGAGTAAGAGAATCCTTTTCAAGGAGGAGCTTATATGACTTCTCTTGCAAGCCTTAAATTATGATCACAGTAATTTTTTCACTCATTCATTAATTCATATTAGAGCCGTTGGGTCAGACACGGGTGGATCAGTGCGTAACCCTGCCTCGTATTGTGGAGTAGTTGGCCTCAAGCCTTCTTATGGGATAGTCCCACGCTATGGCCTCATCAGCCTCGTAAACTCCATGGATGTGCCAGGACTTTTTGGCCGTAATGTGGATGATGTGGCTACCCTCCTTAGTGTGGTGGCTGGAGAGGATCTCAGGGTAAGTTAACAAAATTATACTGTGTTGCAATATGATTAGACAAAATATACTGCTGTAAATACTGTACTGATAATTACTTTTCGAAGCAGGAGACAAGATACTTACCAGTAATATGAGCTTTATTATGTAGCTTGGGAATTGTTGATACAGTAATTTCCATATCTGCACATAAGTAACGCTTACTGTATATTATTCCCCCTTATATTGAGGATATTCTTGTAATGGGCATTACCTACTACAGTACTCTACATAGTATCACATAATTCATTTCAACTTAGGCCTAGGTTTGTATTTGATTTACAGTACTGTACTTGTAATATTGTTCTCATCAGGATTCAACTTCTGTACCAAGCAACCTACAAAACTTACAACTACCTGAGGTACCAAGTATAGAAGGGTTAGTTGTAGGTATACCAAGGGAATATCACAGTGCTGGCATGAGTCAAGAAGTAGTAGACATCTGGACTAAAGTTGCTGGTCTTATGAAAGAACAAGGAGCTCAGGTAAGCTTCTATTTCTATATGTGGATAGGAATTCGTCATAATGACATAACAAATTGTACCCTGGCTAATAATTATTAACTTCTGTATGGCCTTTGGATGCCTCAGAAACAAGGAATAAAAAATGTATTAATTTGCAGGTGCGAGAGGTGAGCATGCCACACACACAGTACTCAATTATCTGTTACTCCATTCTAAACCCATGTGAAGTGGCTTCCAACTTTACAAGGTACACAGGAGTTGAATATGGGCTACGGAATGAATCTGGTCATTCTATGGAGGCCATGTATGCTCTCACACGCTCGACAGGCCTGAGTGAGGTAGTTAGAGGAAGGATTCTGGCAGGCAATTACTTCCTACTGAGAGAAAACAAGGAGAGATATTTCAATCAAGCCTTGAAGGTAGGATATACAAATATTTCTGTTACTGTATATTGCTACCATATAATTATGTGGCTCCCACTCAAATAGTTAGACATTCAATAAGTCTCTTCACCATCCTTAGATTTCCCTGTTTGAAGGGTGCTGGCACTGAGGGGCAAGAAAAATTCCAGCTAGTTGCCAATTCCTTTTTCTGTAGTCTCTTTCTGTGACATATAGGAAATATGTTACACCTGTTCTAGAAAATGCCCAGTCTACAGGGCTCTGATAACTATAGACTAGACAAAGGAATATTTTGATAGATTGTGGAAAAGTGTAATGAAGGGAAGTGAATAATTTGGAATATTATTCAGTGAAGGCTGGAAATATTAAACTGGTAATGGGAGAGAGGATAGTGCAGATATATACCGTATATACTGTAACTGTAATAGAAAGTGGTAGTGGAAAGAGCTTATCTTTTGTGTATCTGGCTCCAGCACACGACGGAAAACTGGGAAAAGTTTTATCATTCACCTAGGACTTAAGGCCTAAATTTAGTCTTGAAGATAAAAATTATATTTGTGGATATACTTGTTCTCACATACATATGTTCAGTCATCCTTTCTACATGCCAGATATATAGTTACCGTACAACTCCATGATTTAGTTATATACTCCAATAGGTTCGGCGGCTGATTTCTCAAGATTTTGAACAAGCTTGGTCCAGTGGCATTGACCTCCTCCTCACCCCAGTCACTCTCTCTACTGCCATCAGGTAATATAGTATTACTTGCCACAGGGAATCCCTTTATACTCAGTGGGTTATTCTGGAATTGCCTTTTTTAACACATTCATTGTCCGGGTATATACAGTACTGTATATGTAAATAATTCCATTGATTTTTTTGTCATAATTATTGTATGAATGTTCTACTTCAGTTCAGAATGTATCATTTGACTGCATATCCCATATATCTCGATGGTTTCAGATACTCAGAATTTGTAAAGACTGACAATCGGTCCCAGGCTGCTGACCAGGACATATGCACCCAGTCAGCCAACATGGCAGGAGTTCCAGCCATCAATGTTCCTGTAGCTCTTAATCTTGATGGGTTACCACTCTCCATGCAACTCATGGCTCCCTGGGGACATGATGCATCCCTCCTGTCTACTGCTAAGTGGATTGAGCAGCATGTAAACTTTCCAAGATTGTGTACTATAGAAGACTGTAAGTAATTTTTATTAAATGAAGGTAATAATCCTTGATATATTCAGAACCATTGTAGTACATTTTGAAACAAAGTGAACAAGGGCTGTGCTAGTCCAGTCTCATTTTCTCATTCCTTGTACAGTTAGCAGCAGAAATTCATTCAGAGCCCGCCAAATGACATTGGGCAATTGAAAAGTAACTGTCTGTAGAAGAACTGACTGTTATCTATTTTATAGTAACTTATTCCCATAATAAAAATAGTAAATAATTTTCCTGTGTTTACACTCCAGCAACTGCCTTAACCCCTGGCTGGTTCAGAAATTTTTTTTGCAGGTGAATGTACACAAATCTAGAACAGATTACAGAACCACCACAAAAGTTTCTGTTGGAAGTTGCAAGATTTCAGACTCTGACTTAACTTTTGCACGGAATCCAAGATGAGTCTGTTTACTTGGATTCCTCTTCTCTAGACACTAGGTTTGGATTTTGATTACTAATATCTTTCTCTTTTCTAAAATATGAAATTAATTACAAGATTTATTAGCTGAACAATTACTGTTGTAGTAAAGTTACAGTATGAGGTGGATATAATAGTGTGTTTTCTATATATTAAAGATTTATTTGAGAAATTGTAAATAAATAAATGTCAGTACTACATAATCTTCCAGTATACATATGGTTGCTTAAGGTTACTAAAGTATCACTGTGCATGTGAAAGACATGGGGTCTTGAGCTAATTTATTCCATCTTGAACAAATATGGCAATACACTCACCATCCATGCCAGTCATCACGGCTGTATGTCCTCCTGAGAACTGTCCAGCATGTTGGGCACTTGCCAGGTCACTTTCAGATAAAATGATGGTTCCTGCAGGTAACTGATCCCTGGGTAAGTCAGGCACTGCCTCTGCATTACCAAGATCAATGCTTGGATTGGCACTGTGTACATCAAGACTCTGTGTACTCTTGGAAACAACGTTATGCCCCTCTGGACTGTGCTCTTCTAGGCTTGGTCCAACAAGGCTAGGTCCCTCTAGGCTTGGTCCCACTAGGATGTGTCCCTCTAGTTCTGGGTCATTGCAGTTCATAATATTCCCACCGTCATTCACGTCACTGCCTTCCATAACCATATTATTTGAAGTGGTTAACTTGGATTCTGGCACCACCACCTCTGTCTCCATCTTATCATGCTTCTTTAGATGGATTTTTAGATTCATATACTGTATAAATGCTCTGGGACATTTCTGAGGAGAAGAAAAAACTAAAATCAATCATATATTAATGTATGGTTATTGCAGTTTGGTACAAAGGAGTGATGAGGGGTTTAATGTGAAGAGGATGTGGAGTATGGAGCTGCCAGGCAAGAGGAAGGTCGAAGAGGAGGTTCATAGATTTGGTAAGGAAGGATATATAGGTGGTTAGTGTGACAGAAGAAGATACAGGAGACTGGGAGATAGAGACATGATCAGCTGTGGTGACCCTAAAAGGAAGCACCCAAAAGTAGTACAGTAGTAATATTACAGCTTAGTGCATTGATAGTTGTGGGTATGGGGACCTTACATATAACACAGTCCAGGGTTTTACCATTAACCTTGCTTTTACTATTGTCCCTACATAATGAATATTCAAAGTTGCCCACATCTTGTAGCCTATCAGACAAACCACTACATCACACCATACATAATACTGAACTCATACATACTGCACAAGGCCACTTTTCACCACATTACCTCATTCCTCCTGGCTAACCATTACTTTATAGTTTTGCTCCTATTAACTCTCAGGCCCATAGATTCCATATTTCCCCTTCACTTGTCAAACATTTCCTTTACTCCCTCCCCAAGCTGTCTGCTATCAACACCAGTTTCACTCACACATATTCACAGTATCATTTTGATCAATACATGGATCCCTCTATTTGTGTGTGTGAGGGGAATGTTGTCATGGCTAGGCCTTTTTAAAATATTAAGTAAGACAATACTACATATCTACATAAGAATAAACCACTCACCAAATTCCAATTACAAATAATTTAGAGGATGATCAAGAGTTAAAACAATATACAGTTTAGTAGTCACAGGCCATATAAATTACCAAGTTACTCACCGGACATCTATGAGGTCTATCCCCAGTGTGAACCCTCTCATGGCGATGCAGATGGGAAACATGAGCAAATTCCCGGCCACATGCAAAGCACATGTATGGTTGTTCCTTCTTGTGAAGTCTAGTGGAGCAGAAAAAGTATATGTATGGTTTAATACTTCTTAAAGTTTCCTACAACTTTCCTCGAAAATATATTCTGACACATCATGTTACATGCAAGTTGTCTCTTTGTAAAGTTTATTGGTCAATATCTCAGTGTTATATAAGTTTTTCGCTTTAATATAGAAATAGTATTTCAACAGACCAAAAAATCCATTATCAGTTGAGCTTTACTAAAAGGAAATTGTAAAAATGCTTTCTACCAAGTCAGGGCATATGGTTCAATTTCACTCCGAGTTTAGAGGTGGGTGCTACTCATCATTACAAAGGTTAAGTGCTGTGATAAGTATTTGGACGAGTGAAAACATTACCATCCCACTTCCCCAACCCAGTACCATCTAACATGTAATGGCACTGCCTTCATATATTTGGCACTGCACTAATGATTCTCAGGTATTGAAGTATAGATAATAACCTCATGCCACTGTTAGTTATAGCCTACATACCTCATATGGTACTTGAAGTCACTCTTGCTGAAGAACCTCTTAGAACACAGCTTACAGGCATAAGGTCGCAACTGCTGGTGGTCACGCTTGTGGTGTTGCTTCAAGGAGGTGACACTCATGTACCGCTATCCCATGTAAAAAGATTTTTATGAGATTGTGCAATCACAATAAATTATACAAATATACCTTTGTAGTACACATGAAATCATCTATAGTAACCTCATTTGGATTAAAACTATTATAAATGGTGTAGTCAGTACAGGCATTCTTTTAAAAATGTTGACAGGGCTAAGTGAAAATCTTAATGTGTACACGTGTACAGTAAATTATACAGAAAGATATTTTAAATGAACTAACCTTTGGACATTCAGGACATTGGTGCATAGTAGTTATAGGGTTGTGCTTTTCCATGTGCCTGTTAAGGGTCGAGCGGTAGGCAAAACTGAGGCCACACTCACTGCAGCGGTACCTGTGTAATGAGGCATCATGGGTTGCCATGTGCTGTTGAAAGTTCCAGGGTTTACTGAAAGTCTTGTTACAGTTGGGGCACAATAGCTGCCCTGTTGTACCTCGCTTGTTATTAGAGATGTCTGGCTTTACTTCCAGTTCCTCATCTTCAGGGACATCTCGTTCTTGTTTTAGAACGAGTTGCTTATTTATGGCTTTCAATGGAAGAGATATAGACTTGGATTCTACCTCATTCTTAGTGGATGGTGTTGTCAATGCAATTATAGGCATGAGGGACTTGTCAGTGAGCTGTGTTGCATCACCTGTATCCATCATGATGTCACCACTACTCTGTGGTTCTAACTTTATGCTATGAATAGGTAAGGGTGCAGAAGGAGGGCTTGTGTCTGGCATTGTTGAGGAAGGATTGCCATTATTATCTGATTGTGAGCCTAAGAGGAGAGTCTGGTCATCCTGATGTTGACTGTGTACATTGATCATAATTGTCTCCTCCGGAAGAGTGGGTCGGAAGGCATTGGTAGCATCCTCCTGGGTTAAGTTGTTTCCTGGGGCATCCACCTGGAGTACCTGGTCTCTGGAGATTTTACTTCCCTTTTTCATAACATAGGACACACTCTCACCCTCTTGTGTGATATACATTACCAGATAATCCTCTTCTTCATCCCCTTCTTCATCACCCTTTTCCACTACACTGACTGCATGTCCATCCTGTTGGTCAGTAGTTGTGTGTGTGGCAACAGCAGTAGTAGCTGAGTTAATGTCCAAGTGAGAAGTTACTGATTCCACAACAGCCTGAACATTATGAAGACCAAGAGGATCATTAGCTTGTTCTTCAGGTGTGAAACAAGCATGAGTTTTAACTTCAGCCATAGGGTAGACTTTACCACATGAGGTACAGAGATATTGACTGGTGCTGGCATGTGCCTGTTGTTCATGATCTTTAAGCTCAGATTTAAGGGAGAACTGTGCCCCACAAACCTGGCAGTAATAACTTCTACCTGAACCACCTGTCTGACCCCGGATAATACGTGCAGCTTCCTGTAGGGTTATCACCTTCTTGTGTTCCAATTTTGAGTGTTTGCGTAGTCCTGAGGCACTCCGGAATGTGGCAGGACACAGTGGGCAGACACCAAAGCTGGGTTGATGGGTGGCACGGTGCTTGTGCAGTAAAGTTACCTGTAACAAAGATTGGACAGTACAATAAAAATTGAATATTCTGTTGAGTGTAGGTAACCTTGGGTTTTCTACAACTCTGCAATGTCTAAAATTAATTTTTGTACTTAAGGTGTTACACAAATTCAGTTTACAAAATTATTCATATTCATATTAGTTTTTCAAAATGGTAAGATAATGAATTACAATACCTGTTTGAAACGCTTGCCACATGTAGCACAAACATAAGGTTTGATGCCTGTATGGAGACGCTGATGGCGTATCAGATTGGAGGGGTGACTAAACTGCCGACCACACACATGGCAGACGTTGGTCTTTATACCCAAGTGGAGGTTGAGGTGCATCTTGAGATCATGAGGGCGATAAAATGCTTTAGTACAGAAAGTGCACGCAAGTGGTCGTTCCTTCTTGTGGACAGAGCGCACATGGTCCTCCAGTACCAGACTCTTAGAGAAGCTCAAGTGGCAGGAGGGGCAGGGGAAAGGGCGAGGGGCATTATGTGCCTCTGTTTTGTGTACTCGAAGTTCAGCTGCTGATTGGCATGAGTGGTGACATATCTCACAGCTCCACACACCCTGGCCTCGGTGCACCTGTAAGTGGCCATGATATTGCCGAACTGAACGGAACTGTGTGTGGCATACTGGACAAGTCAACTGCCCTGGATCCCCACATCGTCTATTACGACGCGGCGGCAGAAGAGAATCCCTGGTAGCCAGGCGCTCCTCAATAGTGCTGCTTCCCTCTGATTCCTCCTGCTGCTGACTCTGGCCATTCCCCTCCTTGGTCCCTGGCTCACTCTTTTCCCTTATCTCATCTCCTGTCAGTCTTGATCTGCTACCCTCCTCCTCCAGCTTCAGTGGTCCCATTGATAACAGCAATACTTGGTCATCCTGTTTTCCAGATGTATTGGCCAATGCTTCATCATCACCCAAGGCAGAGGGTCCTTCTCCTTCATCAGTAGTCCCAACCAACACTAAATCTCCATATGTGTGTTGAAGTTGCTGAGTGTAAGCAGCAGGCAAGGTGTGTAACGTTGACCCATCTGCAGAATTAAATGTAATAGTGTGACTCTCCCCTTCAACTTCCTCAACTTCACCCTCATCCGGTCTCTGGTTTTCAGTCTTACCCTGATGGATGTAAATATATGTCATTGCCTCCCCAGAGCCTGGTTCACCTACTAACACCAACTGCCCCCCAGCCATGTCTTGAACAGAACGATCAGCCTTGCTAGGGGAGTTTTGCAAGTGTTGAGTATTGCAGGAGCTGGAGGAGTGAGTACCGGTATCTTCTTCCAGTGGCTGTAATACAATGTTCACACTGCTGTCTAAGGTGTTTAAGGTGGCATAAGTGATGGTTGCCTCTGAAGCCAGGTGTTGTGAGGGTGTAGTGTTCCGTGCTCCAATGGGTGGTCTCCCTGCATCTTCCTGTTTGACCGAGCATAATAATAAGGATTCCCCTCCAACTTCATTCTCACTCAGTGTCACAATAGGTGCCTCTCTTCCTCCCAGGGTTACTTGAGGTGTAGTCAAGGGAAGAGCTTGGGTATTATCCAATGACTGTAGTGAAAGCAGATGACCTCTGGTTTCCTCTTTGACCACATTGTTCATTACGTTCCTATGGAATCAGTAAGAGAAAATTTTTAGTGGTATGGCATTTAAAGTAGACCTGTAACAGTATTGTCTAGCCTACCTGATAATGTTACATGACCCATGGGGAGTGGGGGAGGTAGGAGCCCTTCAAGATATTCACAAAAATAATATTGTCAATCTTACATGAATCTAATAATAGTCATCAGCAATACTTTATCAAAATAACTTACAACTGCCTAAAAGTAAACCTTTTTTAATCAAACGAAATAGTAGTAAAGATTAGCCACAGAAGTGAAAAAAAAAAAAACAATTCAAATTGCTTTTGGATAATCTATTATTCCTCATTTTACTCAGTTGAAATAAAAGGACGAGAGTGCAGTTGGGCTGGCCCTGGCAGTTTTTCCCAGTTCAGATTAGGTTAGGTTAGGTCAGGTCAAGGCGAGCTAATTCTAGAACATACTTTAGTATTTAATGCATTATTAGTTTGTTATACCCCTCAATTTCCCTCTATCATTAGCCCTGCTCATACATGTGGAGCATCCAGCCTCTTGGTGGGGTCTAACATGGTCAAATTGCACTGTCGCCTTTTTATGTCGACAGATAAATATGGGGAATACTGGATTATACAAAAATACTGATTTTTCCACTTCTGTGGCTAATCTCTGAATTCACCTGAAACTTTAATATGCTAACTATTTGCCATCAACTTATACCTATTTGCATTTAATTTTAACTTCCAAATATGGACAATGAGATGTAAAAGCCTGAGGTGGCTTTATTGTGGGGATAATTTTGGGTCAATCAGTGATACACCTTTCATCCTCTCAAACAACACACACAAATAATATCGATACAATTAAATCTAACTCATAATGCATCATGAGTATAAACGTTTATAATTGGAAACGTTTGATGATCCAACCACCTTCATTATTAATCTCGTTTATTCACCACAACCTTAATAAAAAATCAGTGATATACCTTTCATCCTCTCCCCATTATATCGATACCCAATTAAATCTACAGTCGTACTTTCTTTCTAATGCATCAATGGGTATAAACGTTTATAATTGGAAACGTTTGATGATCCAGCCACCTTCATTAGACTCGTTTATTCACCAAAACCTCCAAAAATTGAGCCTAAACTCTTGAACGTTTGTTAAGTCTACTGCCATTTCTTCGTTATTTTCCATTATTTTGACCCATATAACAGGCCAGTGCATGTTATATACACGTAAAGATGTTTGTAATGAATCTACTGACTCTGAAATACAAGGTTTTTATCGTTTTTTTAATTAATTTTCTCACCTATTACTACAAGATGTCAGGCAATGGCGATTACAGCTGTTGTTTGTTTTGTTGTTGTACGATACCGGCGAAGGAAGGCGTTGTCGGTTCTTTTTCGTTATTATGAATTTCAAGAACAATCATCATAATTATTATTCTATAAAGGAGGCTTGTGTGTAATTAATGAATAAACTGCATGCAAAAGATACAGTATACAACAAAAATAAAGTATCTATATTTATCAAATATTGTTTCCGCAGCAATTACGCTTTTAAGCTCCCCTTATTACTATTGCCTAACCATATTTGTGTTAAAGTTATGTTACATCACCAATGGCACTTTATAACAAGTTATATTTAACTTTTGTACCAGCATAGTAGCCGATATGGTAGCTGCTGCCGATTGTGTAGGTTCCATTATTGCAGCTGAGCCGTAGATTAGTATATTAATTTAATACATTCTCATTGTTGTTCCCATCCCACCTTGTTAAGTCACATGCTCCACTCTGGGAAATTCACTTGAATCAAGTCCAGTCAACCAGATGTATGTGGTTCCCCATTAATGATTTAAACTTCCATTCCCCATGTATAGACTGGGACAAAGTAAGAAACAAATTTTGCCTAGTGGACTGGGAGGAAGCCCTTGATAGTACAAGCATAGATGGATACACGATACCTTTGACCACATATGCCAAAAAATATGCCTAGACTGCATTCCAAGAAGAAGGACGCACAAGAAAAAATCCCAAATACCACACGACAGAAAAGTGCTATTGAAGAAAAGAGCAAACCTCAAAAGTAAATACAGGCCCGTAGTTCTCACATCACACCTCATCAAAATATCTGAAAGGATAATCAAAAGAGAAGTAGTGAAGCTCCTCGAGAACAAACAGGCCTTCAATACTGGCCAGCATGGCTTTCGCGTTGGGCGGTCTTGCTTATCACAACTCCTCCAGCATTATGAAACCATACTAAACTGTATACAGTGGGGAGACAAAGCGGACGTGATCTACTTGGACTTTGCTAAGGCATTCGACAAAGTAGATCATGGCATTCTCCTACATAAGATGAGAGAACACGGTATATCGGGCCAAGTGGGAAGGTGGATCCACAACTTCCTCTCTTACAGGAACCAAAGTGTAATGGTAAATGGAGTCAAGTCACCCCCGAGCAGAGTAAACAGTGGAGTGCCACAAGGCTCAGTCCTGGGACCCTTGCTCTTCCTCATTATGAACACTGACATAGATGCCGACTTGAAACATTCCACGGCCACATTCTTTGCGGATGACTCAAGAATCAAGAATCAAATACAGTCCCAGAACGATGTAGACCTCCTTCAAGAAGACTTAAATAGAATGATATCATGGGCACAAAGAAACAACATGGCCCTGAACAATGACAAAGTTTGAGCTCTTAAGGTATGGTAGAAACGACTATATTCAGTCTTCAACTGAGTATCACTGCCAAAACACTATTCTGGCAGAAAGCCACCACGTGAAAGATTTGGGAATCTTCATGAGCAATAACGGAACCTTCTCTCACCACTACACTATTATCACCTAGACAGCACAACAAATGAGTGGTTGGATACTGAGAACTTTTCAGGCAAGAGGGGAGGCATGTATGCTGTTACTGTGGAAAACCCTGGTGCGACCTAAGCTGGAGTACTGCTACCAGCTGTGGTCTCCACACAAGATCACAGACATCATCAAGCTTGAGGCACCTCAGAGAACCTTCACCAGCAAGATCAATGGTAACCAACATCTCAGCTACTGGGAGAGGCTGGAGAAACTAAACATCTACTCTCTACAAAGAAGGCGAGAAAGGTACACCATAATTTACATCTGAAAAATCATTGAAAATCTGGCACCTAATGTAGGACTGGTAATAAATAAAAATCTCAGCAGGAGCTAGGAAGACTGTGTCTGGTGCAAGGCACCAAGATACTCGTCCATAACAGCTTTACCCACATGGGAGTTCGATTATTCAATTGCCTCCCAAGGAAAATAAGAGACTTGACCAACACCACCACTGACACCTTCAAGTCTCATCTCGACAAATGGCTGGCCAGCATCCCTGACCGGACACCAACTCCAGGCTACGTTAGCTTTACTTCTAAGTTCTAATACTCTATCTGAAGTCGTCAAAGAGTCAAGAAGAGAGGAGTTGCTCAGTACTGGAATGAGTGGAGGTCCACCTTAGCTCTGCCAATAAAAGGCTGAATTCTTCTAAGGTATCAAAGGTAAAGGTATCATGTCCCCATGCATATACTATTCCCTGACATATAATTGTTTTAAGTAGTTTGTAGCTGTTTGTAGTAAATTAAAAGATGGTACTTAACCTATTTAATGGAAAGTCTATAAGCTAAAAAAAAAAACATTGGGAAGGTGTCAAACTCTTAGGTGAGTTACCCCTATATGGATTATTATTTTTGACCGCGACTGTACCTTATTACTCTTCCTGACATTCACCTTGACTTTCGTTTAATAGTTTCCTTCACTTACATACACCCTGAAAATTGCCCGCTGCCTTATGCAGCTCTGTTTCATTTTTTTCCGGGATATGTGGCACTGTGGACCACATGGACGTATATATGCTTTTGATGATATATTTTTTTCATTCCCCCCTCATAACTTTAATTACCATGAGAAAACTATGCCTACTTGTGGTATATTATAATCTTCTGTTGAAGTTTCTTCTAATAATTTTCAAATTGAATGTGCTACATCAGTCTCGTTAGTTTGGCATTACCTTCATTTGGATAAGAATAAGGAAACAAAGCAGAGGGGCGAGAACAAGCTAATGTTAAAAGTTCAACTTAAAAAACACAACCTTTGTTAAAGATAAGGATAATTTAGTTAAGTTTGGGTTAATTTGGGTAGGTGATGGGAATGAGATGTGTCGCGTCACCTTCAGCAAAAATCACGGACGGAATCGCTGGAGTGGGTTAAGTGAATAAGTGGCCCTTTTTATCGCCGGTATGGAGGGTGCTAAGGACACAACACTCCTGCTGGATGATGTAGAGGGGCCTAAAACACTGTTGGTATACTGTGGGGCTGAGGAGGAGGAACACGAGGCCCAGGTACAAGATAAAACTCGACGGGACCTTCAGCTTGAGGCAGACCTCGACCTCCACCTGCCTCTGTCCCTCGATAATGATGATGAGTATGTATTATTATGACCCTTTTATCTGCATATTATTTGATTTATGTTGTCTCCTTTTTGTCTACTACGGCATATTATAGGTATTGTACTGTTAGATTGGAGTACATTATTGATTAGTCAGTTTTTATGTTAGTTCTCGTTCGTTCATCTCTGTAATTTATGGGACACACATACACACTCATATTTCTTCACATGCACCCCCGTACACACTCATATACATACTTATATTTTGGGTAATTCTGTATAAGTGGTCCACGTGTTGTTTTGTGTTTTTTTTTTTTTTTTCCTGCTTAATTTTACTTGTTCTATTCATCAGTGACCATAATATTGATCGGAAACCACTTGGTTTATACATATTCCCTAACCCCTTCAATCTTGGGGGAGAGCACTGGGAACCGGGGGTTTTGGGTGGGGGAAAACACGTAAATGAGCTTATTTTGCCTTGATACTGGTTTCTTGACCTGCATAAATGTCGAAAAATTGAAAATCCGAGCCAAGTTTCGGCAAAAGTTGGCTCGGGTTTAGCAATTTTCCTGAGGGATAAATGTCACGATTTTGGAAATCCGAGCCAAGTTTCGGCAAAAGTTGGCTCGGGTTTTGCAATTTTCCTGAGGGATAAATGTCAATATTTTGGAAATCCGAGCCAAATTTCGGCAAAAGTTGGCTCGGGTTTTGCAATTTTCCTGAGGGATAAATGTCAAGATTTTGGAAATCCGAGGCAAGTTTAGATAATTAACCAAACCTAACCTGACCTAACCTAACCTAACCTGGGCAGACTACCGGAACCTAACCGGGGCACACTACCGGGACCTAACCAGGGCAGACTACCGGGACATAACAAGGGCAGACTACCGGGACATAACCAGGGCAGGCTACCGGGACCTAACCGGGGCAGACCACGGCACAATATACAGTAGAAACTAGTCAGACCTCACCTGACCTGACCTAACCTAATCTGGACTGGGACACACTACCGGGACCTAACCGGGGCAGACTACCGGGACATAACTGGGGCGGACTACCGGGACATAACTGGGGCAGACTACCGGGACATAACTGGGGCAGACTACCGGGACCTAACCGGGGCAGACCACGGCACAATATACAGTAGAAACTAGTCAGACCTCACCTGACCTGACCTAACCTAATCTTGACTGGGACACACTACCGGGACCTAACCGGGGCAGACTACCGGGACCTAACCGGGGCAGACTACCGGGACCTAACCGGGGCAGACTACCGGGACCTAACCGGGGCAGACTACCGGGACATAACTGGGGCACACTACCGGGACATAACCTCACGTGACCTAACTGCCCCCCTTTATTATCCTTAGCAGACTACCTGACTGGCCATTACAATTGTTGTACATAATTATTATTGCTATTTGTTAATAAAATATATTACAAAAAGGTTTTAACTCTTACCAGACTTGCAGGAAAATTGTGCAGATGCTTAAATTTTCGAAGAAACCTGGGCCTGTTATTATAATCCATAGTAGCCTCCTGTCGACACTGATCACTTATTTTATGTTTCAAAATTAGCCTATGATCCACACATAAATGAAAAAGTTCTTGTGGCTTAGCAAAATGCGTGAAAAAAAAAAGCCATACCGGCTTCCAGCCATGTTGGTGGTGTCAGCTGGTCACGTACTACTGACACGCAGTGAAAATGGGATGGTGCAAAATTGCGGATGAATACAGAAGGTTGATAGATTGCATTAATAATAATGATTATAATACTATGAGATGAGAAAATAATTTATGAAATTAAGTGAGTAAATAATGAAATTATTTATATATAAATGGTGATGGAATTAAAAGAATATTGAAAGCGTCATTTAATTAAAAAAAATACATGATTTACGAGATGGCAACTTGAAGTAGCACATGAGCATCTCATCATGATGTGCACTACTTTGTACAGTGTTCAGTGGCTTATTTTAAAGAAGGACCTGGGAGAGAAAGACACCGTGAACGCTGGAGTCTGAACTTAGGGTATTAACACCGTAGATTTACTCCTACGCTGGACTTCGTCTCGGAAGCGCTACGCTGGACTTCGTCTCAAAAGCGGTCGCGATTTTTCGAAAGCCTATTCTGCCGAAAGTTAAGTGCAACCGCCTATTATATTCATTACACACGAACACACTACATTGTCCCCTACTTAAATATACATAAATTGTAAATATTTGCCGCGTGGACCACATATACAGATTTTCCATATTTTGTACACATACACTTATACAGTACTTCTCCACATGCATCCCCGTACACACACACACACACACACACACACACACACACACACACACTTTTCCGCATTCACCCCCCCAGACACACATATACACCTCTCCACATTCACCCCCATACACACAGCCCGGTTTTGTAGTGGTTAGCTCGCTCGGCTCACATCCGAGAGGGCCTGGGTTCGAATTCCCGGTCGGGTGGAGACAATTTGGGATCGTTTCCTTAAATGTGTAACCCCTGTTCACCTAGCAGAGAATAGGTACGGGACATAAGTCGAGGAGTTGTGACCTCGCTATTCCGGTGTGTGGAAAAAGGTTCCAGCCTTACCCAAAGATCGGTCATTACGAGCTCTGAGCTCATTCCAGTTGGTGAGCACGTGTCCAGGACGTGATCAAGACCAGGTGAAACACACATACTTTTCCACATTCACCCACATACACACACATACATACCTCTCCACATTCACCCCCTTACACTCACACACATACAATAATTGCATCGCCTTAGTAAGTAATGACCATTACGAAGTTGATAGGCGTTAAGCCAAAATAACGAAATGGTAAATTTAGAGTGAGCTTATCAAGACATTTTTTATCTCCTGTTTGCATGTATATTTTATTTACTCCAAATATTCACTGCATTGATACCGTTAATCATACCATGTCCATATGATATTAACTAAGTTATTGGGTACCATACTGTATGAATGTGTCTCCTTATATTGTCTCCACTTTCCACCTCCACAAATCAAGTCCTTTATTCCTGTTTCATTGAGCCCCTCCCCCAGTTAGAGTCATTCTTGAGGAGTTATGAAGTAATTCTCCATTGCATTCTGGCCATCTTATGTGGAGAAATGGTCAGAATATTTGCAGATGTAGTTGAATGTGGACAAATACAAATACACTTGAATCACAGTCCTGTAATCTCCAAGTGCACTAATATTTTAAAAAAATTTGTTGGGTTAGAACATCTCTGTAATTTAATATTTTGCATTCTGGCTGTATGATTTTTGCAAGAAAAAGTTTTAAATTATGAAATACCATGGAAAGAGCGTGGATTGGAAACTATTGTAAAGCACATAGGTGAGGTAAGATGGTAACTTACTCTGTGCTCTGTGTCGGTAGAGAGGACGCCCTTTGGCTGGTGGGTAACACACTCCAGCTGGGCATGGCCAGTTCTGAAGATTCCACAGAGGGCACCCTACTACTTGGAGGTTCAGAGGTGTTGACAAAGGAAGGGAAATCACTGTTGGAGGAGCAGGAGAGTGAGACGTTACTTCTCCTCAGTGAAGAAGTCAGCCTTCTTCCCTTCACTCAGGAGTTGCCTGTCACTCAAGACACCATAGTAAGTTTTGTTTGGGTTCACAGTTACATTGATTAGGGTAGAAATATTACTGATTGTAACAGCAGTAACAATAATAATTATGGTAATTATATGGTTATTATTATTATTTTTTAAAATACTCTTCCTGGTAGTAATATTGCTGTAGAAATTGTTGTAGCATTACACTTTTAGTACCGGTAGTGTAATCTTTCAATGTATTCCATGTCACTAAGTTGAAATTAGAGAGTACAGCAGATAGCTGTAATACTCCACATATTTCCATAATGTTTTGGATTGATCTGAAGTGTATCTGCCAGATGCCAGTGAGCCCTGCTAGCAAAGAAGGTGGACCCAAGACAGTGGTATCTGAGCCATTCCAAATCAAGGTTGTGGACCGGAGTGAGGCAAAGTCCCATCAACTCAGCCAATGTGAAAATTCCCTTCATAAACCCCCTGCCCGGGCTATCTGCACTGTCTCCACCCCAACGCCTTCATTATCTAAAACCCCTCACTGTATGTCTCCTTCCGTTCCAACCCTTTCATCAGGTCTCCATACTGTCACCACCCCTGTCCCCACCCCAAGGACCTATTCTCGCGCTAACACTTGCAAGACATCTAAAACTACTTCAACCCAGGCTTCATCTACTGCAGCAACCTTCAAGGATCAGTGCCTGGATATTAGGATCACACAGAACCTTAATATTGACAACCAGAATCCAGATATTCAAAAGGCACAGAAGTCAGAGACAAATGCCTTAGTACTATCACAACGTAAGAAAGGCCAACATTCTTATGGAGTGAAAGTGAAATTGACAACCTGTTCAAAGTCATCTATAGATGAAGATGAGCTAAGTGAGGAGCCCTTTGTTGGGCCATCAGTAAGGTGGCCAACACAGCCCAAGAGTTACAGAGGAGCCAAGGCCAGAGATGGTGGTGTCATCAGGAAAACCATCAGAAAGGTGAGAAGGATTGTGAATGCTAACTGCGAGTACGACTTATCTTACTAATATTTGTGGCGATCGTATGTATGTATGTATATCCGTTATAGCTGACCAAACTAGTGGACCATACGGCACCAAAATTGGACCATAGGCGTAACTTTTCACAAGGAATGTTTTTAGCATAGTCATGTTGACCTCTGTGGCCGCCAGTGAGCAAGCCCGCCGGACAGCAGATTTGAAATGCGGATAGGTGTTATCGTAGAGTGCAAGCGAAGTGAGCATCAGGTGAGGGCAGCGAGCAAGCCAGCTGCCAGTTATCAAATAAATTTAAAGTATGATAAATCAGTGTACAGTAGTCATGTCACTACATATATTAGCCCAGGAAATGCATTCCTGCACTTATCTTTTGTGCAAGGTCACTTCATTTAAGTACGGAATATAAATTTAGAGGCTGCAAAAGGAAGATTGTTGATTGTTGATCCCCACGTTATCATTATGACTGAAATATTGATGTAGTACGGCATGCATGTAGGAAAGTGAACACATTACTTATGCTTTCAGATTTACTGTTACTTATACCTTATTTTTGCATTTTGTTTTTTGGTTGTTAATGACGTACCATTAAGTTGCCTCAGTGAATATGCATGGATGTAGGCCTACTTCCTGTTACACTTGATGTCCAGAGTGATCAGTTGCATTTTATTCAAGAGGCTTAAAGTCCATCTTTGTACAGGTATTCCCTTTTGCTTGTATTGGACAGTATTAGTGACCTATTTATTTAGGATTTATAAACCTGTGCACATTTCACGTAGGTATCGCCTCGAGTGGACACAGATGGAGAGACAAGTGGTATGGGGTCATCAGTGGATGAACCGGTTGAGTCATCCACTGAGTCGGCATCAGAGGCAACTCCAACCCCAGCCCCTTCCTTCCTTCAGCCTCGAACCAGCTCTTCCTCCACTTCCAGTCCTCGCAGTCTTACCACCTCTCCTACTGCTGTCAAGGTAAATATAAGGGAGAGAATGTGTCCATGCATGTACAATTTCTTTTATTAAATTAATTTCAGTTTAGATATTACAGGTTTCAGTAACTACATTGATATAATTAAGTTATCTCTAGATATGATAGTTGTATGTACATTTTAGTGTACAATGCTGGAGATGTTTTTTTTTTATGGTGTTATTAACATATGGTGTATTAGACATAAAGCCTATTTTTGACCTTCATATTTCTCCATTGTCCATTTTGGAGAATTAGGGCCCAACAAGTCTACAGGTCTTCAGTATGTTATGTCAATGAAGATAATGCCTAAATCGCTGTTAATTTTCTTGGAAATAATCCACTATACCACACTACAGTGTTGGACAAATCCATCACACAGACACCCAATGTTCGAGAATATTCACTCTGACCTGTTACAATTAGCTCTGGGAGATGCGAGTAAAATTTAGCCAATGACAGTACTGGTATTGATGAGTCTGTTGGTGTGCCATTACAGAAACGTCGTGGTGGGTGGCCTAAGGGTCGTAAGCGGAAGCCGGAGCTGCCAGTGGTGAAGCCCCCTAAGGCGCCCCTTACTGCCTATGTCCTCTTCCTTAATGAGCGCAGGAAATACTATAAGGAGACCAGGCCAGACCTTAGGTTTGGGGCGGTGAGTGGCCAACACAAATAATAGTGAAGTGTAATGCTAATTGTCGTATGCAAGCCTAATTGCTAAAGTTATAATATGATACTCTGATATTTAGACGAAAATACAGTAATACCCTGATGTTATATCAATTTCCTTCCTCCATCAAGTAAATGCTTATTTATCCTCTTCGTCTAGGGACATTTCTTTCATGACTTACCTACAACATGAGTAAATCATGTTGTAGTAAATCATGTTGAATGGCACCAGTTGAAACTGAAATTTACCCTTTGTTCTTTCCCATCTTATCCTACGTTTATCTGACTTCCTCACAGGTAACAAAGCTTCTTGGTGCAGAATGGTCAAGTCTAACAGCAGAGCAGAAGGCTGCCTTTGTTACTCGTTCAGAGCAAGACAAACGGCGATATCGCAATGAGCTACAAGCCTATCGACAGTCCCATGATTACCAGCTGCTACTGAGGAAGAAAAGGATTAAAAGTAATATAACCATTGTTGCTGTTTTCTCTCCTGTCTAAAACTATAAACCTCTTGTGTACAACTGGCCACAGGATTTCATACACATTCTGGTGGCTAAGATGAATCCCTCTGATATGTATTATTGTTGCATGTGTTGCAGCAGGTCCATTCATTTACATAGGCTAACACAGCCAATAGAAAGGCAAGTTAGGGAAAAGAGTCATTAAGTAATGAAAACTAACTTTTTTTACAGATGTGATAAGGCGTGGAGGAACCACAACTGAGGAATCCTCAGATTTCACTGATGAAATAGATGTGAGTGAGAGTTATAAAAAGGTGCCTTTAGGAAATATAAAAAGATTAATACAAATCACACTATTCTGCAATCAATAAGCACTTGTTATTTAACATTTGCAGCATCCCTTCTTCTACTGAATACAATTTACCAGAACTTGTACATAAAAGAATATATTCAACTGTAAAAAGAAAGTTATAACATTGCACCAAAGTACAGTACAGTACCTGATTAAATAAAAAATATGCTTATAGCTTCTTATTGGGCATTAAATTGAGTAGTTAGCAGAAAAATAAGTAAGTTAATTTTACAAAATAATAATATCCTCGCCAATACAAATAGTACTTTACAGAGTTATTTGCATAGTATATGTTAACCAAAAATAAACAAATTTCTGTGTGGACCAGGATGATGACAGTGAGGAGCTGTACTGCCGTATCTGTGACCAACTCTTCACCTCACTGCACAACAAACGAGAACATCTGTATGGCAAGCAGCACCTCCAGGTTCAGTAAACTATCTCTTGTTTCCTCACAGTTTCCTGTATTACATGGAATGGGTATCGTATGCATATCAGATCCAAGAGATTCAAGGCCTTTCACGCTTGGTTCCAAAACAATTGACATAATCCTTCTGTTAACATAAGAAGCTTTTAGTGAGTAAGTACCAGAATGTAAAGTGTTGCTGCTCATATTGTATTATCAATGGAGGAAAATTATGCAAATTATGAGATTTAAATATATCAGTTGGTGTACAGTTTATTACAGATAGTGACCAGCTAGATAGTAGTAATCAAAGCAGTACCATTAATGATATATTCTCATAATTCTGTGTTGTGGAAAGATTATGCCTCAAGATTAGGAGGTTACTCAGTCACCATGGTAGCATGCTTTATATTACTTTGGCTGAGTCTAGAAATGTGTTATTCTTCATAGAAAACCTTTTACCCATAAGATTAAGAACTCTGGTCAACTTCTATGACACTGTCTTCCTCATTTCTGTTCCAAAGTCTTTGTAGATACAGTAGTACAGGTCTGAACAGGCTTTGTGTTGTGTGGGCTCTCCTTCATTATTCGATTGTTACTTATTATCCTCTTCAGGCCATCACAGGAGAGTACCAACGGGAGAGACTGGCAGAAGAGGAACGACAAATGGCGGCTGCTATGGCATCAGGAGCTGTTGGAAGTGTGGCAGGAGTGGGACGTGATGGCAGGGTAGGAGGGAGCTGCCTCTGTAAGACATCTGGGGCACACAACACTCAGGCACCCAGGACAGGTGAGGGCATTTTTTTTTATATATATATTATTATTATTATTATTATTTTTATTTTTATTTTTATTTTTATTTTTTTTCCACTGGAAATGGATCACCAATACAGGTATATAAAAAGCTCAGTCCCTAAGGTCGTGCACCTAACAATATAATAAAATTATTAAGATAATTTAAAAAAGGTATATTTACAACACTGTCAATGGATTTAACTCTTGTTTTTGCACGTTTTGTAGTAAAAATTGCAAAATTGGATTATATATCTGGAATAGCAACTTACAAGATACTTGCAGATTTGCAATTGTGGAAGATTACGGTTAGTGTTTGCAGAATTGCATTTGGGGAAGTGGATTTTTGCCGGCAGTACCCACAAATACTATTAGACTATGTACTGATTACAGCATGTTGCTTTTTTTTTTTAAGTTGAAATACAATGTTTTTTATGATAATTGTTTCAACCATCTTTTACTAGATGTTCTTCGACTCCCTGGCGTGTGTTCTGCCTGCTGTACCACCCCCAGGGCACCCAGGACACAAGATGAAGACCATGATGGTGATGAGGAGGATGAAGAGGAGGAGGAAGAAGAGGAGGAAGAGGAAGAGGAGGACGAGGAAAAGGAGGCTGCTTTGACACCAGTGCGGAGAATGAGCAGCATGGCAGATACATTGGAAGGTGTCATGGCCAAGGTGTTAGGTGAGTTAAAGAGAGGTACTGGTAAAATATGGGGCAGTTAACTGAAAGTAAGGATGATAGAAGGAAACCATGGCTGAGATTATGTTTAGGACACAGGAACTTGTTCACTCTTTGCCCTCCTCTTCATTTGTGTCCATGAAGGATCACATGTCCTCCAATCCTGGAAGCATGGAGACAACTAATGTACCTTGTCATCTCGTTTCCTTAGATATTCTTCCTTCGTTCCTCTCTCTGATAGGCCTTGGCTGTACCAGGGTGCAATTGAAACCTACTTATGGCCTTAATGGTCCTATACTTTTGTTTTTCTGTCTCCTTTTGTTGGTCTGGAGCTTAGGAGCATAAAGATAATTATGATGTATTGTGTGTTCTTGCCATGTTTATCTCCAACCAGTGTAATATATCTTAATTTAAGTGTCCAAAATTTAATCAGGTTGATATTACTGATGGAAATTTAATTCTTCCTGTAGGTTCATTGTTGCACGTTCCCCTTGTTACAGAAAGGGAAAAGGAGATAACATCTCTGGAGGGCAGCAGAGAGGCAGCTCGTGCCCGCAACCTCCAACTCGCTAGTGGTCTGCTGCGTCTGAGGGAACGCAGCCAGGGTATAGAAGGTCACCGTGCCCAACTAAAAGTTGAAAATACACAGCTGAAGGCTGAGGCTGATGTATTGTGGATGTTGCCAGCATTATTTGGTGTCACACCACTGCAGATGGTAGATATTACCTTGAGGGAACAGCAGCAGGAACAAAGTACAGCCGATGATCAAGAGGAAGATGAGGATCAATTGCAACAGGAAGGAACTAAGCCTGAACAGTGGGAACCAGTAGGTCAGTGGCAGCAGGGAAGAGTCAAGCAAAATCAGTGGCAGAAGGGGAAAGCAGAAGAGTTACAGCTGTGGGAAACAGAAGGACAACAACAACAACAACAACAGACAGAGCTATGGGATGGTAAGTTGGAAGAGACCAATCACCAGCTGGAAGAAGTGTCTTGCTTCACAGAGCAAGTGGATCTGTGGGAAGGTGATCTGGAACAGAAGAAAGAACAGGAGCTGCAACAACAACTACAACATGAGACGGAGGAGCCAAAATGGGATCTTCAAGAAATTTGGGAAGAACAAGTGGGAGGACAGATTTTAGTGGGACAAGTTGAACAGGGAGAGGAAGAGCAGAATACTGGAACACTTATTACTTTACAGCAGGAGGATCAGCCAGAGTGGCAGCAAGAAGAAGTAAGGGAAGAGGAAGCAGAGGTGCAACAAGACAAAGTAGAGCATGACCTCTTATCACTGTTGGGAGACACATAAGTGTCTGGAAAGGTGAGTGGAAATATCTATAAATGTTGAATGTTTCATTGGCAACATACTGTAAACCATTACCGGTAGCATTAATGATGTTATTGGAGTTGAGGTAGCAAGCAATGTGGGAATTATCAAATCACCTTTGCTGTGAGAGGAAAGGATATTAGAGCATTGGTGTGAAGGAACATGATGAAGAGACGGAGGAATGGAGTGACTGTGATTATTATTTGGCAACATGATTTATTTGTCATTGAGGTGGTGTAACGTTTTCATATTTCCTTCAACTTTTGGTCATTTAATGCCATTCATTCAACACTTAGTGCTGATGTTTCAAGGTTGGGTATAATTTAATCACATGACTTATTTTCTTTGTGTCTGTATATTTGAAAATAACATAAACATGCTTTGTTAAGAAATAGGGTTATTCTAATGATAGTACTGACAATGATTGTGATGATAAACATAATGATCTGGATATTCTTAACCTGGCCATCTTTTCTTATATTGTCATGGATATACTGTAGTTATTGTTTGCATTGACAATTGTTTTCTCCCCTCTGCAAAGTATATATTGTACACTCCAGTTGTTGGAAAGAAATCCTTCAAACAAGGCAAGTACAGTGATAGGTAAGAATGTGAAGACCAAAGGCAAAGGAAAGTGAAGGAGCATATTATAATGGTGAAATCCATATGTAGCTGGGAGAAAGGTAATTGCAGTAAGGGGAACTGTGATATTGTAGACTGTAGAGTGGATGAAAGGAGGACTTTTAGGTAAGTCTCTTGTTATATCTCATCCATAGTAACTCCTGACACATGCCATGACTGTTTAGCCTTCAGTGACTATACTCCACATAGTGTTGAGGATAGTATATGGGTTGTAAGTTGTAAGCAGAGATAACTGTATGAAAATATACTATACAGATAATAATCAAGCAAATGTAAAACTAAATAGAAAATGTTGAATTCAAGTACCTTTTATAGTAATGGACAGTGCTATAATAAAAGAATATTTATCATTTACTGTAAACCTGAATATCATGTAGGTGAGAGATCAGAGTACTGCCTGTTAGGGCAGTGGTGGTTAATATATTGTTGAAAAATAGCCCATTTGAAAGACCTGATAGTTTTACTTACTTAAAGCTGATCATATTAATAATTTTAGGGCCTTATCAGCTGCCTCAAATAAATTAACATTGCTCAGTCTTTTGTAAGTCAAAACATCAGCCCTTTCAATGATGTTCATTCTTCAACAATGTGTGAGGGTAGTGTTCACTTATATATATAAATAATTATATACCGAGGAACCGGTGTTCACATCCCTCAGCAGCCAGGATAGTATAGTACCTCCTGGGTGTCAAAGTTCCTAGCTCCCCAATGAGTTTTATAGTAGCTCCTTCATGAATATCTAAACTGCGGGTAATATTGAGTGTATAGACTCCATGTGGTATGGATATGAAATAATAGCATTTATTGACTGATTTATTTTTTTGCCATATGCTCAAGTCAATAATAGTAGTGAATTTTGTCAGTAAATGATGATTTTTCTAGTGTACACTCCATTTGTAGGTGTTCATAAGAAGACTTGTGTTTGTGTGTATTAAACATAAGCTGCCCACTTGGATTAAGGTTGGTGCTGCATGCATCAGTCAAGTTCCCAAAAGGTGGCTGTGGTTTTTCTCTTAAAGTACTGCTTTAAAGGGCATGAGATTTGTCTTCTCTTACAAATGAATAAACTGCCGAAGCCAAACCATAGAGTCATACGATCCCACTTATTAGTAGAGGATGTGAAAGTGCTATACTGTATATTGTGCTGTAACCTTCCTTCATTCCTGATTTCCATAGCCATAAGAAGTGCTGTCATTTAGCATTTCATTTCAATACTAGAAGTGGAATTTGCATACAATGGTGTATAGGAACAGCTGAATTATATTGTGGACCATAAAATTCCAGGAAAAATTAATGATGACCAATTATATATTGGTACTCATAATATTTGGCATCTAGATCAACAAGTAGCCTCCTGTATAAACTGTAGGACTAGAGTCTATAGTATAAAAACAATAACAGATTTTGTTATACCATATAATCTTTTGCTGGATACTTGCCTGGCTAAATACTGGATGGTATGAACTAAGGATGAAGAAAGGAAGACGAAGCAAATAATTCTGTACCTGTCGGGGAAAGAGCTGAGGTAGAACGAGAAAGCATTGATCTGTTGTGTTGGGCTTTATGTGGCTTTAAAATATTGTAGTTGTGAGCTGCACAGTGGATTAAAAACTTTTTTTTTTTAGTTTATGAAACTACTACTGTACTTTCTCAGGTGTGATGCTGGTAAAATTGTTCCAGAGATACATGACTGTTGCCTATCCTGTGCTGTGTGCATATACAGTATGATATGTGTACTGTATGTATTTTGTATGACACCTATCCCTTTAAGTGTTGGCATTGATTTCCATTCTACAGGTAGCCTATATTGGAATGTTCTGCTGAGTGTGGAAAGTATTGCTCACATTATGATACTGTATTATACACAGTCCATAAATAAGTATTGTTATCTAAGGGTTCAACAGATTCAAGTTGAATGATGTTATATAACTATTAGTTCCTAGGACTTATGTTTTTTAAATATACAGTAATGAGAGTATGTGTATTGTGAAGTATCTTCCATTAGCTGTATCTACAGTATAAAGAACAGCAGGTATGTAAATATATTTTGTGTTTGAAATATAGTTTCATGATGCACATTATCTATATCTTGTAAAGATGTAAAAGGACAAGATAAGGGGTGATACTTATTTAAGGGACTGTAAAGTGCTGTGTATTGTATATAGTGAAATCTTTAAAGAATTTTAGCAACAGCCTTGAGGGAGAGGGGGTGTGCCAGGTTATATCAGTTACAGTTCCTGCACATGTCAATATGTATGGTTACTTGGCAAAATTAACAGTATTGGTTTGAATACACATACAGTTGAACTAACAGACCATACTACTGTATATAGCTTCATCCCATTGGAAATGTGAACACAGAAAATGATGGCTGGCCCTCACAGCTGTGAAGTGCTGTATATTACTATCTGCTATAGGAAGAGTTAAGACTTGAAACACCTTTTAATGTCACATAGAGACATATATTCAAATCCAAAGCAAGAGCAGTAAATTCCTCGCACCATATGGTGTATCCCATGAACTCTACATGTGCCATAAGATATATCCTGATGCATTAAGGTTATTGACTGGCAAATTTTTAACTTCATGCATCTTTATTTCCATTCTTTTTGTCATTATCTCTTGCCAGTAAAGACCTTAATTTGGTTATCAGAAATATTTAGTCAGGTTCTCAGGAACAAGTACATGTACTGTAAATGAAAGTTGGTAGTTAACTTTGCATGTTTCATGTCATCTTTTGTCATATGATATATATTTGATATATATTGTCAGATTAAGTTATCTATTAATGTTTATGCTGCACTTTTATCATTCACAGTATATAAGCCTTTAAGATATACTTGTAGCTTGTTGTCATATTTATACTTAGAACTAGTACTGTGCTTATATTAGTACTGTGTTCATAAATATGACATTTAGTTCAGGGTTTGGATATTGATAAATATTCTTTATAATTAAGTGTTGGAAGGTGTGGATGCTATGTAGTCATTGATATGGGACTACAGTTGTATTCATAAAAGAAAGTACGAGGATCCTTATACTGTATGTAGTTAGGTTAGAACCCCACCTAATAAATACAATATTTATTTGTCACATAAATATATTTTGGATTACCAATAGTTAATAATTTGCAAACTTAATAAGGAAATTTTTTTTAAATTAAATCATATGACAAAGTTAGACAAGTTTTAAATTTTGGTATGTACTTTTCTTAAAACACAACTGTTATATATATATATATATATTGTACACACAAAATAAAGCATGTTTGGTGATGTGATGTATGTGCAATACTAGAGAAGGAAAAAAGGGATGAGGATAAATAGAGGCATGAAGAAGTGTATGGAATTGTTACTTGTTAGGGTTCATGGAAGAGTCATTAGTGAGGAAGAATATTGGTGAGAGGAGATAGAAGATAAGTAGGAATTGGAGATACACATAAGCATCTCATCAGTTATTATACACTTCAAACTCACAACTTCCTTGCTCACAGCTTGTGTTGCTAGAAATAGATCACTTATGCATATACAATACTATAATGTGATGAAGCCGCAGTGGGCATAAATCCCTTTGTTAGCACCATAAAACCTGGCAGAGAATATTCCATCACATCAAAAACAATGCATAAGATGTAAGGTCATGCCTACAGAGTATTAAAAGCAAGTTAACTAATTATCTTTAATAATATTACAGTATTGCATTTGTTTTATTGCTTGAGGTTGTACAGTTGCCCCAAGAAAAGACTACAACCAAATTTGCTGGTGTGTGGCAATATCTGGCAGCTGCTCCAAAGTAAACACTCTTATTTCATCAGTGGATCACTCAGAACCTATAACCTTTATAAGGATGAATGTAATTAGCTGAAGCCAATAACATCCATCCATACAAAGGTTGTAGGTTCTGAGTGCTCCATTGATAAAATACGAAAGTTTACTTTGGAGCAGCTGCCAGATATTGCCATACACCAGCAAATTTGGTTGTAGTCTTTTCTTGGGCAACTGTACACTAGTGTAGCCAGTGTTTATATCACCTATTGTAATAATGGATGCAGACCTGCACACATATGTACACATTAGTCTTTTATCCTGTGTTGACGGTGGTATGCTTCAGATTTGTTTATAAGCTAGTGGTTTAAAATTTTACAGACAATAATAAAAGCTTTTTTAGTGTACCCATGTTACCTCCCTCATCATTGTCGGAAAAAAAAATATTCATTTTTATCTATGCATAATTAAGTAGGTACTGGTTGGTGTGGTGGTACCACTCTTGCCTTGCATCCATGAGATGACAAGGTGAAGGAAATCTCTCACCAATATTGTGTGGAGGGGTAGCACCCCCCTAAAACTACAGTAGGCTTATGGCCTTGCTCAGTGTATTCACCATTTTCATACCAAAGTATTAGTGGCAGTATCTCCTTGTTCTCCTCATGGCTTGAATATAAATATTGGCAGCATTTTTGTTTTTGCAATACAATACTGTGATCATGTATGAAACCTGGTGGCTTCTTATTCCTCCTGACTGCCACGAAACAAGCTCTGTTAATGTAGGTGGTATTTCGTGGCAATGTTTGAAGGACTCCCTAACCTCCAATTTTCTGACTACATCACTGGGGTCCTTAAGGGAAACAATCTGTCATGGGAAAGTGGAGGACTACTGATATTTCCACTCTATGCCTGCAAGCAAAATGCTTCTTGCCAGGCTACACACTGAAGACACTATCTTGATTATGAAGATTTTACTCTAAAGATGATACTACTGTACAATTGGCCACAGATATTTTTACACATGCTGTTGTTTTCGAGGGTTTACAATGTATAGAAAATGTAAGATAAGACTACGTAACTGCAATACAACATTAATATTAGGTCTGGCATTTTGCAATTTCTGATTCATTTGGTAGAATATTTATTGCTGTACTTTCAGAATAATGAGCTCTCTTTCCATATAGCCTGTGTAAGAATTTCAGTGGCCAACCATATATGTAATTGGTGCAAGTAAATTAAGACACAGTTAACTTTTAATCTTATATGGAAACATTCCAGATTCATTTTGTTAAACTTATAAGTGTACTTTTTCCTCAAAATATATAAACTTGTTTTAATTCCTTGCCTTGAGGAGGATGGCCACTTTCTTCATAAAAAAGAATTTGTCCTCAGTTGTATGATGTTTAGTTTTTGTTCCTGCGTGTCTTATGTAGAACAGACATTTTCATCCTTAGACTAAAGATAATAAATACCAGCAACAATAATACCAGTACCATAAGTTGTATATTCTTCGGCATAATTAGGCTTGAGAAATATTGAAAAATTGTAAGTTATATAATTATGTACAGTACAGTGGTAATCTAGTCCTGTCTTCTCTCCATCATCTATCCAGTTCTATTTCATTTCCATATCCTATCACTTTACTTCAGAATCATTCTCTTTTGAGTTTCAAGAGTTTATAAAGAAAGTGAGATGACAGGACTCAAGAGACATGACTGTACTATCAGCATATATGACAAGCTCTAAATGACAAAATGATAGTCATACCAGCATTTGAAGTCCCTGCAGTGGCTGGGAATGTTGAACATACATACCTGTCCACATTTCAAACTGGAACAGGTGATGTTTTCTGTGAACCATATAAGTACAGTATGTGGTCTGAAGAGTACAGCAAAACACAGTAATATAGTACAGGTAGTCTTATTCCTGGTAAAATTTGGAGGGAACTGTAGTCTTTCAATTCACCCATGACAGATGCCCACTCAAATGAAAGTAGGAGATTAATGGAGGATTTGTGTCCCAGTTAAAGATATGTATGTACAGTACAGTACCTTTACCATCAACATTACCCACTGCCTCCCCCCACCCCCCCCCCCACACACACACTACCCAAAAGCTTAAGCCAGGTTGGGATATCAGATAGCTAGACTGAGAGACCTACCTGGAAGTTATGCTCATATGCTGCTAAGAACATTTTTGATATTATTATTATTATTATTAAGCAGTTAGTACTGTATACTCTATATGAATTACCAGATCCATTGATTTGTCTTGTTATGGTAGTAAAGTGCAATGACAATATAGTGATCAGTAACCATGTAAAATCATACAGTTCATATCTTGACAAGAGTATGTGTATTTTCTGATTTGTGTTCCTGGTAATACACTATTGTACTCCAATTTATATATGTATATACAGTATATTGATGGCTGTTCTTATGGATAACCAGTATTGCATTCACATGATAAGCAAATATTGATAGATTTATATTTACATGATCTCATTATCATGATTTAATAACTGAAGCTCTCCTGAATTAGTTACTGTACCTTATTTTTATATCAATACCCTTGACAATAATTTTACTTATACCCGCATTACACTTCGTGTATTTCATTTACCACGGTTCAGATGAAATGCTCCTTGAGAAAGGATGTAAGTGTCAAACTTATAATTAAGAATTTTGAATGGTAATAGCATTATGTTGCTGGTGACATTTCACCTTTATTTGGATATCCAACACAAGGCATCAAGGAGCATGGTACTGTAATATGCATACCTCAGAAACTATACTTGCTTCCCTATCCGTTACCTATCATAAATAAGTCTACTTGGAGGTAACCTTGAGGTTGGTATAATGAATGTTGTGCAATCTCAATGCTTGTGACTGAGGAAGTGAATCTTACACAAGCCCCTGTTCCCTTCAGTGATATTATGCCAAATCTTCCATAATAATATTGTCATACCACAGCCTGAGTTATTGTATAGTCATAGTATTTATAATGTGTAAAAAATATTAAAGGAATAGTAGCAGTCTGTATAAATTGTTTATAGCCTTTACTATATGTATTCAAGAATGCACTGTACAGGATGATACATATTAATCCTCCTCTGTAGGATTGCATCCGTCGTTGATCAGCAGTTAGAGCTTCTACACCCTGAGTGAATGACGAGATGTGAGCAGCTTTAAATCCTGGCCTCATCTGGGGTTTTGTGATGAATAGTTGTATTGGCACAGCAGTGGATAATTACAGGTGAGGTTTTAACATAACAGGAAGTGCATTAATCTGGTTATTCATTCTTCTTCCCTTGTAGTACACTATTGTTATGACAACTTCCATGTATAGTACTCTCATTTGAGGACACTAGAATATGCAGGATAGACAGTAATCATGTGACCAACTAGTGATGAGGCTATCAATTGTGTAGTAGGTAAGAATAATTTAATGTATGCCAGCATTAAAAGATACATCTAGTGTTGCCCCTTTAATGGAGCATACAATTTGATGGCACAGATGTGTAATTGTGGACTAAAGATACAACCTATACACAAAGAGGATGAAGGATGCTGTAGTATTATTTTTATCATGATTTGTTCATGAAGTTCTGGAGTGAATGTTTTGTCTTGGTAAATCACTTCTGTTAGACAAAACTTATGGTCGTGGGAAACTTTCATCTACACAATGTCGTCATGGCATTTACTTAATGTATTTAATTAATTATTACCATATCTGTGTAACATTGCAAATCATCATATACAAGGAAACAGTCCTGTACTTGCTCTCCCTCTTTTGTGCACCACGTCTTGTACAACTCCTTTTACTGTATCATCAGGTTACATATGTTACTGAAACTTATCAACGATAGTGAGGCCTCCAAACGTTTGATTTTTACCTCTCGGTCATATCATTGTGTACAGTCGTGGACATGTTTCAATACACATGGATAACTCGAACAAATTGCTGTCTGAGGTTATCACTACGTTCTCATATGATGTTATTGTATTGAATCGTGAGGAGCTGCTTGTAGTAAATTAGGCGATGGTACTTCCCCTTTTTAATGGAAAATTTCTCGGTAAACGAACAGAGGAACCCTGACATCCGTTTACATGAGTCACCCCAATGTGGATGATTATTATTCTTCGCAACTGTACATGAGCATAGCAGGAAATGGCACTGAGACAGTGAGGTGTTGGCAGTGAAAACTCAGCCCCATTAATGTCGGGTTGGTGTCGTGATCATCAATTGTTCATGTGGGATACAGAAGCGAAAGTTTTCCCGGACCTTTAAAAAACTTGAAGACGCGCTTTCACTCTGTTCTTCGTCATTCCGTATTTTGTTTTTATGACACTCTCTCCCCCTCTTTCTCTTAAACAGACATATACAGAAGAAAAAGGTGAGGATTTGCTGATGTCTTCCCCGTTTGTAGTTACGGTATTGTATTGTACAAAGACCTTGAACAATATCATGAATCGGATTATTTAACAATATTCAAAAGATGTAGCCCAATATTTACAGCACTCTATTCGTACTCTTGAAGACCCTATATATGTCCCTTTACTCTCTCCATGATTCTCCATAATTAAAACCTACTACTTACCAATACCTTATCTGTGCTCTTCTTGCATATGCCCACAACCCTTCAAGAGATGACTACAATTTTTAAACCATGTGTATCGGTAGCCTACATATCTTGAGCGCCAAGAAAAATTCTAGGCTACTCAGTTATTACAGAAGTAGAATGTGCACTTTATGAACCTGCAAGAGTCCATTGCAGGACAGGGTTTCTCCAGTATGTATAGATGCAGCCAGAAACCTATCCACGCTGGTTTAGGACGGGCTAGATAGGGCGTGCAGATAGGGAGTGCATAGGCCTACAGGAGAGGTAGAGTGCACGTGATAAAGGGGTATATATCTTCAGTGCGTGTGTTAGGAGACTGTAGTTCCTGTCACTGACTCCCTAGTCTATGACTGGGTACCTACTTGTTGCTAAGTGAACGGGGACATCTATAACTAAGGAAAACAGTCCAACAGTTCCGCAACCCATGAGTCGAACCAGCAGAATCCTATTGTTTACGAGGGGAGCGTCACTAGCAGTTGAAGAGTTCCAAGGTACGAAAATACAACTAGATATCAGGCAGCTGCCGCCAGATGGCTCTCCTTTCTCTGAGTGGAGAATTAGATATCTGATACATAAGTGTTACTTCACACACAAATAACCCATTCACATACAAATACAATCCATATGCAGTCATCATCATCACCACCATCAGCCAGTGTTTGTTCATTGCAGGGCGAAAGCCTTCCCAAACTTTCTCCTCTTCTACTCTACTGTTTGTCTGTACACTATAACCCATCCCAGTGAATAGCCTACCTATAATTTGATCTAATCTCGCCACTGGTATCTGTGCGTGTTTGCCCTGATTGTTTTCCGGCTGAATATTCATCCATCCGTTCAACGCATAACGTGACTAACCAGTATTTTTTTCAGTCTTATTGGACTCGAATTAGCCTCAACATAGGGTGCTACTCTTGTCTTGGCATGTCTTTGTATTTAGTTCAGAATCACCTAATAACACACGTATACTAGCTGTCATCTGTGAAGCTCCATTTATTTTCATTCATAAGCTATCCTCATTCCAAAATTTTGAACGTTTCCTCTAATTTAAAGGTAAAATGAGAGTTTGTGCCTACCAATATGATTTATTTATTGATTTGTTGATTGATTGATTGATTGATATTGATGATGGATTACATGACTATCAATATATTAACCGAGTCGAGGGATAAGATATCGTGTACGATACTTTCACAAATACATGGAGGCATTTACTTCTATGTACAGTCACGAGCACTAATAAGTATACAGCTTTGGTTGAAGCTTTGAACAGTCCAATTGACCAACGAAGTAATTCCAATGGAGATCTTATTGTGCATTTATTTACCGTCTCTAGGTATTCGAAGCACACCTGAATACTTAATAGTGCTCGTGACTGTACACTCGAGCTCGTAAATTCGCGACCACGTCCCCAAATGTTTATGTCATCTGAGCTGGTAATATTGTGTGGGGAAGGTGTCATTGTAGGGATTGTATCATGTCCCTCTACTATGTTCCACCTACTCTGATTCCTCCCCATATAAATGTTACCAGCTCAAATGGCATAAACATATCTATAAGTACGTGGTCGCGAATTTACGAGCTCGGGTGTACAAAGTTTTGTTACACACACATAAATAACCACAAACACGGTGTTTAACTGTAGTATACTATTCCTTCCTGCTCGGCTGATTGTTGTTGTATGATGATTGTTTGAGGGAAGGTGCGTCGTTTAGGGACGGTTGTCAAAAATAATTTCCTGAGATTTTTTTTTGAGAATGTCAGCATACAAATTAATTCAAGTTTTAAAACACCTTGAATTCTGGATACTACTACTACTGCTAATAATAATACTAATAATAATAATAAATGTTCACTACTAACTTTCTAACTCTCCAAACTGTAACTTGTATAGCAGTGAAACTCCTTGGTTCGGTAGCCTGATGTGTCGCCCAAAGCCACTATACACTAAGTAGGCAAAGGGAGGAAGGGGAAAGTGTCTAAAGTGTGGGCTATACAGTACCCCACTCCACTCTACTGGGGAAAGCGTGACAACATGGCGTGGCGTGGGGACTTCATTTGTGTAACGAGAATTGTGTAATCTGTATCAATTATGTAATACTTCGTACACATGCACCTCTGCTTCGTTTCCTCATTTCACAATATTTTTTTTTTTTTTATCTTTATATCCCCGTAATTAACTCAATTATTTGGGACCATAAATTATTTCGAAACGCGAAGTTTTACTGAAATAGAATAAAATAGATTCCGGTATCAATGAACATGTGGCTTTGCACGATTTTGAAATATTTTTATCTTCAATTAATTAATCAAGTCGGAGTAACATTTAATTTTCAGGTGTAAAATCCATAAAAAAAAATGTTTTCCCCTACGTATAGTTTGTAGCAACAACGAAAGCGAGGTGTAATAAATTATACGTGACGTACGTGTGCTTGGAGGCAAACTCAACCAACATACGGCACGTCACCCTCACCAGTGATTATGGGGGGAAAACACCTTGGATCTCTATATGAGGGAAAGTGATGACGGAGAAAACAGTTGATAGGGGACGCCGACCCCAGTGACACACACACATGTACACAACAACAAGACTATTACGCGCACACACTCACATGTAGGCTACACAACAATAAGACTATTACACACACACACACACACACACGTATGCTACACAACAACAAGACTATTACACACACATACACACACACACACACACAAGACTATTACGCGCACACATGTAGGCTACACAACACAACAACAATAACAACAACAACTTACACACACACACATGTACACAACAACAAGACAATTACACACACACACACACATGCGCACGTACACAACAGCAACAACACGCACACACACGACATCAACAACAACAACAACAACAACAACAACACACACACACGTCAACAACAACAAAACAATTATTATACACACATACATGAACACGTACAACAACAAGACAATTACACACACCCATCTGGACTAAGTTAGTCTTATCCGGGTCAATGGGCCATGCATTGTCTCTATCTTCTCGTCAGGCGTGAATTTCATGTGTGTACGACTAAATTAAAGGGAAAGAGGAGCTTTGAATAAACACCTATTGAACACTTATTCTAACTATTCCAAACAACAGCTAGACCACCATTATTTTTGTTAATCGGGTCCTGTTGTTTCCTGGCATACTTTGGGGGAATCAAGGCATTCTAATGTGTACACTCGCAATCCAAAATTTGTTTCCAGGTCTTGTTGAAGTTTCGAATCATTTTTACATACTAGTGAACCAATTACAACGCTTATTCTGTTTTATAATTGCTTGAGTTCGCTTAATTCTCGATCAGGATATTCGAATTAAGCCTGGATACATATTTTGGATTGCGAGTGTACTAAAAGTGTATTATCCCCTTAATATTTATCCATGTGGCAGCTCAGCTCGTCTATCCCCAATTCACCGACAGTAGACTCTCCCCTATAATCAAGCCATATAAAATGGACTCTTGTTGAAACTCTTGCACAAAAAAAAAAAAAAAAAAAAAAAAAAAAATAACGGGCAGCTTAAAGTGAGTGTACCTCGTTGTGTGTTTTTTCCTTCTTTGCTTATTATTATGATAATCCACATTCGCACGGGTAAGTAATTCCACCTTTGCTAACATCTGTGTCCAGAAAGTGGAAAAGAACGAGTTATTCGATAGGAGAAAAAAGGAAAGTATAAGGGAAGGCTAGTAACAATCAGCAACAGTTGCCACACGTCACCAGTTGTACTATATAATACACACCCACCTCCCCTCTACTCTTACTCCTCTCATAGCTCACATTGGCTTCGGATACCTGCTAGTCTAACCTAACAATTTCGTGAGTGGAGTCTACGTTTAACTTACACAAAAACACTATAATATTTTGTGGGTTGAGTCTACGTTTAACTTACACAAAAACACTTTAATATTTCGTGAGTGGAGTCTACGTTTAACTTACACAAAAACACTACAGTATAATATTTCATGAGTGGAGTCTTGAGTATAATTTACACACTATAACACTATAATATTAAATTTTCATGAGTCTTTGAGTTTAATTTACACACACACACTATAATATTTTGTGTTCAAATAGGAGACAGAAGTCACAGAATTTTTCTTGTATACAAAAAGGATATCTCTTTGGGTGTAATGTAAATGCTACTTGACTGTGAGTTCTTTCTTGTCCCCCCCAGCAGAGAAGGAGCTGCGGGAGTATGAAGACATTGGTGTTGGTGGTGGTGGTGGTGGCGGCTGTGGTAGGGGCGGTCCCGTCCAACTGGGTGAGTAAACACAATTGTTCTTGTTTGGAAATACACTCGCAATCCAAAATATGTATCCAGGTTTGCTTCGAATATCCTGATCTAGTATTAAGCGAGCTCAAGCAAATATGAAACAGGATAAGCGTATAATTGGTTCACTAGTATGTCAAATGATTCGAAACTTCAACAACACCTTGGTACAAATTTTGGATCGCGAGTGTACGTGTGTAAAAACATCCGTGGTGTCAACGATGGCGTGCTACCGGTACGATAATTGGCTCTGTTGTTTGTCTATGGAGTCATCGTATTAGTACCATGCCATCGTACAGTTGACCACAGGAATTCTTATACAGGCTATATGGAAAGAGAGGTCATTATTTTGGAAGTACTGCAATAAATGGTCTACCAAGTGACTCGGTGATTACAAAACAACAAACCTAATAATAATGCTGTATTGTAGTTACGTGGTCTTATATTTTCTGTATGTTGTAAACCCTTGAAAACAACAGTGTGTGCACGAATTCTTGTGGGCAATAGTACCATGAATGCTCTTTAATATGGCACTCAGAATGAAAGTGAAATATTGGTGATGTTCTCGTAGATTTCACATGTGTAATAATAATAATGGTGAATATTTGGTGGCATTATTTAAGGACTGTCACAACTATTGGGGTAAATGCTCATTCATAAATATAAATTATTATAAGAGACTTTAGCCTTGACGGAGTTTGTAGGGTACTAGCTCTCCTCCTGTTTACTTTTACGGTCCCTAAGTTTAGCAGTCAAATTGTGCATTATTTTTATATTTATATTAGCTTATTTTGCAATATTTGACAAAGTACAGTCGCGGCAGATAGTCCTTGACCAGCCTGTGATGGAAAGGTGCAGCCAGCTGTTTCGAACTGTGAACACGTAGATTCGTTGCTTCAGTCATCTGCCTGATGTTTCGAGTTCTCGGACACTCCTGTGTTGGTCACGGCTATCCATCACTGACTGGTCAAGGACTATTTGCCGCGACTGTACTTAATATTCACATAAAAACGTTCCTCATACTAACTGAAGTACTGTACAACACATACATAACAGGAGTACAGGTCAGAGGAAGAAGGTGAGAGTGACGTAGAGCCGTATGAACCACGATCACACCGGGAACTGACAGACGAGTTTGGCTTTGAGGACGACTTTGGTGAACTTGACCAGCCAGCAGATGAATCCGGCTTCTTCAAAGGTAACAGTTTGCCTCGCCCCTCTGGTCTCGCCTCCCTGCCTGGTTTCAATGAACCAGTATCCTTGCGTGGCTTCGAACCCATCCCGGCAGTGGGCGGACCCTCACCATTCTCTATCCCAGAGTTAAAGGAAGCACCAATACAATTCCTGACCTTCCCTTACACTACCACACCAACAACACAATCATTGTTGTCACACCACATTCAGGCACTTCCACATCACAATGCCATTCTACCACCCTCGGCTTTACCCCATTCCCCGTCATCCTCATCTTCCTCCTCATCATCCTCCCTCTGCTGCCTCCCTGACGACCCCGTACAACCACCACCAGCAGCCCGACCCGCCAGAAAGCCTCAAGGTATGCACTCAAGCTACCTTCCTTCACCTACACCTTCCCTACACCTCATCCTCCCCTTTTAGATCACCACATCACCCTTCCCTTCTATTCCACCACTCCATCCCTCCTCTTACACATCGTACACAATCTCTAATAAGTATGATTTTGGATGGATGCAGTCAATATATATATACATACATTATCCTGCTACATGACAGAAGTTATTCATTTCAGTAATCTTGGCTGGCTTTGAGAATTTTGTTGGTTGTTCTCATTAGGAAAATTGAAAGAGATAACAATGGCACTATTATAAAAAAAGAAAGACTGCTCTGTCCCTCAATAGTAGTAGTAGTAGTAGTAGTAGTAGTAGTAGTAGTAGTAGTAGTGGCACTCCAAACTATGTCAGAAACCAGATCTCTCCAATATACGACTAGGGAATCTGTTTTGTAGCATAGTTTGGATATCTCAGACATAATACGACCAATTTCATCTCACTTCCTTTTCCCCACCTGCAACCATTATAAAACCACACATACGGTACATCATGGCATCTGAAAAACTCCATCATCCACGCAGACAACGAACCAATCACTACAGTACGGTACACAATTCTGGGGTGGCTTCAGGGTAACATATTTTGATTGCCTTCACCTACTAGCCATCTCCTCTCCCCACCTGCAACCCCTTATGATAATTTACACATACATCATGGCATCTGAAAAACTCCATCCACGCAGACAACGAAACAATTATTACACACATTTTTTTCTCTGGTGGTTTCAGAGTTAACATATTTTGATTACATCCATCCGGTATCCATCAAATTAACGTCAATAATATTCGTACAACGCTAATAACCTTTTACCTCATGTAGAACCTAATGTAGTATTTTTTTTTTCTGTCTTCCACGTTCCCTGGCTGAAGGACCCTGTGATCTTGTAAGAAAATTGGAGGCTTCTGATTCCTCCTGACAATGCCACGATACAAGCTCCTTTCGTATAGGTGTGTGTGTTTCGTGGCAATATTTGAAGGACTCGTTTACCTCCAATTTTCTGACTACATCAAAGGGTCCCTTAAGAGGATAATACATTTCTGGTAAATTAGAGCCTCTGCCTTGATTCTTACAAAATATGCCAGGAAACTGTGGGACTAGATTTCCAAAACTAATGCTTGGAATTTTTTGGTGTAATCAATTGCTTTAGATTTTACACCAGTACTATACCCCTATATTACTTTACGTCTTGACATACTCGTACGTTGAAGAACAAAAAATCTGGACGTCGTTGGTGGTTCCTGGCAAAATTTTAAGGACCCTGTGATCGTGTATGAGACGTGGTGGCTTCTGATTCCTCCTGACTATGATGCCACGAAACAAGCTCCTTCCATAGAGGTGGTGTTTCGTAGTAATATTTGAAGAACTCATTTAGATCCAATTTTTCGACTACATGACAGGCACCCTTAATTAAGAGTAAACATATCACTGAGACACAAAATTAATGACTAACTACAAGACTTAATCAGATTCACACATTAACAGACACTACGGTTTCATTCCAACAACTTCGATGCTCACTGCCACTTTCTTCAGGGAATTTCCAGAAGATTAAGGAGATGGTCTACTTTTGGTTCATTAGAGCGTCTTGATTCCTCCAATACATGCCAAGAAAACAGGACCAGATTAACAAAAATAATGGTGGCCTGTTGCTTGGAATAGTTTGGATGAATCAGTTGCTCCAGATTTACCAACACTCAACTTCCCCCTTCAGTTCATCGTGGTCTTACAAGTGTGATTTCTCCAGTATGACTACATGACGCTGATTATTATTGGGTTGTGTCGACCAATCACAAACTCTGATACAAACGTTACCTTTCCTTTCATAATACAAACGTTACCTTTCCTCTCATAATATAAACGTTACCTTTCCTCTCATAATACAAACGTTACTTTTCCTCTCATAATACAAACGTTACCTTTCCTCTCATATAATGCAAACGTTGCCTTTTCTCTCATAATAAAAACGTTAACTTTCCTCTCATATTACAAACTTTACCTTTCCTCTCATAATATAAACGTTACCTTTCCTCTCATAATACAAACGTTAACTTTCCTCTCATAATACAAACGTTACCTTTTCTTTCATAATACAAACATTACCTTACATCTCATAATACAAACGTTACCTTTCCTCTCATAATACAAACGTTACCTTTCCTCTCATATTACAAACTCTGATACAAACGCTACCTTTCCTCTCTTGATTTTTCTCTGCCACTAATGTATGTTGGCTGTTACCAGAAGCCGACAACGGTGTTCACATATTTTGTTCCTCAAGTGTACAGTCGTGGACATAAATTTCCCTATAAATATGGATAACTTAAACAAATTACTGTCTAATGTTTTCAGGGTCTCATCTTTATGATATTATTGTTTTGAATAGTGATTATCTGTTTGCAGTAAATTAGACTATTCAGTATTTCGTAACTTTTTTCTTGGACATTTCTCAGTTATTGAACAGATGGGAGCTGTCAAACGTTTACATGAATCACTCGTATGTGGATGAATATTATTGTCCCATACTGTACAGCCACAATCAAATATTCACCAACACTTTCCTTCCATCGTAGTAAATATCTTGGTAATAAAAAACAACACGTGTATGATTTTGCAGCACCTCATAATAATAATTGAGGGGGTTGAGTTGACGTAAGGGGACACCACACTCCAACACCCTATCTGCGCTCCTGTTAATTTTAGAAGCAAAAGCTATTTGCCATCGTAATCCTCGTTTGGTTTTACATATACTGACCAATTTTCATTACAATCGAGCAATAAATAATATTTTTCCCAACATTTTTAAAAATATTTTGTAAAAAATTAACCAAAAAAGAACTATGTTTCAGAATTGCATAAGATTTATGTGGACTATCCTCTGATATATAGCAACACTGCTCATGACGAAAGAGTCCATTATCACTGCTATAAATGGGAAAATTCCTCGCCTGAAATTGTTGAAAATTTTTTTCGCCAGAAATGTTTGGGAAAAAATTCGCCAAAAATAAAATAACCCTTTTAGATCGAAATCCAAACGACAAACTGTGCTCATATATACGTGTATCACGTGTGAATATTATTCATTGACAAAACGTCAATACCCTTCGTGTTGTTAGCTTTTTTAGTGGAGAAATTTGAAAAAAAATACAAAAAAATCACTTTGAAACTAAAATCAGTAGGAAATGCTTTAGTTGGTGCTCTATACTTCCATTCTCTTCGGCATGGCCTAGACTATAGAGCATGGAGAAGTGGCTGTATATAGGGGTAACTATTGATTTTTGGTGATTATTTTAATGCGAAATTTTTTTTTGTTTCTGCTACTCGTTTTTTATGACGTAAGGTAGTGTGGTGTCCCCGTAAGATGTTGTTGGATGATTATACTTTGATATGTATGATACTGATTTATTTGCACGATGGAAGGAAAGTGTTGATGGTTATTTGATTGTGGATGTACATGTTATTAACTCTTTAGAATTAAGAATGTGAATTTGAATTTGTTTAGCCTATGACTGTAGTTTTAAGACATAAATCAAAATCTGCTATGTATATAAAAAAAATATTTAGGCTAAACATTTGTAACATTTGATACTAAATGTGAAGAGGGAACTACAGATTGAACTAACAGTCAGTATTTCATCAAGTTAAGTTTCAGATTTAATTATATTGCTTACATCTCTTTATAAATACACTAACAAACTCTTAACGTTGACAAGAAGGATAACATTATGGCCGTGTTAAGACTTGAAAGGTGTTTAGATACTTTAATTAAGGACCCTGTGATCGTGTATGAGAATTGGAGGCTTCTGATTCCTCCTGACCATACCACGAAACAAGCTCCTTCCCTATAGGTGGTGTTTCGTGGCAATATTTGAAGGACTCATTTATCTCCAATTTTCTGACGACATCACAGGGTCCCTTAAAAAAACAAAACAAAACAAAACATACTAACTGGGAAAGTGTCCATGTACTAGGAAGACTCATCATAAAATTATATTGTTCACAGTCAGTAAAAGTAACATGTATGTGTGGTGCGTTATATAGTTAATTAAGTGTTGCTTGCTTTTCCCTCAGGATCGTCCAAGGGAAAGCCAACAGGGAGCAAACTGAGGAACCCAAGGAAGCGACGTCCCCAGAAGTACAGGGAGAGGGAGAGCAGTGAGGTGTTGGGCCTAGACGATGCTCCCTTGGCTCGGCCCCCTGTTGGTAGGTTGAGGCAGCGAGGCAAGAACACCAACAACAACAACAGTAATAATAACTACACCGGAGTGGGACAAGACAGGGAAGGTGTGACGGGATTCATCAATGCATTCAGGCGGCTCATTCAGAGAGTCATCTAAAAAAAGGAAAGGTGGAAAAAAGGAGGGAAGATGAAGGATTGATGCTGTTTTAAAAGTCGACTATTACCTACAATGAAGAAAGATGAAACTGAACTGAAACTGAACGAGGTGGATGAAGATAAAGGATTGATGCTGTTTAAAAAGTAGAAAATTACTTACTATGAAGGATGATGAAACTGAACTGAAACGGAACGAGGTGGCTGAAGATGAAGGAGTTTAAAAAGTCGACAATAATTACTCTGAGGGGAGATGAAACAGGTATGAAACAGAACGAGGAGGCCGAAGAGGAACAAGAGACCAAGTACTTAAAGAATATATTATAAATGAATAGGTAGGTAATCACATAATTTTCTTCCTCGTGCTTGTGTGTGTGTCTTTACCTCGACTGTTCACTCGACTTGACTAATTTATGTTGTTGTTGTTTGGTCAGCCTTCGTTACCCTTTAGAACCACTCTGATTAGGATATTAATTAAGTCCTCTTAGGCCTTGTGGGTCTGTTATATTTTCATTACTCTCTTTTTCTCTGTACATGCACACTCAGAAATCCTAATGGTTATTTAGACTGGACAATATAACGCTGTATGTACATAAAAGATTTTATTATAACGTTGATGAAACACGTATGTACTTTGCAGAAACTTTTAGTCTTACAATGTTCTCTTTGAAATGCAACGTTGAACACAAGAAAAGAATTCAAAGTTATAAATATTTACCACCCTAGGGGACCATAACCATGAAATCCTTCCTATGACGATTAACTTTTCAACAGGTTAGATAGAAAAGGATTGTTTGTGTAAGAATGAAATGTATACTGTAGGTGTGTGTGTAGGGGGTAAATCTGGAGCAAGTGGTTCCTCCAAACTATTCCAAGCAGCAACAGGCCAGGATTATTTTGATTAATGTGTTTCATGGTCCCGTTTCCTGGCGGCATACTTTGGAGGAATCAAGTCACTCCAATGTTCCAACTTTATCCTACAGTAATATTATGCATTTCCTTCACCAGTATACAAGTCATTTATCCAGTCTGTATATCCGTAGAGGTTTACTAATGAGTGTGTGTATGTATGTGTGTGTGTGGGTAAATTGAAGACTACTGATTTCTCCAGACTGTGCTACAAAACAAATCCCTTACACGTATACTGAGGTACCGTAGTCATGAAGTTTCCCTATAAGGAAGGACCTAACACTGTACCATCCCACTTAAGGGACCCTGTGATGTAGTAAAAAAATTGGAGGTTAGGGAGTCCATCAAATATTGCCACCACACACATACACGCACACACACACACACACACACACACACACACACACCTACACACACACACACACCTACACACACACACACACCTACACACACACACCTACACACACACGCACCTACACACACACGCACACACACACCTACACACACCTACATGGAAGGAGCTTGTTTCGTGGCATGGTCAGTAGGAATCAGAAGCCACAATCACAGGGTCCTTAAGCTCCTCTCCATTTACATCCCAAGTCTCCAAGCATTACCACTGGTTGTGTTGATGTCGGCGTCGTCTGAACCACAAACAACAACAACTTGCTTATTAATTCTTATTGTTATTGTTACGTTAAGTTGTTTACATTGACTGTTTTGTTATTATATTGTTCGCTGTAGATATTCTAAGCTTCATTTGTTGTTGGCCGGTGCGGGTCGCCTGCTATATACAGTATACTTTTATTACTGATTAAAGTTATGATAACATGAGTCCAGTTCCTCACAAGACCCTTTACTGTATTCATTAGGAACCTCAGCTGTCATTCCTAGATTGTGTGTGTTTCTGGAGGCTATGTTCTTACAGGTATAGTCACGAGCACTAATAAGTATTCAGGTGTGCTTCGAATACCAACAGAGACAGTAAATAAATGCACAATAAGATCTCCATTGGAATTACTTAGTTGGTCAATTGGACTGTTCAAAGCTTCAACCAAAGCTGTATACTTATTAGTGCTCGTGACTGTACTTACTACACACAATAAGAAAAAAAAAAAGTGTCGGTCCACCTTCTTCTGCTTGATACGATGTGACACCACGAATGAAAAGTTGGGAAAAAAAAACAGCCTTCCACACATTGGTATCCCTCTTTAACGATACATTTTTTTTTTTTTTTTTTTTGTGTGAATGTAAATCCAAGATCCCCTTATCCTAATTCCTGTTCCTCGTAGTTCAAATTGACAGCTGACAGACAGGGATATTTTATTGTTATGAGTATGTATAGGGTGAAGGGAATTGACGACTAGTTGTTGGGTGAAATATTACTTGTTTATTTAATTAATATTCTGTGTACACTTTAGAAGATGGGATGTAAGCCTATGTATGTAAGTTTCCTAGAGTTATTTTTATTTTATTTATTTATTTATTTATTTATTTATTCATTTATTAGTCATCTACATGTTTCTTGTTAGTCGATAATTATGGGAATAAGTTAAGAGTATGAGGTGAAATGGAAATAACAAATAGGAGTAAATTTAAAGAGAGATAAAACTGAGAGAAATAAGAGTGAGAGAAGAAGGGGAAAGTAGAGAAAAACGAAAAAAAAAGGAGGGAGAGGAAAAAAATAAAACCATAGATTGGACAAAGAGAAAGTGAAAAAGCGTTCTAAAGAAATAAAGAATAAAGTTAAAGAAAGGTTAATTAAAGGGAAGAAAGTATACAGTGTTCGTAAATCTGAAGCAATTGATTCCTCCAAACTATTCCAAGCAACAGGCTACCATTAATTTTTACTAATCTGGTGCCGTTTCCTGACAAATAATATTGCTTTGGAGGAATCAATCAAGGCGCTCCAATGTACCAGAAGGATACTATAATTCCATCCCATTAAGGGGGTGCGGTAGTAGGGGACAGGCTTGGGGGGGGGGGTGCGGGAATAGGGGGACAGGCTTGGGGTGGGTAGAAAGCCTGGCCCCTATTCCCGCAACCCCCTAACCCCCCCCCCCAGCCTATCCCCCTACTCCCGCACCCCCCAAGCCTGTCCCCTACTCCCGCACCCCCCTAACCTCCCCCCCCAGCCTGTCCCCCCTACTCCGGCACCCCCCAAAACCCCAAACCCCCCAAGCCTGTCCCCTACTCCTGCACCCTCCTAACCCCCCCCCCCCCAAGCCTGTCCCCCTATTCCCGCACCCCCTTAAGGACCCTGTGATCGTGTATGAAAATTGGAGGCTTCTGATTCCTCCCGACTATACCACGAAACAAGCTCCTTCCATATAGGTGGTGTTTCGTGGCAATATTTGAAGGACTCATTTACCTCCAATTTTCTGACTACATCACAGGTTTCCTCAAGGGGATAGTACAGTAAGAGTTGGTGATAAATGGGGAGCAAGTGATTCCTCTAAACTATTCCAAGCAACAGGCAGGCCACCATTATTTTTTTTGTTTGTTAATCTGATCCTGTTTCCTTCCTGGCATTTATACTTTAGAGGAATCAATAAGTATAGTAGGCCTCTAATTCACCCACAAGAATCTACCCTTAACCATTCTGCCAAGTTACTTAATATTTTTTACTTCATCATTACTTATTATCATAGAAGGAAATAGAAGGGAAGGAGGGACAGTAGAAGAAGAATTTGTATCGAGAAAAAAACCACCATCAATAATGAATGGTAAACCCAGTGAAGAAAGAATACAATCCTATGAAATGAACCGCGATGATTTTAGGCATAGAATGGAAATACACACATTATATCGATTTAATGTCTAACTTACTTATGAGAGACCTTGTTATATTGTTCGTCTCCAAAGTGCTTATTAAATCATGAATCCCAAACTCTGGCGTCATTAACATCCTAGCACCGTTCATGTTATTATTGTTATTGTTGTTATTGTTGTTATTATCGTTGTTATTATTGTTGTTATTGTTATTGTTGTTGTTGATGCTTATATTCTGGACGATCAGGAGGATGCTGTTAAGGAGAAGCATAAGGAAAGACAGGAACCCAAACAGAGGGAACGCCTTGCCTTCTACCATCACATCCTCCTCCTCCTCCATCTTCGACAACTGACCTCTGAGAAAATCTGGGTACTTCCCTTCTAAGACAGCGGCTACCAGGGTCCTCGCCAAGTCAAAGAGGTAAGTCATTGTATCTTTTTTACCCCTGTTTGCCATGTGGGTGTGTGAATCCTTCTTATTATTTGAGGTTGTTATGGGGTTAAGGGGTTCTGTTGATGTTTTTTCTGTACTGGCTGATGAGTTCCTATGGTTGGAAGGCATTGATGGTGTTGTTCCAGCTCTGATACTTGATTCACTCTGAAGTAACGAGTCCGTGAGGTTGATAGCGGGAATTTTGGAGCTTATTAGAGGAACACCGAGCCTAATAACGGGCCTACCAGACTTTTTCAGACTTTCTTGGCTCTTGGGATAATCATCAGTAGTTAAGTGTGGCTGGTTCTGAAAATGACTCGGAGTAGATAAAGATTGCTGGCTCTGAAAATTAATGCCGGGAGAACTACTACTACTACTACTACTACTACTACTACTACTACTACTACTACTACTACTACTACTACTACTCTTCTCGTGTCCCGCCTTGTGCATGATGGAGGTGACGCTGTCGTAGATATGTCTGAAGTAGCGTGTGTGATTGAGGTGGTTGCGTGTGTGTCTGGGCTGGTAAGGAGGGATGGGAGTCACCTCTTTATACACGGACTTGTGGTTTCTGGCGCTGGAGTGTTGTTGTAGGAAGGAGGAGGATGACTGGGGAGGGGAAGTTGACGAAGAGGGTGACGAAGAAGGTAAATGTGACCTGGATGACGATGAAATTATAGGCGTATTTGACGATGAAGAAGAAGACAACAACAATGACGACGACAATGGAGCAAAAGACGATGACGAAGGCAGTGGTAAATACGAAGAGGAAGGTTTTGACGACGACAACGGGGCCAAAGACGAAGAGATCTGTTTTCTTGACGATGACCATGACGACGGAGCATAAGACGACGATGACGAAGACGAGGAAATCTGCTTTGACGATGACGACGACGACGAGGGCCACTCCGGAACCGTAATAACTCTTGGCCAGTACAGATCACTAAAACTCGGCCACACAAAGTCACCAAAGCCGTCATTCACACCCTGGAAGCCACTACTACTATTAAGTTTATTATGTTCCCCCGAGAGCAGCAGCAGCAGTGTTGGGTCACCAGGCTGTGGCTTCGGCTGCTGGGATAATGAATTTGGTTTTTGTTGTGGAGACTGAGATTGTGGATGTAGGATTTGCTGTGATACTAGGGGTTGTGGATTTGGGATTTGCTGTGGTGGCTGGGATTGTGGATTTGGGATTTGCTGTGATACTAGGGGTTGTGTGTTTGGGATTTGCTGTGAAGACTGGGAATGGGGATTTAGGATTTGCTGTGATACTAGGGGTTGTGGATTTGGGATTTGCTGTTGTGGCTGGGATTGTGGATTTGGGATTTGCTGTGGAGACTGAGATTGTGGATTTAGGATTTGCTGTGATACTAGGGGTTGTTGATTTGGGATTTGCTGTGAAGATTGGGATTGTGGATTTGAGATTTGTTGTGTTCGATTTATTTGTGGATTTGGAATTTGCTGTGGAGACTGAGATTGGGGATTGGGGATGTTTTGTGATACCTGGGATTGGGGATTGGGGATGTTTTGTGATACCTGGGATTGGGGATTGGGGATGTTTTGTGTTACGTGGGATTGTGGATTGGGGATGTTTTGTGATACCTGGGATTGTGGATCGGGGATTTTCTGATGATTTTGTAGCTGAGACTCTAAAATATTTGTTGAGGGTTGGCGAGGTGGTGGAAAATATCTAGTATCAGGGGGTTGAGGTCGTGACTGTGAATTTGGATCTGAGAGTTGCTGTGGATAATAATAATAATGATGAGATGATGATGATGATTGTGATGATTGTGGTGAAGGGTGTAGATTGAAGGGTTGATGTGAGGAATTGTGTGTGTTTATCATTTGAGGTGGTGACTGTGGTTGTTGTGGTGATTGTGATGGTTGGGGATGGTGAGTGTGATGTGGTGGTGGTGATGGTGGTTGTGGTGACTGTGGTGATTGGGGATGGTGTGTGTGATGTGGTGGTGGTGGTGGTGGTTGTGGTGGTGATGATTGGAGATTGTGGGTGTGATGTTGTTGTGATGGTGGTTGTGGTGACTGTGGTGATTGGGGATGGTGGGTGTGATGTGGTTCTGATGATTGTGGTGACTGTGGTAGTGATGATGGTTGTGATTGTTGTTGTTGTTGTTGTGATGGTTGTGGTGACTGAATGGGACGGTTGCTATGCTGTTGTTGTTGATGATGTTGTTGTTGTTGTTGTTGTTGTTGTTGATGATGATGATGTTGTTGTTGTTGTGATGGTGGTGATGGTTCCTCCCTCTCGGCTACCACCACGCCCACCGCCATCACCATTACGCCCATCGCTGCCCACACACACCACCCTAGACCTCCTCCTCCACCTCCACTGCGTCTGCTGTATCGGACGTGTTGGGGAGAGAGAGGCAATGTTTACAAAAAGGTGAAGGGATGAAAGAAAAATAAGGAACCCCCGTTATGTAGTCAGATAATTATTGGAGGTTAGAGAGTCCTTCAAACAGTGCCACAAAACAAACACCACCTACAATAGAATGGAGCTTGTGTGTTTCGTGGTATAGTCGGGAGGAATCAGAAGCCACCAGGTCTCATACACGATCACAGGGTTCCTTGATAATTATGCTGACAAACAACATTGAAAGAGGGCAAGACATTGAAAACATTAGAGGCTACTGATTCCTCCATACAATTCTACACACCACAACCACCTATATCACCAATGCAGTCAGTAGCACAGTTAGTAGGGACCAGTAGTAAGTATCCATATCTCAGACACTTCAGGATGATAATATACTAGACCTATTTTCTCGACTGTAAAATCCTACACTTATAAACCAGCTTTTTCCCTTCTATTCCCTTCGTGCTTGCTGTCTCATCTCTATATCACCTTCTCCCTCTCCTTTCCTTCCATTCCCTTCTGTGTGCTTACTGTCCAACCTCTCTGTCACCTTCTCCCTGTCCCACCCATCTATCACCTTCTACCCCTATCCCTCCTTTCCTTCTATTTCCTTCTGTGTGCTTACTGTCCCACCTCTCTGTCACCTTCTCCCCCTATCCCCCCTTTCCTTCTATTCCCTTCTGTGTGCTTACTGTCCCACCTCTCTATCCCATTCTCCCTGTCCCTCTTTTCCTTTTATTTCCTTCTGTGTTCTTACTGTCCCACCTCTCTGTCACCTTCTTCCTCGTCCTAAAGGGTTTTCATGCAGATCTATATAGAGAGGAGTTCTTTCATCCTCATATTAATCATTCATATAAAGTCAACTACGCACCATAACAAAAGGTTCAGGTCCTGATAATTCCACTTCCCGTCACCAACATGCATGCTGGCGTCTTCTCAGTTCTGTTCGTCTTCCTTCATTTCTTTTTCCTTCCATTTCCCTCTTGGTCTTCTCGTCTCCTGGATCTCTTTCTCCTCTGGTGGTTCTTCTCTTTCTTCTCGTGTGTTGTCTTCTTTGCCTATGTTTCTCTCCTCGTCCTTCCTTGTCGTCGATACATGGTTCCTTCTCAGTTCTGTTCCTCTTCCTTCTTTTCTTTTTCTTCTCCTTCCTTCCACTTCCCAGTTTGTATTTGCGTGTACAGTCTCTCTTCCTTTCATATTATTTACATTTCCTCTGTCTGTGTTGGTCTCCTCTCCCTTCCTTCCCTTTCCGTCTCGTTCAATCATTAAGGTTGGTATTGCAGAAGGCACAGACGAAGGAGATTCTAGAGACCTTCCCATTCCCAACAACGCCCTTGCACCACCATCATCGTTCATATTATCCACAATGTTTTGGTTCAGATTGTTATTGTTATTGTTGTTATTGTTGTTGTTATTATTGTTGTTGTTATTGTTATTATTGTTGTTGATGTTGTTGACTATATTGAGGACGGCATTGAAGACCACCAAGATGAAGTTGAGGAGTGAGAATATAGACGACCCCCCACCTCCTCCTCCTCCATACCCAGAATCTCTCCTCGACATTTTGCCATGCCCTTCTGACGTCACATCCGCTAATAAGGCAGCTGCAGTCTCCAAGTTCATGTCGTGTACAAAGTCTTCTCCATTCCTGCTCAGTTTGTCTCCTACTACTTTTCCATCACCACCACCTACCACCACCACCACCAGCGATAACAATACCACCACCATCACTGTAACACAACTACAACAACAACTATCATAACCTCAATTCACTGACCTTCCCATCTTGGCTCTTCTGTCGAACACGATGACCAAGTCGACCAAACCAACCGAGAGTGTCTCCTTTTTAATCAAGTATCTAGGAAGAAAGGTTTGTCGTTTTCAGTGAGAGTCCTCCCAGCTGTGTAATTATTTCACTGATGTTTACGTGAGTCCATGGATGCAGGGCTTGAAGTGTGAGGATTAAAGAAAGCGTGGAGGTGTCTGTCCAACTGCAGCGTGTGTGAGTCTGAGGAACTGACTGACTAACTTGACTGTAAAGCTCGAGTGACTACACTGTATTCTGTTCCCTCCTTCCCTCACCTTCTGCCCTCTCTCACCTCCCTCCCTCCTTCCCTACTAACCTCCCTCCCTCCTTCCCTACTAACCTACCTACCTCCTTGCTTACACCTACTTGCCTCCCACCCTGTGTGTGATTTGTTCGCTTCTTCGCTCCCATGCACCCTCTCTCGCTCCTCCATTCATTATTACTTCACACTCCCTTCCCTCTTCTGTGTCTCCCTTTTCCATTAACTCCCTCTCCATTTTTTCTCCAACACACATGCCTTTACTTTCCCTTTTCACTTCCTTCTCTTCGTCTTCCTTCATTCATTCACTCGTGTTACAAAAAGATGATAATAATGATGCATGTAGGTGATAATTTTCAGGTACTATATAATTTACTGACGCTTGGACCTCAAACACAGACACTTCCCTTCCCCATTCCTTTTCCCTTTCTTATTTGTTATTTCCTTCCTCTTGGTCTCCGTCACCTGTGTCATCTTCCTCTTCGTCCTTCTCCTACTGCTTGTCTTTCCTCTTCCCCCTTCCTTCTCCTCCTTCTCCTTCTCCTCCTTCTTCTCCTCCTCCTCCTCCTTCTTCTCCTCCTCCTCCTTCTCCTTCTCCTCCTCCTTCTTCTCCTTCTCCACCACCATCTCTCTACCAGTCATTATGGTGTTATCGTTAGTATTGGAGTCGAGGTTGTTACTGAGATTCTCATTATTGATATTGTTATTGTTATTGTTCTCGTTGTTGTTGTTGTTGAGGTTGTTGTTGTTGACGTTGGAGATGGCATTGATGATGACGTTGGCGGTGACGACGGAAAAGGTGAGCAAGGAGAACACGTTAGACGAAGAAGAGGAAGAAGGTGAGTCAGGTGAAGGACATGGGTCAAGATCGTACAAGCTGCCGTCACCCTTCAAAGGCATGTACTGATATGTTTGTTGCTGTTGTTGTGGTCTTGTCTTCTCATTATTCCCGCCACCCTTTCCCGCCCTTTTGATCACGGGCGACAGAAACGGGGGTATTACGGATGCATGACGCCTCTGTTTCCCGTTATTACCGTTGGAGTTACTGTTGCCGTCCTTATTATAACTGTTGATCATAATTTCGGTTGTCAGGTTATTTTTTATACTCGTGTTTGTATCGTCGACTGTGCTGTTGTTGTTGTTGTTGTTGTTACGAGTACTGTTGATATGAGTGATGATGCTACTGTTCGTATTGTTTACATTATTTCGTACATCAGAGGTCTTCTTCAAGCATCCTGAGCCATTTGATGTTTTTGATGGTAGGAAGTGGTTCAGTGTTGTAGAATATGATGTCAGGGGTACTTGTGTTGCAGAGGGTGATGTCAGGGGTAATTGTGTTGCAGAAGGTGAACTCAGTCGTAGTTGTGTTGCAGAAGGTGAACTCAGTCGTAGTTGTGTTGCAGAAGGTAAACTCAGTCGTACTTGTGTTGCAGAAGGTAAACTCAGTCGTACGTGTGTTGCAGAAGGTGAACTCAGTCGTACTTGTGTTGCAGAAGGTGAACTCAGTCGAACTTGTGTTGCAGAAGGTAATTTCAGCAGTCGTACTTGTGTTGCAGATGGTGATGTTAGTGATAGTAATGTTGTAGGCAGTGCATACTCACCACTGACAACACCAAGCCAATTCACAGTCAGAAGTAGTACGGGAAACACCAAAGTCGACATTCTCTTTGCCTTGGAGTCTGTAGGTTAATATTAAGTACAGCCACAATCAAATATCCACCGACACTTTCCTTCCATCGTAGTAAATATCTTGGGACTAAAGAACAACACATGTATGATTTTGCAGCACCTCATAATAATAATAATAATAATGATGATGATAATAATAATAATGATAATAATAATAATAATAATAATAATAATAATAATAATAATAATAATAATAATAATAATAACCAACACTTTCCATCCATCGTATAGTAAATATCTTGGTAATAAAGAACAACACTTGTATGATATTGCAGCACCTCATATTAATAATTGAGGGGGTTGAGTTGACGTAAGGTGTTGTTGTATGATTATATTCTGATATGTATGATACTGATTTATTTGCACGATGGAAGGAAAGTGTTGATGGTTATTTGATTGTGGCTGTATATGATAAAGAACAAGACTTAAGGGGGAAATTTTGTGTTAGTAAATCTGAAGCAACTAAATCCTTCAAACTATTCCAAGCAACAGAACACCATTACTTTTGCTCTTGTGGTCCTTTTTCCTAGCATACTTTGGAGGAATCAAGGCACTCCAATGTACCAAAAACGAATTACCACCTTAAGTAACAGATAATCCTTGCTCCTGTGAAAGTATATTGTAAACATTATTTTTTTCCATATAACAACAACAACACTTTTTTTTTGCAACACAACAAGACAAAGAAGTAATAATATTTTGATAATAAATAAAAGTACGCATTGAGAAGTGAATGTTTGAGATATGTTAGTTTGTTGGTATGTATGTACGTTAGAGAGCCTTAATTAAATTCCTCCAAAGCAAGCCAGAAAACAGGACCAAGTTAACAAAAATAATGATTTCCTGTTTCTTGGAATAATTTATAGGAATAATTTACTCCAAATTTACCAACACTATTAATTAACTTGACCACGTTAATTAACTTGACCTCATTATCACTCACCTGTTATGGATTGAAATGGATGTTGTTTCTTGGGCTTCCCCTTTCTATTCTTCTGTTGTTATTGTTGAAGTTCCTCAAGCTGTCTGGCCGAGCAGCCCCGTTTATTCTTCTATTGATGTTCCCTGTGTTGCTCCTCACATCAACTTGTCTCGACACTCCTCATCCAGGCAGCCACTGTGGGATATAAAACACGACTCGATCTTTTTGCTGTATTTACACTGTTGGGGCTGCTGGTTCTCCCTCCTGCTGGTGCTGGTCTTGGCTATACTTGTGGTGATTCGTGTGTGTGTGTGTGTGTGTGTGTGTGTGTGTGGAGAGGTGAATGGGTGGGTCTCCTCGCTTGGTGTGTGAAGCGAGAGAAGACACCGCTATACTCTCCTCACTCCCTCCTCTTTTCTTCTTCTTCTGCTTCTTCTGCTTCTTCTCTCTCTCTCTCTCTCTCTCTCTCTCTCTCTCTCTCTCTCTCTCTCTCTCTCTCTCTCTCTCTCTCTCTCTCTCTCTCTCTCTCTCTCTCTCTCTCTCTCTCCTCTCTCTCTCTCCTCTCTCTCTCTCTCTCTCTCTCTCTTTTCTATTATCATATACTAAGGCCTCGTAGCATAAGAGAGAGAGAGAGAGAGAGAGAGAGAGAGAGAGAGAGAGAGATCGCCTGCCGAGCTTATAGTTGAATGTTTGAACACTTAATGCATCGCTAACTCTTATTATTTACATTTAGGCACCACAGTAGCAGAGAACACAAAGCTTACTAACAACGAGATAGATAGTAATAGGGTCAGCTAATCTGGGGGGTAGAGAGGAGGGGGTGGAAGGGGGGATGCATACTCGTACAGTTGAACACATGAATGGGTGGTACAGCCCAATTGGTGGAAGATGGTCAATTTCTCCCAATATCAAGTTCCTTAGTGCCAAATAGAAGACAGACATCTGGGGCAGAAGTCAGTATTGAGGATGGTAATAAAAAGCAAGTACCTGATAATAGACACTGTTAGGTTAGGTTAGGTTAGGTTAGGTTGGTAATTAGGAGGGGCAGAAGTCAGTATTGAGGATGGTAATAAAAGGCAAGTACCTGATAATAGACACTGGTTAGGTTAGGTTAGGTTAGGTTAGGTTGGTAATTAGGAGGGGCAGAAGTCAGTATTGAGGATGGTAATAAAAAGCAAGTACACACCTGATAATAGACACTGGTTACTCAAATGGGACAAGTATCTTTCACCTGGGCTGTACCACCCATTCATGTGTCCAACTGTATACTTCTGGATCTGAATGATTTAAAAGGGGGAAGTTTTGTGTTGGTAATTCTGGAGCAACTGACTGAATCCTCCAAACTATTCCAAGCAACAGAACACTATTAATTTTGTTATCTTGGTCCTGTTTCCTGGCATACTTTGGAGGAATCGAGGAGCTCCAATGTAATAAAAGTGAATTATACCACCTTAAGGGACCCTGTGATGTAGTCAGAAAATTGGAAATAAATGAGTCCTTCAAATATTGCCATCCACGAAACACCACCTATATGGAAGGAGTTTTTTTTTTCGTGGCATAGTCAGGAGGAATCAGAAACATCCAATTTTCATACACGATCACAGGGTCCTTAAGGGGGTAATTCACTTTTGTTACATTGAGTGCCTTAATTCCTCCAAAGTATGCCAGAAAACAGAACCAGAGGAACAAAAATAATGGTGTTCTGTTGCTTGGATTAGTTTGGAGGAATAGTTTGTTCCGGATTTACCAACACTGTAACCTCCCCTTAATTAAACCAGTTCTGACTAATTTCGAGTTTTAACTACAACATAATAATTATATAACATTTGTCCACTGTGTATTTCCAGGTAGTCAATAACACAAGCTTACATACTGGAAAACTCTGGAAAGCATACTGGAAAAGTCTCTAGGGCCAAATGAAAAGACAGTGTGTGGTATTATAAAACTTTGCTCTTCGACTTAAGGGGATAGGACACTGTTGGTGAATCGGGAGCAAATGATTCCTCCAAACTAGTCCAGGCAACAGGCTACTATTATTTTTGCTAATGTGGTCCTGTTTCCTGTCACACTTTGGAGGAATCAAGGAGCTCCAATGTAACAAAAGTATACTATCCCCTTAAAGGCGTTTCGTTGCTAAATTCGCATTGTAAAAATACGAGTAATAGGAACTGAGCGACGATGAGAATTTTTCCTCGAAGAAATAGTTTAATAATTCCAACCAGTTTGATTATTAGACTCAGTGCTGATTCCACAGTGGTTTGTTTTGGTTTGGAAGCACCCAAACGAAAGAAACTGAACTGTGTAAATGACTTCTAAGTTAAGTTATTTGATGAATTTGATGACCACTATGAAACTATATGATAATAACTATATGGTAAATATATGGTAACTATATGGTAATAATGGAACTACCTGACAGATTTTGTGGATATGGATACTGACTGAGTTTGTTGGATATAATTAATACTGACACGTGTGGCTGGGGAGGAGGATCATAACAAACGAAAGCCACTGTGGAATCGGCCCTCAGACTGGGTTACGAGACTTTAGTACTACTGGTATCTAGGGTGTGAATTAGTACTACTGGTATCTAGGGTGTGAATGTGACAGTCACCGACGCTGAGAAATATTACAGTCTCACATTCAATACTCACGAACTCCATTGCCCCTCGTTGGCACAGTTTAGTAAAATAATAATATTAATAGTTATAATAATAAAAATAATAATAATAATAATAATAATAATAATAGTAATAATAATAATAATAATAATAATATAATAATAATAAAAATAAAAATAAAAATAATAATAATAATAATAATAATAATAATAATAATAATAATAATAATAATAATAATAATAATAAAACAATAATAATAACAATAACAATAAAAATAACAATAACAATAGGGCAGAGTTGTTAATATCTGATACTGAACAAATATCAAACTTCATTTACAACAACAATTATTAATGAATGAATGAACTGCAAGGATAACCACAAAAAATCTGGACCGGTATTCACAAAACATCTTAGAGTTTGGACTTGTTCGTATGTTTGCATTTCTGACCTCACCATAGTGTTTCAGGTTCATTTCGAAGCAGTGAATGGTTTTTCTATTCTAATTGTATGAGCTGTTGTTATGATTTCGAAGCAGTGTCGGGTACTATTCCTCGTCATGAATGAATGCTTACGATTAAAATTTTAAGTTAAGAGTAAACTTTGCTTTTGTGAATATGGGCCCTGATGTATAATTATATAGTTAACAGATCCTTTGAAAACTATACAGTATTTACCCTTTTTTTTAGAGAATACTTACCTGTGCAAAAATACGTTTACTTAAGAATTGTGTAGTCACGAATGTATTTTTGCTGTCCTTTCCACTGACTGTATAAAGAGAGAGAGAGAGAGAGAGAGAGAGAGAGAGAGAGAGAGAGAGAGAGAGAGACAGAGAGAGAGAGAGAGAGACAGACAGAAAGGAGGAAATTACATCGACAATATTATTTGACTGATCGAATTATACTATGGATATTTTTCTCACTGTTTAATACTGTTTACATATGATTCCTCCAAAGTATGCCGGGAAACAGTCAGATAAAATAAATAAATAAATAATGGTGTCCTGTTGCTTGTATAATATTTGATTTACTACCAACACTGTACAGTCGGTGGCAAATGTCCTGTCGCCAATTCAGCCAAGTCGTAAAGAAAGTATGGAAGTTAATATAAGCTTCACAGACTCGTGAACTTAAAAAATCACAGAGGTGTCTTAATTAATTTTCCACCTGGATATTGTAATTCTGTATGGTAAAAATATGTTTGTAAGATTATTAGCCTATATTTCATCCTTCAAAAAAAGCGCTGAATGAGGCGACATGACTTTTGCCTCCGACTGTACTTCACCCTCAATTAATTAAAATAAGCATGTCACGGTTACTGCTCCACCCCCCCCAAACCCCCCACCCCCACCCCCCAATACGGGTCTACGGTAGGCTACTCGTGTTGCAATGATAGTCTGTACCGTTAGTGTGTTTGATTAGGTATAAGTGTATGAGTGTGAATGTGTGTTTTGAGTAAGTAATTGTGTGTGTGTGTGTGTGTTTTGATTAGGTAAATGTGTGTGTGTGTGTGTGTGTGTGTGTGTGTGTGTGTGTGTGTATGTGTGTGTGTGTGTGTGTGTGTGTCTGTGTGTTTTGAGTAGGTAATTGTGTGTGTGTGTGTGTGTGTGTGTGTAGCGGTACCAGCCTACACACACACACACACACACTGGTTCATATTTCCTTCCCATGTTGTAATTCTCTCTCTCTCTCTCTCTCTCTCTCTCTCTCTCTCTCTCTCTCTCTCTCTCTCTCTCTCTCTGATATGTGTGTGTGTATAGGTAGGAGTCCTTTCAATGGATCACTACCGTAGTACCGTTGCTCTAATGACGCTCTGTTTCATTTTGGTGTCACACGTATATACTGACTGCATCGTTGCCAACACAAGAAGAACCATTAATTATTATACACCTCGCTACGGTCCCGCCTACCCGTATGTATTGTTGCCTGCCTGTTGATTGACGCTACGGCGCAATTAATAAAAAAAAAAAAAAAAAAAAAAAAAAAAAAAAAAAAAAAAAAAAAAAAAAAAAAAAAAAAAAAAAAAACTCGCTACTTTGATATAGGTGTACAGTCGGCCTCGGAAATTCGTACACTCGCGATACGTAATTTCTAACCATGGAGAGACGAACGGTAGGCACTACACACACACACACACACAAACTGCATTCGAACTCAAGCCTCTATATTATGTGTACTGGGTGGGGAAATGAGCAATACCATGAGGTGATTCGAAGCTTTCTGCTCCTCACACTCTGGTCAGAAATTATGTATCACGAGTGTACACAGAGCATTGGTTCAAAGGTGTAATTATTCTGCACATACTGTAATTATTGTTCTGCTGACTGGTTCAAGTATTAGTCAAATAATATTACTTGAAGTGTTTGGCGTTAGGAAATCAGTGTATTAAATTTTCTAGTCGTTATGAACCCTTGATGTCACAGTGGTGTGTATGAATTCCTGAGACCGACTGTACACTCGCAATCCAAAATATGTATCTAGGCTTGCTTCGAATAGCGAGCTCAAGCAAATATGAAACAGGATAAGCGTTGTAATTGGTTCACTAGTAGGTCAAATGATTCGAAACTTCAACAAGACATGGATACAAATTTTGGATTGCGACTGTACATACAACAGGAAGAAGGAAAATAAGCAAAGGTTATAGTTACTGTCTACCTGTCAATGAAATATAACTACTTTCCCTCCTACCTAACAAGTAAAAAAAAATATTTATTAATTTTATATATATAGATTAGTAGCATAATAATAATAATAATAATAATAATAATAATAATAATAATAATAATGGCGTGACTGACCAGCTATGAATTTCAATATTGTAATAATTGTGTAACTGACTTAATATTTATAGATTTCGACATTGTGTTACTGTTAGGTGTAGGTTGAAATGTTACGAGTATTGCTTAACCTAATGTGACCCTGCATGTGTTGTAGTCAGAATGTTGGAGGTAAAAAACAAGTCCTTCAAATATTGCCACGAAACACACACACCTATATGGGAAGATGTGTGTGTTTCGTGGCATATTCAGGAGGAATCAGAAAAAGTCTCCAATTCTCATCTACGATCACAGGGTCCTTAAGGGGGAAGTTTTGTGTTGGTAAATCTGGAGCAACTGAATCCTCCAAGCTATTTCAAGCAACAGAACACCATTATTTTCGCTCTTCTGGTTCTGTTTCCTATCATACTTTGGAGGAATCAGAAGCCTCCAATTCTCATTCACGATCACAGGGTCCTTAAATCAGACAGGCCACCATTATTCATCTTAATTTGGTTCTGTTTCCTGACATACTTTGGAGGAATCAAGGTGCTCTAAAGTACCAAAAGTATACTAACCTCTTAATCTATCTCTCTCTCTCTCTCTCTCTCTCTCTCTCTCTCTCTCTCTCTCTCTCTCTCTCTCTCTCTCTCTCTCTCTCTCTCTCTCTCTCTCATTATTATTATTTTTATTATTATTATTATTATTATTATTATTATTATTATTATTATTATTATTAAAATTTGCATATGAAGAGTGACAACGGCTACAATATTATTCCACCCACAGAGTTGAATCATGTTTTAATATACTCAATTGTAGTTAATCACAAGGTCTATAGGAAGGTTAATGAAACACCTCTCACCATTAACATATAATATACAGGAAGCACTTGTATATTTATCATCTTTTAAAGGAGAGATTCTAGCTTTTGTTGGTGAATTGGAAGGTCTGTGATTCCTCCAAACTATGCCACGAAACAGATCCCCTATTGGTACCACTGATGAGGGCGTCTGTTTCCCGGTATTGTTAGGAGGAATCAGTAGCCTTCTAATTCACCAACAAGAGTATACATATATATTATCTCCTCTTAATTAAGCACGACATATTATTGGTGCTGGTAACAATTAAGATTCTTCTGCAATTCTGTTTTTAAGGGACACTGTGATGTAGTCAGAATATTGGTGATAAATGAGTCCTTCGAATATTGCCACGAAACACACACACCTATATACTGCATATGGAAGGAGTTTGTTTCGTGGCTTGGTCAGGAGGAATCAGAAGCCTCCAATTTTCATATACACGATCACAGAGTCCTATTGTTACTGATAATACCGAGTTGAATACATGTCATTCTCTACGCTACAACTCTACTGCTTCAAATAAACAATATCGTTACTATTACCCTTGAAAGTCACAGGAAAACTTATCTCTATTGTTTCATTTATTTATGTAATTTTCATCATCATTATCCTCATCAATAATTACCCCATTACCTTTTTTTCACGGGGGTGGGGGGGGGGCTTATTTTGTTTATATGTATATATCTGTGTTAAAAAAAAAATATCTTACATGAATCAAAACAGACGTAATTCAAAACCGAGTCGAGGGAAGAAAACGGGAAGTCATGAGGTGAGAACAGGACTGCTGGAGGTTGGTGGTTGAACTTTGCTCCGACCTCCAACCCATCCTCCTCATCATCACCTGAGCCACCAACCTGTAAGTAACAAACACACAACATAACACGTCACTTAATTAATCTTTGTTGGTGAATTGGGAGGTCTCTGATTCCTCCAAACTATGCCAGAAAACAGACGCCCTCGATGGAAACTATGCCAGAAAACAGACGCCCTCGATGGCACGAATAGGAGATCTGTTTCATGGTAGAGTTTGGAGGAAGCAGAAACCTTTTAATTCACAAAAAGAAAAAAAAAAAAAAAATCCCCGGATATATACTGTACAGATGGTGAGGGTCAGATTCATGTCAATCATTTGCCATTAAGGTGTATTTCCCAGTCATGGTATAGAGATATTTCATAACCTTAGTCATCATTACGACAGTTGCCTACATTTGGACCCCGATAAAAGGTGATTAAATTTAACACATTCATCCTTTTGGTAGGCTCAATACTTCATCGTAATTATACACAAAAGGCCCTCGAAAAAGATTATTAAATATAGCACATTTATCCTTTTGACAGCCTCAGTAATTCACTCATGTAAACAGTAGGCCCTCGATGAAAGAATATTAAGTCTAACACTTACATCCTCTTAACACAGGCTCAGTAAATCACTTAGTCTGTATGGTAATGAATAACAGAAGCATGAGAACACATTTGGTGGTCTTCAATGAGGGACTAAGTGTATAATGAAGTGGTGGGTAATGAGTAATGATTAACAGAAGCATGAGAAAACATTTGGTGGTCTTCAATGAGGGACTGAGTGTAAAATGAAGTAGTGGGTGAGTAAAACAGAAGCTTGGTAAAACATTTGGTGGTCTTCAATGAGGGACTGAGTGTAAAATGAAGTAGTGGGTGAGTAAAACAGAAGCTTGGGAAAACATTTGGTGGTCTTCAATGAGGGACTGAGTGTAAAATGAAGTAGTGGGTGAGTAAAACAGAAGCTTGGGAAAACATTTGGTGGTCTTCAATGAGGGACTGAGTGAGTGTAAAGTGATGTCGTGGATATAACTATTTATTTACTGTATTTTATCAAGGGTGTACAGTACTCCATGCATGTGTCTTACCTAAGCAGCTTGATGTAGAGAGGTACCGGTGTGTTCTGTTGGTGTGTTGCTCTTGACCACTCATGCTTGTTGCTGTCTTGTTTTGTTGACTCCCAGTAGTGCTCTGATATATTTAGTAATAGACACTTTCCCCACCACCATTGTCTGCCTACCTTTGACTCCTCTCTCATCACTCCCACCACCAGCCCTTCTTTTTCCATCTCTGGCTCTCGCTCTCCCCCTCCAGAAACATCCGTCTTTTTTCTCAACAATGCTTCTCTTCCTTTCATTATCATTCTCTCACCTTCCCATATATTCTTTCCAAATCTTTCTCCTCCGTCTGTTGTCTTTTCTTTGTCTCTGTCTCCTAACATTGCCTCTCCTCCTCCTCCTCCTCCTACTCCTCCACCTCTACCTATCTCTTCGCCTCTACCTATCTCATCACCTCTACCTATCTCTTCACCTTCCTCGGCATTTCTAACACTTCTCTTCTTTTTCTTCCTGTGACAGATACATTTGCGCTTTACTTGTGTAGAGGTTGTGTGTGATGCTGCAGATGGTTCAGGGTAGACGTGGACAGATGTGGACCAATTCTGATGAGCAACAACACCAGCAGATACGGTAACATTGATAAAGGTATGATGTTCTTTATCCTTGTGCTGCAGTGTTTCAGGCATCGAATCTTTGGAGTGGGAATGTAGTGAGAGTGGTGAATAGGAATGTAATGCGAGTGGGGAATAGGAATGTAATGCGAGTGGGGTATTGGAATGTAATGCGAGTGGTGAATTGGAATGTAATGCGAGTGGGGAATTGGAATGTAATGCGAGTGGGGAATTGGAATGTAATGCGAGTGGGGAATTGGAATGTAATGCGAATGGGTTTTGGTGTTTATTTTTCAGCTGCTCCTTTTGGTGGCTATCTGCAATTAGACTCCTACCGACGAAGGAGATGGTGTTAGGGTTCGAGGAAGGAGGGACCGGGTTGGAGAGGACGGGAACTCCTTCATCTCCCACTAGTAGGTCTCCCTGGGCGTTTTGTTGTCCCACTTGGTTAATTCTTACGGGTACGTCTGCCAAGCCATTAACATTATTCCCTCCGGCATCCTCGTCTCCGCCTCCTTCGTCGTCTCCTCCACCGTTGCCACTCAGTCCATTGTTGTTGTTATTGTTATCATTATTATTGTTGTTGTTATTATTGTTATTGTTGTTGATAGCGTTCAAAACGTTGGCAGTGGTGATGGCGATCGAGACCATCATACTCAAGAAGCCGAACACTGAAAACTTTCTTGTCGGAGCAGAGGCAGGAGGAGGACAATACTCTTCACTCACTTGGTTTGCGTTCGAGTCTAGAGCCATATACTCGTAACTCCTGCCTTGAGAGGGAGATTTGGGAGGGTTTAGGTGGTGGTGGTGGTAACGAGTTAGATTTGGGAGTGGTGAGTGAGAATAAGGATGTGTAAGTGTAATGAGGCTCCGTGGGATATGCTTGCTGCTGTGGGGTGAGGTTGGAAAGAGGGAGTACTTATGTGAGTGATTCTTGGCGAGAAAGGAGATTGGAAAGGAAGAGGAGAATGGTGAGGAAGACTGATGGCTGATGAGGAGGGATGTGGAGGGTGAGTGATGAGGAAGATGATGGTGTGGGGTGTAGAGGCCACTCGTCAACACTCCTACATAATTACTTATCAATATCACTCCTTTCCATCCACTTGTCATCTTCTGCAATAGACAGTAAAAAATGAAAAGACATCTTGGCCCTGCTTCTTTTCTAGGCTAACCCAGTTATTAATATTGTCATGGAAAATGGTATTCTCTTAATAAATAAAAGTATGAGAGAGGACTTAAGAATCGTACAGTCCCACTCTCGTCAATGAGTTCGCCTCTTGGTTTAATAAAAGAATTTGACTCCATCTTAACCCTTCGTTTCATATAGCTACACTCTATTGGTTTCCTCATCACATATCTCCCAAGCTGAGTCGGTAGTGATGGTGCTGCTACTTTACCGAAGGGATTAAGTTGGTCCAGTACTGTAACTAGATATTCTCAGGTTTTGTATTTAGGGAGTTTAGCAGCAACTCCAATAAACATATCTATGACTAATAGTGTCCCTCTGCTTAATTAAATCGATCACATCTCACACTTTGAGAAACTTACTACCTCTTGAAATTTCCATCTCATTAGCACCTGCATGTTATGGCTCATCGATAAGAGCTTCAGCAATACTTAATAATATCACTGCCATACACTAAACGGGACGGGAATAATACACGACGGGAATAATATTCATAGATGTTCCTGCCCACTATACCACAACACAGAATTCAAATTCAATACGGGTAGGGATTTAACTTTGAAATGACATAATCATAAGGGTATTAGATTTTTTTACCACTATGTGTACGTTCTGTTCAAGATACCAGTTTTAACACACTGTGTAATGTTTATTACACGATTGTGACAAGTTTTGTAGAGCATCAAATACTGTTCTTCATGATGCATTTAAAATTACTTACTTGCAATCAATGTGGTAGAGGTTAGGTGATTGGATGCTTGTTGAGTGGTTGGTAAATTGACTGACACTGATCCTGCTCTCGCTCCAGCTTTCCCCACACTGTGCCACTGCGGCTATACTAGCTGTAACTTCCTGTATCGGCTGCCTCAGTCCTCAGGCTCTGGGCTCAGCCTGAGTCAGCTAGGCTTGAAGTCAAGTTTGAATCATGACACAGTGACCGATTGCCTGACAATTTCTCTCATCCAGTTCCCACGACTGTGGAAATGACGAAAGACAAAATGCACAAGACTCATATATTGTTTATGGCATTGTACATTGTTGATTAGAAGACGAATGTGTGTGAATATCTATTGTTACCTTGGAGAGAATACAACGAGGAATCTAGCCACACATGCTTAAAACCAAGGTAAATATGGCTATATTTACCTTGCTTAAAACATAATCAGATAGCGCATATGAACGGAGGAAATGGAGTGCATGGGATATAGTAGAAATATATTGTGTTTGTGACTTTGCATTTGTTACGAGTGAGTGTCTTCCTCCAGTCTATGAACTACAATAGTCTACTTATTTTTTATTGTACTATACATCAAATATTGGTACAATACGCCAGCCCACGTATGAACAACGGCGAGGCATCAAGAAACCAGAACAATGGGTTATGCATGTTTATTGTACACATGATATCCATGTATATATTCTATACAGTATGTATAATATCGCCAAAAGTTGAATATATAAGGCTACATTTTAGTAATTCCGTTGAAATTAAACAATGACTACATCACAGTTCCAAACCTCCAATAGAAAACGACTAAACTCAAAACATAAATAAATCAGTGTTGCCAAGTATGGGGAAAATCCGTAGTTCAAGTTCAAGTTCAAGTTGTGGGTCCCGCAGAAGGCCGCTCATGGGCAGCATAATATGCGGGGTATTCAAGTTGTGGGTCCCGCAGAAGGCCGCTCATGGGCAGCATAATATGTCGGGTATTAAGGGGAGGATTAGGAAGGGGGTTAGGATAAGGGTGGATTGGGTAAGGGACTGCGGGTTGAGGATAAGGATTGGGGAGGTAATGATTGGTTATTCTATTTCTAAACGTGTCAAGAGTGGCTCACTACTTGAGATGGGAGATGGTTCCACTCTTGGATGCTGCTGGGAAAGAATGAGGGTAGCCTAAATATATCAGTGCTTGCTTGTCTGGTATTTTAAGTTGTGGCTGCCTCTATTGGATCGTATACTTGTAGAGTGTAGATATGTGTCTTTGTCTATGTCAATTAACTTGTTTGTGATTTTGTATATCACCTGTTGTCTGTGTATCTGTCTTCGTGTTGTCAATGGGTCTAGTTTTGTGTCTTGTTTAAGCAAAGTGATTGATGAAGTGTGTCTGTAATCACGTCTGGCCCATCTTACAGTTTTATTTTGTATGGACTCTAATTTATTAATTGATATGGATAAAGTTTCTAAGTACGCCTCCTAATGTATTTTAATGAGAGTAAAAGCAAACATGTAGTTCATATTATACACAATACCGTCATGAAGGTTTGAGATATGGACTCCCAATGGTGAATGGAGAATTATAATTATATAGTAGTACCAATGGGGAAATTATAAAGATTGTTCAAGAGTAAATGAGGAAATTTCTACAAGACGAAATATCAAGAAAATGGTAAATATACGACTATCTTCAAGAGTAAACAGGGAATTATTGAGGTAAAAAGGGAAATTCTGATATTGGAAGTTGGAGAAATTTCGTCAAGCAGACCTGGCAACACTGCTAACTAGAATCCTTTTTTGACTATAATAATAAAACAAGGATGGAAAATTATAATCAGCAGAATAGTTCATTAATTAAGCAGGCGCTTGTTTTTTCCCCCCACAATACATTACGCTATGTATCCGTGATGTCACACATGAAAAGGAGGTAAAACAAGTATATAATAATACTTTAATTATAACAAGTATATAATAATACTTTAATTAAAACAAGTATATAATAATACTTTAATTAAAACAAGTATATAATAAAACACATGAGATCTTTTTCTCTAAAATTACCGAAAGTAACGATACCAATAACACCATCTGATTTACGATCAACTTTAAAAGGGTATTATAATAACTGTGTTGGTGAATCTGGAGTGTCTGCTGATTCCTCCAAACTATGGTATTTATTAAAAGAATTGCCGTTCCTTAGTACTTTGTCTTTTCTACGATTTTTCACTATTTTGGACCATTCTAAGACACTTTTCTTCTATGGCATTTTCTTCGGAAATTCCCCATTTCCAAGATGGGGCATATTCAAATGGGGCATTTTGAAATTAGCCTGACCTAGACCGCATCACACTACCGGGACCTAACCTGGGCAAACTAACGGGAAATAACCATGGTAAAGTACAGGAAATGACCGGGGCAAAGTACTGCTACAAAACGGCAAATAGTCTAAATAAATACCCAAACTATTCCAAGCAACAGAAGAACACCATTATTTTTTGTTCATCTGGTCCTGTTTCCTGGCACAACTTTTGGAGGAATCAGGGCACTCCAATGTACCAAAAGGTCATTGTGAAGCATTGCGCGTTGGGGAGCAATAGTGTTTTCGGTATTTATTGAAAGAATTACCGTTTTGTAGCAGTGTTGCTAGATCCCAGTATTTTGCCCCGGCGGTCATATCCTGTACTTTACCACAGTTATTTCCCTGTAGTTTGCCCAGGTTAGGTCCCGGTAGTCTGATGTGGTCTAGGTTAGGTTAGGTAAGGTCAGGCTAATTTCAAAATGCCCCATTTGAATATGCCCTATCTTGGAAATGGGGTATTTGTGGAGGAAATGCCATAGAAGAAAATAGTCATAGAAGGTCTAAATAAGTGGGTAATGAAGGTAGAAAAACCGTACGCAGTAACGGTAATTCTTTCAATATTTCCCGTGTTTTCCCGTAGTAGGAGGAATCGGAAGCCTCCAATGGCAAGGATAGAACTACCGGTACCAGCTATATATTGTCGGTGTACACTTGCAATCCAAAATTTGTATCCAGGTCTTGTTAAAGTTTAGAATAATTTGACATATTAGTGAACCAATTTCAATGCTTATCCTATTTCATATTAGTATCCAGGTCTTTTAGAAGTTTAGAATAATTTGACATACTAGTGAACCAATTACAATGCTTATCCTGTTTCATAATATTTGCTTGAGCTTGCTTAATACTCGATCAGGCTATTCGAAGCAAGCCTGGATACTTATTTTGGATTGTCGGTGTGCCGTGCTTGGTGAAAATTGGCGAAAATCGTTATAGGTGAATAATGTGCATGTTATCTAAAAATTCTAGATAAAATTCATATACAGTCGCTACCTATAAAAGAAGAAAATATGACTGGGTCTGAATAGTATTGAGAAAGGTTGAATGCATTTGGGTGCCAGAGCGTGAAAAGAGTGAAATATTTGCCTTCAGAACTCACACACACACACACACCTGATGCTACCACACTACACATTCAAAGGATTTCATTATAGCTAAAACATTAATCTCTGTGTCAACTTGCACCTGTACTTCCATATGCCTCTCCTCTTTCCCTCAGGTACATCTGTCTTTAGTAATTAATGAGGTAGTACAGTGTTGGTAAATCTGGAGCAAATGATTCTTCCAAACTATTCCAAGCAACAGAATGCCATTATTTCTGTTCATCTGGTCCTGTTCCCTGGCATACTTTGGAGGTATCAAGGCACTCCAGTGTAACAAATGCATACCACTATCCCCTTAAGCTGCTGTTCGAATTAGTTTAACTCTTTCCTGTTCTGAAGTAAAAATAAAGGCTAACAAATAGTGCATGCAATGATTCTTGTTATTCATAATTTGCATCTGGTACAGTTGTGGCACATAGGCTTGTCCTATGTACAGTACAGATATATATGAAAGGGACGAGGAGAGAAATTATGAGAATATGTATGTATGAAAAGGATGGGGAGAAATGAAATAATTAAATGATAAATAAATAGTGTAAAAGAGTACAGTATAATTTTTGAGGGACAGGAATGGAATTTATTCCCCCCTCCCCCCAGGATCCCCCTCCCCCCACTGCTAGGGTACTCTGCCTTCATATTCCTCATGAGAAAAATCTTATTAGGGATAAACTTAATATTTTACACAAGGCAATCAGAAAGTATAGAAGCATGCCATTTAAAACTGTATGAACAGGTGTAGCCTAGTTATATTGGTGTTGTTGATCCCCAGACTGTGTGGCCAAATAGACTTGTACTCCTGAGGCTGGTTGACCTAAGACACAGATGATTTGCCCGTCAAAAATGGAGCCGCAGAAGGTACAAGAAGAAGTAACTGCTGGCTCATGGACACACACCATAATAACTGACAGTATAAGTTGGTAAGATGCTGATGAATTGGATTTATTTTCTACTTTTATTTCTCTCTCTTTTATTCAGTAATTAGTTTTCATTAATATTCCTATGCTTTGCTGACTTAGTAAGGGTTAACTGCATTTTCCTCACTTTTCACAACCTATCACATAAATACAAATTGCAGTGAGATGAACTCATGTTCTGTAAATAGGACAGGAAATGTTACATATGAGGCAGCTCACTTCCTTTGTCATCACAATTAATTAGTGATTTACAAAAAATGGTGTAACTTGAACATATCAAACCTCCAAACCAAAAGGCTTAGGGTGGTGTTATTAAAATACTCTTTTAAGGAAAAGTTCTCCATCCCTCAGTTCCTATAATTTTGCAATACTGTACCAATTTGGCGACAAAAAACCTTTTTCTTGAAAAAGAAGTTAAATAATATGACCCTCATTATCAGAAAAAATACCAGTATTGCACAGTAGCATACAGTACTGTATATGAAGGAACAAGATACAATTTAACAGTGCAGCATCGTGATTAATTAGAGTGTATATAGTAATTACAGTATGATAACTAATTTAAATACTCTGAGAGGTAGACCAGGTACATATTAATTGAAAAACTAAATGTACTGATTATGTGTTTTTAAGGAAGTATTTGACATTTTCTTATTAAGATTTTTCAAAAAAGCATTAAAGATTCTTTTTTTTATAAAGTTTATTTGGAAGTGACGATGCATAGCTTGATGCATGGAATAAAAAAACAAAAATAATAAGATTGGAAATTGAAGGGCAGAGGGTGTAAAGAAATGTGTGTTACGGCAATAGATAGAGGCTTTCCTGTGGCTATATAAATGAGAGGTTTGATGAGGAGGGAGTCTACTGTACGTCCCACCACCATGGCATCAAGTAGCCTCCTCATCCTCTTCAGTTGCCTCGCCTCCCTTGGTAATATACTGTACTATCGCAGACACTTATAGCTGGTACAGTCAGTGTCGTCAATCCTCTTTTCCTTGGTGTGAATCCCGTGAAGCTCAACTTAGTTCTTCCGAATCATTCAATGGTGAGGGAGTGAGTACCTGAGTTGAGCTGCATGGGATTCACACCAAAAAAAAATGGATTGACAACACTTACTATACCAGCTATAAGTGTCAGCGATAGTACATACTGTAGGCCCTCGATATAAGATGATTATATTTAGCACTATCCTTTTAACACAGGTTCAGTAGATCACTTAGTCTTTATGGTAATGAATAACAGAAGCCTGGGAAAACATTTGGTGGTTTTGAATGAGGGACTGAGTGATAAATGAAGTGGTGGATACATGTATTTATTCATTTTAAATCTAGGGTCTACTCTATTTACATTATAATGTACCATACCATTTGAAGGCCTAATTTTTAAAATGGCACCTAATCATACTATGCATAATATGTTACAGATTCAAGTTTATTGGGATGGTTTTAATAATGATACCGATGCATTTCTTAAATGGTTTTGGCACCCCTTCTAACCAGAGCTTTCTTTCAGTTATGAAACTGCCTCTCCTTTCCTTCTCTTTCCTTTATGCTTACTGTCCCTCCTGTCTGTCTATCTCCTCCTTTGTATTACAGGGTCATCCAGGCCAAGCAAGGTGTTCTTTCTTTCTCAATTCTGGAATGATATCATGGCACCTACTACATAACAAAAAAATTTATCATAGTTTTGTCATCTCTCATCATACAGTCTATAGTCGTAATTTCAGATATCTGTTTGTAACACTGTGAAACTTTATGATCAGAGTCACTCACTCATTTGGCTTGACAGGGGGAGTGACTGTGTGCGTGACCCATTTCATTGGGTACTCTGTTTTTACTTTCTGTATTTTCCTTCCTTTATGCAGTATATCAATGGTGGTAGAGCCTCCCCAGGCAGGATGATGATGATGTACAGTACAGTGTCGTAGCCTATGAATAAAGATACTGTAATGTGTTCAGATAGATTACTTTGTGGTATATGTTTGTTGTAGAGCAACTGGAGGGCTTGGTATTGCGAACCTCTTGCAGCTACAATGGAGACACCTACCAGGATGGTGATGTGGTAAGTACAATATGAGGTCAATCATCAAAATTTCAATGCAGTATCATATAACTTTGCAGTAGCTATAAAATTAAGATTAATAATTAAACAAACAAAAACTTATAAGTGCTTTTTGAATATATATAGACCATGAATGAATTCATGAGGATATTCAACCTTATACTGCAGTGCCATATGGCTTTTGATGTCTGAGACTAGAATATTATGTATGTATTGCCATATGGCCTTTCATGCCTGGCACTAGTATACAGCATGTTTACAAACTTCACCAACAAACTTTGGAAATATATCCCCCATTGAAAAACAAATCCACTTTATTTTATAGCAAAATGTAAAAACATGATGTTTTGAAAACAGTGTTGGAGCTCAGGTCAATAGATTTTGTAGCCAACTGAACATCAATACCCTGTTCCTCCCTGCCCTTGTTTCCCCTTTCCTCTTTGACTGACTGATGAGGAAGGGGCACCAGTGCTCGGTAAAGAAAAGGAGATCGACCTGGGCTCCGGCATTATTGTCAAAACATAGCCCACAAGGCTAGAATATAGATTGTTGTAGGATCTGGTCACTTTCTAGTGGATTTGACGAGATCTGCCCACATGATGTGTACTGCATCCGGAGGCTCTTTTTTTTTTTTTTTTTCTTCTTTTTTATTTCCCCTGCTGTGTAGACCGGCAGCACACGGGGTTGCATTATCCAGCATTATCCCTTTGCATGCAACAGTCTACTCTCTCTCCCCCTATATGGTCCCTTTAGGACTGGTCTTGTGGAAGGTGCAGCCCCACTTGTAGCTCTTCTGGTAACTTGGACTTGGGCCCACAGCACTGGCTGTGGGTTCAAAGACCTTTCCACCATACTCCCTGGTGGTTGGAGGCCCCCAGACTCCCTGGTCTTGTAAGCTCTGGTCCCATATCCCTGGGATGTGCTAAGGTAGCCCAGGCATATAGGGCCAGCCCCTATCTTAATTTGTTTTTTCACTGCGACCAGAACATACCGGGAGTCTGTGAGGCAGGAGGCCATTTTGCCTTGGGAGAACATCAACAACAACAACAACAACCATGGTTCAAAACATTGATATATATGATATATATTTTGAAAATCATTTAGTGGAAACTTAACACAGCAAAGTTTTCACCTTAATGGATATCCTTTTCCCTGTCCACAGATCGAGGGACCAATCAATTGCTACACTGCGGAGTGTGTTGGTACTACAGTACAGTTGGTGAAGGATGCTGCATGCGCTCCATGCACGAAGATGACCAGAGCTAGATTTGAAGTTGAAGATGATCTTGTGCCAAACATAAGGCAAGATATTATGGCTCGTGGCAAACAGTGTACCGCAAATGGTGAGAAGAAATGGGGTGGCCACAGATTGGATAAAGTTGTAGAAGACTGCATATGGATAATATGTAATGGAGACACTGGCCTATATGCACTAGAAATGAACCCATTTGCAGCCTGTAAATGTCCAAGTAAGTTGTATTTTCTCATTATTTTTATGATGTGCATACATACCAGTAATATATGTGCACAGTACAGTATATGTATACAAACATGAGTCACCTATAAAGCATTATGAATAATTTTTCTCCCTTCGAAGCACCACGCTGTACAGTGTAATTATCAATGGCTGTATGTCTTGCTGCCTCCCGTAACTTTCCTCAAGTGGGTGGTCAAGGCAGAAAAGTCTCAAGAGTTTCCTGTTCTAATAATCCCTCCTTGCTTGGTCAAGCCCTCTACTTCCACTCACATTTTTCACCCTCATGTACACTTACACTTTGTTCACTGATCCCACCATACATCACCCTCCTGGTCACCCCCACACTTAACACTAATTGCCTTTATACCCAGACAACTTATATCATACTCATTCTCATTTATTTCTCCATCACCTTATCAGATCACTTGCTCCTCCGAAGTAGCTTATTACCATTGCACCCATTCAAAAATGTTGAGACCTAATTCATGTCCATGTCAGAAATTTTTCAGTTCTCATTTCACTTTTGTGCTCACATTTCTACTCTGCGTGATTCTCCCCAATGATCTCGTTTATCTATTGTAATATATATATATATAATATATGATTTTGTACTGAATATAGTGAGAATTTTTCTTTGTTACAGCAACCACCACTGAAGTAACAACCACAGCTGCAGAAACCACAGCTGCAGAAACCACTGCTGCAGAAACCACTGCTGCAGAAACCACAGCTGCAGAAACCACTGCTGCAGAAACCACAGCTGCAGAAACCACTGCTGCAGAAACCACAGCTGCAGAAACCACTGCTGCAGAAACCACTGCTGCAGAAACCACAGCTGCAGATACCACAGCTGCAGAAACCACTGCTGCAGATACCACAGCTGCCGAAACCACAGCTGCAGATACCACAGCTGCAGAAACCACTGCTGCAGATACCACAGCTGCCGAAACCACAGCTGCAGAAACCACTGCTGCAGATACCACAGCTGCAGATACCACAATTATTGATAGCTGTGAAACAGAGACAACCCCCCCCCCTGAAGACTCCTGCGATGATACCACTTCAGCTACTCCCTGATCCAGCCTCATCTAATTAAATATGTACCCTGCTAGTGAATGATCTAAATCTAACTTAACATGCCCTACACCTAAGATAGCCCAGTAATATTGACCTAATTATCTTGCGAGATATCGTAGTATTTACAAAAAAACATTTTTTAGGAGGCTGCATTTGTTTAGAGAGTAAAAGTTACATCAATTTATAATTCTCAATCCATATTTGATGGGATGGGTCAGCTGGTCTCTGTAAATGACATACCAGTATGCCTTATGTGACTGAACACATTGCCTGTAATTAGTATAGAACAGTTGAGGCATCCATAAGCCCTATAAGCATAAAAGAAGAAAATCTGGTTGTTGACATAATTAGTAGTATGCAGTGTGTGATGCTAATTGGATCTTTGGGGTATAAATCCCTCAAAAAGAATAAGTGGGCAGATGTTTGCCCTTTAATCAGACACTACAAGAACTGGTAGGCCTACTATATGTGAATTGATGATATCTGTGGATTCTTTTACAGCTTGGCAGGAGTGTGTAGTTATACCCTTGATAAAAAAGTACCGGTACCACTTCAATGTGTCATTGGGCGGTATGCAAAAATATCCGCAGTGTTAACGATGGTGTGGTACTGGTACAATGACTCTGTTGTTTGCCTATGGAGTCAATGTACTGGTACCACCATGATTAACACCACAAATGTTCTTGTATACGGACCATTGTGATATACATTTATGTACGGTACCCTGATTTACTACTGAATGACCAAAGGTGAAGCTCATCTTATCCAACCCTTATTATATATTTTTTTTATCAAGGGTAACTACAGTTTTCAGCCCTTTACGATACTGTACTGTTACTGGCAAAAGTTCTGGAAATAAGACTACATTGATATATTTCCATACATTTGTCCTGTCAAGTAAACATGATGGATATAGTTACAAGTTTCCAGAGGGAAACAAGTGAGCCAACACTTTTGTTTACAACTGTATTTATGCACATGGCTTCATGCATGTGGCTTCAATATGTCCTCTTTTTTTTTTTTCATATTTGAAAACAAAAAATATCCCTTGGGAGGAGGGAGGCCTAATAGCACTATGATACATCCAAATCTTGTAGCTGGATAGGCTTGCTGTACTCAACTCAGAATGACATCTCCCCTTCCTAATGCAATATCATAGAAGTAATGGACATCATCAATCATAGAAAAATAGTGAATTCGGTCAGAATATCATCACATGACATATATTTGTAGGTTCATGTGAGTTATCAAGATTCAAGAAACTCTCAGGCATTGTTTCTTGAAACTTGATACTTAACACATGAGAAAACAGACAGACAACCTAACTAAGACTGGCGACTACAATCAATACAGATGAAACTATGAAAAATATGGATTAAAACAACTGAGGATGCCATCAAGAGGGAGTTATCAAGTACTGTACATTATTTATTAAAGAACAGAAAAAGAATATCATACTGTATTACCAGAACAGCCCAACAAATTCTGTCATCAGTGGTATCGTATAATACCGGAAAAAACAACATATAGCAATCATTAATAACTTCATTTAGTCAGGAAGATCAACAACAAAAACATGGAAGACCACTTTGCCAGTAAAATTAAAGTTATACAGAAATAAACATTATAAGAAGCTGGATGAGGCTTTATATTTAGGGCCTTAATTAATGATGTATCACAAGGTCAGTACTATGTTGCACATGCATAATAAAATTGCTGTTTTCACTGCACAACATGCATTTCTCATTATTAATCCTTAAAATGGTTAACATTTTATGTACTGTACTCAGAATTATTATTATTATTATATTCTCTTTGTATTCTCTGCATAGCTTACTTTCCAACCTCTTCAACTGTCTTTCTCGAAAATACATGTGTTGGACTTGTATTTCTTGCTGGTGGCATTGCATAAGTTCAATGTAGAGTGTCTGCTGCAGCTATAAATTTTCACTTCACTCTTAAGTCAGTTCAAAGAGCTTCTCTCAACTCTTTCCATGGCCTTCCCCTCAGCTTGTATAATCATCTTCACCCAGTTGTCTTCTCAAAGTACCTCCATCTCTGGGGCCCCATCCTCATTATATCGCTGATATTTTTTATACCAAACATGGTAAACAGGGTTGCACCATATACTCCATCCCTCAGTGAAGTACAGTACCAGGAGGAATTTGAAGCAATATAATGCTTCAAGGGTTTTGGACCCTAGCAATTCCTTTTCTATTCAATTTTATTTCCTTCGTGTTTGCTGTTTCACCGATGTCTCCTTCCGCGTCCTACAGGGTCTTCCTGACCTAGGGCGGTCTTCTTTCATCCTCGAATCTAAATCTTAATTACTGCATTTTACGTAGTTACTTGATTCAAGTATTCTCTCTCTCCTATCAGGCATCGGGTATGAAACGGCAATAATGTTTGTTGTACTGTACAGTCGGCGGCAGAAGTCCTGTCGCCTCACCTGCTTCACTTAGACACGCAGTGTTGCAGTGTTCATGGACTCGAGAAATACGCACGCTATCTACACTTAATAATCTCGAGTCTATGAACATCGCGAGCCTCGGTGAAGCAGGTGAGGCGACAGGACTTTTGCCACCGACTGTACAACTGATTTCAACGTCCATAATGTTGAATGGCTCGTTCATTCATCCAGAACTGACGATTCTGGGCTTGAATGTGAGCTGTTCGCTGACTCATTTAATCTCACTCGACTTGTAAAGCAACCGACTCGCATACCAGACAACCCTGAACATAACCCATACATACGAGACTTATTCTTATCTAATAACCCAGATGACTATGTCACAGAAGTATTGTCACCACTCGGTGCATTTGACCACTGCCTCATAAAGGCCTCTTTTGCTACATCCCAAACTCCTACCCACTCCGAACGCGTCACGGTGACAAAGTGGCACTATGACAGGGGGGATTGGGAGGGATTCAGAAATTATCTAGTCGATATTCCCTGGCGATCATTCTTTTCAAACGATTCAAACTGCACTTTAAACCATATCACTGATTTCATCAAAATCGGAATGGAACTTTTCATACCATCCCAGAAATATAGCAAAAGATCTAACTCCCCAAAATGAACGTTTGACCATAATTGCGCCCGAGCAATATCACATAAAGCAATAACCTATAATGCATACACAAAATCAATAACATTAGAATCATATAATTATTTCAAATTTGTTAGAAATCATGCTAAAGTGGTAACAGCTCTGGCCAAATCTAACTTCCTCCATAAACAGGCAAACAAATTATTAAATAATCCCAATGACAATAAAATTTTCTGGTCAACTCTTAACTCTTTCAATTTCAATAAAGTATCATCCATACCAACATTAAAATCTCCAATAGGTAGCCTATGGCTATATTCTCCACTAACTCAACCATGGTAGATAGGGAACAGAATGTTCCCGTACTCAATATTGATTCTCTAGAAATTCCCACTTTGAAGATCCAGACCAAACATGTTAAAAGAATCATAGATAACTTAATTTCTGACAAAGCCCCTGGCCCAGATGAAATCCCTTCCGTCGTCCTAAAAGAATGCTCCTCGGAACTGACTCCCATTCTTTCCAAACTATTCCGCTTATGTATTCGGACTGCCTCTTTCCCTCAAACCTGGAAAGAAGCAAATATCCACCCAGTGCCCCAAAAAAGGTACCTCATCTGATCCAACTAATTACAGACCAATAGCTATTACTTCCACTCTAGGTAAAGTATTTGAAATCGTAATCAATAATCACATAACCAAACATCTCGAAACCAATAAACTGTTAAACGATAAACAATATGGATTCAGGCATGGACGATCCACTGCAGACATACTCACCTATATTACACACAAAAATTTCAGTCAATAGATCAGCATGGTGAAATTCATACAATAGCTCTAGACATCTCCAAGAGTATATGGCACCGATCCTTGGTATCCAAAGCTTCCTAACTATGGTCTTACATCACTGCAGCTGGTCCCATTTATTTTCTCATATCTCAACAACAGGAAAATCCGTGTTATGATAGAAGGTATTTTTTCAACATTCCATTCCATTAATGCTGGCGTCCCTCAGGGATCAGTCTTGGCCCCAACTTTGTTCCTTATACACATCAATAATCTCTTAAATGTCACCCACAACCCTATCCACTCTTATGTAGATGACTCAACACTTCATAGTTCAATCACACTTAATCTACCATTCGTAAAAACTGATGTTCTAAACTCCAAAATTAACACTGAAATCTCTTTAAATCAGGACTTATCCAAAATCAACGAATGGGGACAGACAAATTTGGTCTCTTTTAATGCTAATAAAACTCAATACATTCAATTTTCCAATAGACAAATCCCTTCTGAATCACTCATAACTTTCAATAATACAAATATTTCCTTATCTTCAAGTATTAATTTCCTTGGTGTATCCCTCAGTGCTAACCTCATGTGGACATCCTATGTTCGTTCAATTGCTAAAAAGGCCTCTCAAAAGTTAGGTCTTCTCTACAGAGTTGGTGAATTTTTCACTGACGAGCAGTTAGCTGTAATATATAAGATTCATGTTCGTTCTCAGATGGAATACTGCTCACCACTATGGAGTGGATGTGGGCAGGTGGCACTTAGGCTATTATATAAAATTCAAAATAAAGCTGTACGAATTATCAATAACTCTCTAATCACTAATGAATTCCCTCCCTTACACATCCGAAGAAATGTTGCATCCCTTGCCTTATTTTATAGATATTATCACTGTAAATGTTGGGATGAGCTTACCCTAATCGTGCCACCTCATCGCATGTTTCCCAGTGGTACATACCTGGTCAGCTGCTAGAGCCCATCACTTTGCAATCTCCCCTCCCCAATGTAGAATTACTGCTTATCAGAACTCATTTATTCCCAGAACCATATCGTTATGGAATGCACTTCCTCAAAACTGCTTTCCACCAGTTTTTAATCTTCAGTCATTTAAATCCAACTGTTACAGAGACTATACGAATGAAGGATGCCAATAGGCACATGGACTTTGTTTTCATTGTTATTATTTTTCCTTCCTTCATTATTAAAAAAAAAAAAAAATTATGGCACATAAATTAAGTAAGTTTATAAAGACCTTTGATTATAATTGTATTACTAGATGAGGTAACGGAAGCTACAAGAAATTCACAGAAGCTCGCTCACACAAGGACCTATCCTTATCCTTTTTCCTAATAATCAATGTAATATTTACACTGGCAGCCAATGACACGAACACCGATGCATCAGGTGGTGAACATAGCTTTTGAAATTCTAGGTTTGGGAGAGATTGTGAAGAAGTATATAGGGTTGGGTGAGGACTGAATACCACACTAATAAACTATTGACGAGGGGTCTTGTTTGTCCAGGTGTCCAAGATGCGAATAAGATACATTTATTCAGTTACCGAGGATATAGAAGGCTGTGTGGTGACGACAGTTGGATCATGAGGTATATAAGAGTCTGATTGCTTGACGATAGTGCGCTCAGTACCACGATCATGGCAATTCCAGTGGCAGGTCGCCTTCTCCTCCTCCTCGCCTGTCTCGCCCCGCTCGGTAACATTCTCAAACCAATAATATATAGGTGACCTTGCAGCAATACTAACCCCATTTGGAACTCAGAAGGAGCTAGCCTAAACGGATATGAAACATCAAGTACTGACCAACTTAATTCCTGATTGTGCAAACATCAAGAAATTCACTACTTAGAACGATGCATATAGCCTACTACTGTTAGTTACATGAAGATCTTGTCTATACTACAATATTTCAGTTCGACTCATACAGGAAGCACTGAGATGTAGTGTACAGTAGGTTACATGTTAATTAACAATTATATAAAACTCCTCACAAGATCGTAGACGTTGATCCACATCATAAAAAATGGAGAAGTAATGAATGAGTTTTGTATGATGCGTTATGTGTGGCCTTGCTGCGTTTTAAACAGTTTTATTTTTAATTCCTACAAATATACGGGAAGCATTACATTCCAGCCAAACTTTTTAAATTTAATCTGGTTGTGATGAATGAAATCTTTCCAGTAACGGCAGAATATTTTTATCGCTACTAACGGCAAACTATTCTTATTAATTAAATGAAGAAAAGAATACAGACGTCCAAAGATGAAGGGGATACTTTCTTGGGGTCAGTTTGGGGGCTACTGAATCCTCCAAACTATGCCAGGTAGCAGATGACATGAGTGTTACTATAATAGTGAATCTGTTTGATTACACCCTATCCATGTGTCACATTAGCTTCATGTATCCTCACGTCTTTAGATTTATTTACATGTGCCAGTTGCCATTTTATAGTAATTATTTCCTTTAACTTGTACAGTAACCTATTTCCTTGTACAGTACTCTATTTGCTTAGTATAATTACGATCCAAATTTTATAACTAGTTTGTAGAAGTTTCGTCTCGTTTGACATGCTAGTGAACCAATTAAAGCTCATATCCTGTCTCATTTAATACTCCTTCAGGCTATTCGAAGCAGACCCGGGTATTTATATTGATTCGTGATTGTATTAGTTTTGCCAATTTTCCAAGCCCCCTATGTCCCTATTCACCTAGCAGTAAGTAGGTACCCGGCTGTAAGAACAAGGATACCAACCTTGTAGGCTGGGGGAAGATGTGTTGATGTAACAAGACTTAACTGCCTTAATTAATGACCAACACCATGAGTCGATAGGCATACAGCCCTAAATTTTTTTTAGTTTTGCATTACAGTTAACTCTCATTTTACACTTATATATTGGGTGTGTAATATAGTGTGCGTAATGAAACTGTGTACAGAAAACCCTCATTGTACAGTACACTTGTATATTGGGTGTGTAATATAGTGTACAATAAGTGTTTACAGTACATACATTCATTACACACACACTATTTCACATACATAATGCCAGTGTAAAATGAGAATTGACTATATTGAATAACACTCCCTTGATGTTAACGTTTGTTGTTTGCAGCGCGGGTGGAGGCCAGGGTAGTCCGAGCCACCACATGCTCCTACAACGGTGTCAACACTTACCAGGACGGCGAAGTAGTAAGTATAGAACTTTACAATTATATTATTATTATTATTATTATTATTATTATTATTAGACAGCAGGCAACGTGAGTAAAAGCGAAAAAGGTCGACAGACGTCCCCCACACAACCTGATACATTCTTGAGAGAGAGAAAAAAAAAATTAAAATGAACTACAGTAAAAGATTGATTGATTGATTGATTGATTGATTGATATTAGGCGCCGCAACAGCGAGGTCATATAGCGCCAGAAAACGGTGATAGAGAGGTGAGAGAGCAAGCAGGAAGGAAACCACAGTAAAAAGAGAATAACAACAACACAAGAGATCAACAACGGTTAAAAAAAAAAATGATAAAACAAAATAGGTCAACGGTTAATGACAAACGATAAAATTAATCATCTCGGAGGCCACAACAAGTTAGTTCAGTCAGTCAGCTGCTGGCTTGTGGTATATTGATTTTATTCGTCTGTGCATTGCCTTTAAAATTCTCCATGCATGACTGTAGTAGCATAAGCAAATTTTACTTTTCCACGAGAACCATATGTGGATGTTTTTTTTTTTTTTTTTTTTTTTTTTTTTTTTTTATCAATTGCGCCGTAGTGTCAATCAACAGGCAGGCAACAATACATACGGGTAGGCGGGACCCATGAGAATCCAATGACTACAACCACACACACACACACACACACACACACACACACACATCACGAAAACATAACAGAATGGAGCACAAGCATACAGACAAATATTTACATTATGACCTATTTGGATGATGGGTGAATATTTTTTTTTTACCCTTTTCACATTCAAGGCAATTTAAATTATTTTCTTCATATTTGGTTGCATAATGAGTAGTTTAAGGGGGTGCGGGGGGGAGGGGTTGGGGGGTGCGGGAGTAGGAGGACAGGCTTGGGGGTGCAGGAGTAGGGGGACAGGCTTGGGGGTGCGGGAGTAGGGGGACAGGCTTGGGGGGGGGGGGTGCGGGGGGTGCAGGAGTAGGGGGACAGGCTGGGGGGGGGGGTTTAGGGGGGTGCGGGAATAGGGGACAGGCTTTCTACCCACCCCAAGCCTGTCCCCCTGTTCCCACACCCCCCTCCCCCTCAAGCATGTCCCCCTATTCCCGCACCCCCTTAACATTAGTGAGGAAGATAATTATATTCTTATTTGGTAACTAATGTCCTTTAATTAAGTCTCTTCAAAACTTTGTACAGTCACGAGCACTAATAATTATTCAGGTGTGCTTCGAATACTTAGAGACAGTAAATAAATGCACAATAAGGTCTCAATTGGAATTACTTCGATGGTAAATTGGACTATTCAAATCTTCAACCAAAGCTGTATACTTGTTAGTGATCGTGACTGTACTTGTAAATGAAGTTGATCGCCTGGGGAGGTCCCTTCGTACTAAATAAGGTGCACAGAAGTTCATTCCCTCGGCCAGCCACAATATGAATGGAATCCCTGTGGTTCGAACGATGTAGCACAGTTTGCCATTTACCCTCTGTTATTTAATTGTTGTTGTCACAGAACAGAATTATTGACCCTCAGTGTACAGTTACCATCATTATGAAGTTGTGCTTTCAGTGATGTGGTAGGGCTTTTGGTAATACTAAGACATTGAACTTGATAATTATGATACACATGCTATGGCTAGCTACTAATGCCTGTTTGTATACTTTGTGTCACAGTTGGAAGCTGAGAAGAATGGTTATGAGGTACAGTGTGTAGGTGGTGTGGTGAGACTGGTGAAGGTGGGTGAGGTTCTATGTACCAAGCCAGTCCGAGCCCTGGAGGTGCCTGCTGAACACCTCCAAGGACAAACACGTGCCCAAAAGTGCTCTGCAAACGGAGAAGATAAATGGGGTGGACACCGTCTGGATAAAGTTGTGGAAGACTGCGTATGGGTTGCGTGTAATGGAGATACTGGAAAATACGAATTTGTGCAGAACCAATTTTGTGACTGCATAAGTAAGTTCCTAACTATTCGTAGATCTCTCTCCTTCATGTTAAATAATTTCTGTCATAAGCCTGATGTCTTAGAATGATCTTCAAAGTTTCCTTGGAGAGGAATGTTAAGAGTCCAATCTCAGCTGTTCTTAGTTTTGACAGTCTTCTTATTTTCTGTCATTGTCTGCTGTCATTGTTCCTGTAAAATGTAAGAAACTTTAACCACGTATGCTAACATACCGTAACCATTTAGGGCATTTCCTCAAGTTAATACAGAGTACTCCACAAACTCTCTTTGAAAGTCAGAAAAGTTTAACTTCATTGTACTCAGTTTTACTGACCATTTTGAAACAGAAAATTGTCCAATATTTACTAAATAAATCATATTCGTCTGTATTTTGCATTCCATGAGCAATTCAAGCAGATCAGGATGATATCATGGATTCTATATATTTTTTTTTATTACATTATTTTCATAACAGCAACAACGGTATCAACTACAACATCTACAGCTCCAACTACGACTACTTCTACAACACCTACAACGACCACCACCTCCACTACCACACCAACCACGACCACAACATCTACTACCACACCAACCACGACCACAACATCCACTACAACAACCACCACCACCACACCCACCACAACCACTACGTCAACTACAACGCCAACTACTACCACAACCTCAACCACTACAACACCAACCACCACCACAACATCAACCACAACACCAACCACTACCACAACTACTCCACCAACCACAACCCCACCATCAACCACAACTGGTGCAAGTTGTACCATGAACGGAGAGACCTACAACAATGGCGATGTAGTAAGTATTAATAAGTATCTTATTATTATTATTATTGTGTGACTAGCAGGAACGATATGGTGGATTTTTTTTTCATCTGTAATACGTTATAGTTATAGAACAAATACATAAAATGGTGTATCCCTTCTCTTAGATCAGTGGTCCACTCAACTGCTACACGATGGAGTGTCTAAGTGGAACAGTACAGTTGGTGAAGGATAATACTTGTACTCCAGAGTGTACCAGGACACGTTCTCTTCTTCCTCACGATCAACAAGAACAACTTTTGTTCCATAATGTTCAAGGAAGACAAGCAAATACTGATAGCAGATGTTATGCTAATGGAATATCAAAATGGTTAGGTGGAAACTTGGAAAAGGTGGACGAGGATTGCATTCAGATCAACTGTGAAGGAGATGGAAGTAGTACTGCCATGTTCGTCTTAAGGTTAAACCCTTGGTGCAACTGTCCAAGTAAGTTGTTAATACTTGTTTGATAAATATAATTATATATAAAAGTTTATTTTCAGAGAAATATTACAGGTTTTATACTCTTTTCAGTATTGAATAACATATCCTATTATATCACTAATTGTTGAGGGAACAATATAATCAGTTTTATTTTATAAAACAGCTACTACTACTACTACTACTACTACTACTACTGCAATGCCCACGACTACCATGGCACCTTCCACATCCACTATGGAAGCTTCCACTTCCACTCCCCAACATTGTGAGGAGGAAAGTACAACAACTGAGGCACCAACCACTGTCTCCACCACCGACATGATGGCTTGTGAGACAGAAGACTCCATCACCACTGTCTAGCACCAGAACAACCACAAGTCAAGCCTTATTTTCCTAAGAGATTTATCATTCTCTCTGCCTTACTTTCAATAGTAACCACTGAAGAATAATTCTTTAATGCCATATATTACTCCCTTGGATACAACGTGAGAAAAATATTATTATTGCAACCAAGAACAACAATTTTTATGAATATCTATTTATTTATGCAATTAAAACAATGAAGTCTCTCAAATAAATATCACCACCACGACGTAAATAACCGTCTATTTCCTGGAGTTGAGAAAATAATGATTAAAAACTGCCAGACACCAATCACCAAGAAGAAGAAATTGATTATCAGGGATGATGACGAATGAGCATCTCAATATTATGTCAAAGATGACAGCAGAACTTTGTTATTGTCATCATACAGACGAGAACATGTTAACTATATTGTGCTAAATGTGGATTATTGAGAATATAATAAAATGAAGTTTATACTCTTTGAAACACAATATAGAGATATTTCTGAGATGTCAACCACAGGAAAATGAAAATTTAGTTTTTCTGTCTTTGGTTATAACAGTTCTTTGTGTTATAACTAATTCCAGACTACAAACACACACACACACACACACACACACAGGTCACGTGTAGCGGAATGTTACCCATCTGCAGAGAAAGAAGACATGGTAATATTCCATATAAGAGTTTCTACAAGGGTAATGAATTTTCATTCGGAAGTAGAAAATTTAATGTTGTCACTGAATCTATAGCTTCTGTGAAGTGAAGGTTTACTTTGCAGGGTTTTTTTTTAGTAAGATGTAGACGATATGTTCTGTTTGTATCAATAAGATTGTTTGATGCAAACAATAATGCAGAACATAGACGAGAGTAAAGACTTACTGAAGTAAAATGAGACATAGTCCTCTGACTTTGTTACTGTGTACAGGAAACCTTTATGAAATATGTTGGTTGATTAGTCGGAAGAAAAGAAAGGTTGAGTCAGTTTTATACTAGTTGACAACTCAAGAGATAGGCTTAAAAAGAGAAGTTTTGATTTGTTCTCCATAAATTATGATCCATCATTAAAAGTGAAATAAATGACTAATGTTGTTCCTTAATTAAGTATCTTTCTTAATTCGATATTTTACATACATGGATGCAAGATGTATTTTCTTATCTTGCAAGAGGTCAGGGTCTGTTCCAGTTGTAAGAAAAACATCGTGTCAACAATAAGTGACATAATTCTGTTTTCTTCTTATAAGAAGATTATAGATATTTTTATACATCACGTGGTGGTTTCTCTGTACAGAGTTTTACATCATTATTATTTCGGTAATTATGTATCGTATCTTGCATCTATAATGAACAAAAAATCAACACGGACTTTCTTTTTTTGCAACAGCAACCACTACGTCAACAACTTTAAGTACGACAACAACAACAACACCAACTACTACCACAACACCAACCACTACCACAACATCCACCACAACACCCACCACAACTACCACGTCAACTACTACTCCAACCACTACTACAACATCAACTACAACACCTACCACCACTACAACATCAACCACTACACCAACTACGACCACAACATCCACTACAACAACCACCACTACCACACCCACCACAACCACTACGTCAACTACAACGCCAACTACTACCACAACCTCAACCACTACAACACCAACCACCACCACAACATCAACCACAACACCAACCACTACCACAACTACTCCACCAACCACAACCCCACCATCAACCACAACTGGTGCAAGTTGTACCATGAACGGAGAGACCTACAACAATGGCGATGTAGTAAGTATTAATAAGTATCTTATTATTATTATTATTGTGTGACTAGCAGGAACGATATGGTGGATTTTTTTTTCATCTGTAATACGTTATAGTTATAGAACAAATACATAAAATGGTGTATCCCTTCTCTTAGATCAGTGGTCCACTCAACTGCTACACGATGGAGTGTCTAAGTGGAACAGTACAGTTGGTGAAGGATAATACTTGTACTCCAGAGTGTACCAGGACACGTTCTCTTCTTCCTCACGATCAACAAGAACAACTTTTGTTCCATAATGTTCAAGGAAGACAAGCAAATACTGATAGCAGATGTTATGCTAATGGAATATCAAAATGGTTAGGTGGAAACTTGGAAAAGGTGGACGAGGATTGCATTCAGATCAACTGTGAAGGAGATGGAAGTAGTACTGCCATGTTCGTCTTAAGGTTAAACCCTTGGTGCAACTGTCCAAGTAAGTTGTTAATACTTGTTTGATAAATATAATTATATATAAAAGTTTATTTTCAGAGAAATATTACAGGTTTTATACTCTTTTCAGTATTGAATAACATATCCTATTATATCACTAATTGTTGAGGGAACAATATAATCAGTTTTATTTTATAAAACAGCTACTACTACTACTACTACTACTACTACTACTACTACTGCAATGCCCACGACTACCATGGCACCTTCCACATCCACTATGGAAGCTTCCACTTCCACTCCCCAACATTGTGAGGAGGAAAGTACAACAACTGAGGCACCAACCACTGTCTCCACCACCGACATGATGGCTTGTGAGACAGAAGACTCCATCACCACTGTCTAGCACCAGAACAACCACAAGTCAAGCCTTATTTTCCTAAGAGATTTATCATTCTCTCTGCCTTACTTTCAATAGTAACCACTGAAGAATAATTCTTTAATGCCATATATTACTCCCTTGGATACAACGTGAGAAAAATATTATTATTGCAACCAAGAACAACAATTTTTATGAATATCTATTTATTTATGCAATTAAAACGATGAAATCTCACAAATAAATATCACCACCACGACGTAAATAACCGTCTATTTCCTGGAGTTGAGAAAATAATGATTAAAAACTGCCAGACACCAATCACCAAGAAGAAGAAATTGATTATCAGGGATGATGACGAATGAGCATCTCAATATTATGTCAAAGATGACAGCAGAACTTTGTTATTGTCATCATACAGACGAGAACATGTTAACTATATTGTGCTAAATGTGGATTATTGAGAATATAATAAAATGAAGTTTATACTCTTTGAAACACAATATAGAGATATTTCTGAGATGTCAACCACAGGAAAATGAAAATTTAGTTTTTCTGTCTTTGGTTATAACAGTTCTTTGTGTTATAACTAATTCCAGTCTACAAACACACACACACACTCACACAGGTCACGTGTAGCGGAATGTTACCCATCTGCAGAGAAAGAAGTCATGGTAATATTCCATATAAGAGTTTCTACAAGGGTAATGAATTTTCATTCGGAAGAAGACAATTTAATGTTGTCACTGAATCTATAGCTTCTGTGAAGTGAAGGTCTACTTTGCAGGGTTTTTTTTTTAGTAAGATGTAGATGATATGTTCTGTTTGTATCAATAAGATTGTTTGATGCAAACAATAATGCAGAACATAGACGAGAGTAAAGACTTACTGAAGTAAAATGAGACATAGTCCTCTGACTTTGTTACTGTGTACAGGAAACCTTTATGAAATATGTTGGTTGATTAGTCGGAAGAAAAGAAAGGTTGAGTCAGTTTTATACTAGTTGACAACTCAAGAGATAGGCTTAAAAAGAGAAGTTTTGATTTGTTCTCCATAAATTATGATCCATCATTAAAAGTGAAATAAATGACTAATGTTGTTCCTTAATTAAGTATCTTTCTTAATTCGATATTTTACATACATGGATGCAAGATGTATTTTCTTATCTTGCAAGAGGTCAGGGTCTGTTCCAGTTGTAAGAAAAACATCGTGTCAACAATAAGTGACATAATTCTGTTTTCTTCTTATAAGAAGATTATAGATATTTTTATACATCACGTGGTGGTTTCTCTGTACAGAGTTTTACATCATTATTATTTCGGTAATTATGTATCGTATCTTGCATCTATAATGAACAAAAAATCAACACGGACTTTTCTTTTTTTGCAACAGCAACCACTACATCAACAACTTTAAGTACGACAACAACAACAACACCAACTACTACCACAACACCAACCACGACCACAACATCCACCACAACACCCACCACAACTACCACGTCAACTACTACTCCAACCACTACTACAACATCAACTACAACACCTACCACCACTACAACATCAACCACTACACCAACTACGACCACAACATCCACTACAACACCTACCACCACCACAACATCTACTACAACACCTACCACTACTACAACATCAACCACAACACCCACAACCACTACAACATCCACCACTACACCCACCACCACTACAACATCCACCACAACACCCACCACAACTACCACTACTCCTCCCACTACCACCACTACAACCACTCTTGCTCCCACAACCACAACCACTCCTTCAACAACACCTGGTGCCCAGTGTACCATAAACGGAGAGACCTACAATCAAGGAGATGTAGTAAGTGTTGTAGATAATATTATATACTAAGTTCAGTCTTATATTTAATTAGCGGAGATACCTGGCGTTTCCGGGAAAGATGAACTCTGGAGTTTAGAAATAGTCAATATTAACTTTATAATATGTGAAAGTATTTTGTCTTGTTGCGTTAGTTAAAAATATTCCGCGATCTCAGGCCGCTTGCCAGTTGTCATACGTACTATGGTGCACAAAAGTTCTTTCCCTCGGTCAGCCATAATATGATTGAAACACGGTTGGTTCGAACGACTTTACACAGTTTGTCACTTACCTTCTGTTGTTAAGTCGTTCGAATACAGATACTTAATTGATATTGTCGTTGGTTGGGGGACTGCACTTTGGTGCATCATAGTACAGTCATGGCTGATAGTACTGGACCAGGGTCCAAGGAGTGTTGGAGAGCAACTGAACAGAGGTCGAAAAAATGAGTCTTCTAAACCTCTCTCAACGTTGAGAATGGTTTGGAAAATTCACTTGTTCGAACTCTGTTTAGTTGCTCTCCAACACTCCTTGGACCCTGGTCCAGCACTATCAGCCATGACTGTACACCCGGAAGTACTAATTTCTCCCCACCCCCCTAATAGCCAAAGTCGCGGCCAGTGACGAACAGGCGATCCAACACATCCCACCAACTCCTCTACAATGCTTCACTTTTTCTAATACTTAGAGCAAATGAACCACTGGGGTCGGGGTAGAGGAGTTGGATGTGGTGTGTTCGAATGCCCGGTCGTCACTGGCCGCGACTTTGGCCATTAGGGGAGGGAGAAATTAGTACTTCCGGGTGTATATTTGGCACGCGATTTTAGCGGCTCGAACGGAAAATTTCCGTTCGATCTCTTCTTTATGGACTATGGTTTTAACCAATAAATAAAATATTTTACATTTTAACGTAATTTTTACGTGAAGTTACGTCATGTTACGTCAAAAAAACCTTTGCCGGTGGTGCTGATTCAGAATATATAGTTTTGGGAGTGAAACTGTTCTTTTTGTTTTTTTAGCGGATTTATAGTAGATGACGTAATTTTTACGTCGAGTTACGTCATGTTACGTCATACCAAAACCTGCACCTGGTGATGGTGATTCAGAATATCTATTGGTTTTGGATGTAGGTGTAACCGTTTTCAAGTTATAAGGGGACAAACAGAGACGGTTTGCCATTTTTAGTATAGATGTCTTGTGATACTCATTGCTCTGAGCTAAACTTACTACTACTAATATATAACATATCAGACGTTGTAATTATTATGTCATTATCTGACACCATGATAAACATATCTACACATTGCTTAATTAATTAAGCAGAAGAGCCAGAGCTTCACATTCAAAATGATCCTTTCAAACATGACTTATGGTATAAATACACTCTTTACAATTAACCAGTTTACACCCATTATGTTTGGGCATAGATATGTGATGGTGTTCAGGTGGCAATGAAAAACAAGAACCTCACAGTGTGTGAAATGGTCTCGTTCAAAAATGTCTAAAAACTATGTATATTTTGTCAGACAACGAGTTATATATGGTTGTATCATATAGTTACTTAGTATTATATAGTTTTCTCATCCATCTCTTAGATCAGTGGTCCACTCAACTGCTACACGATGGAGTGTCTAAGTGGAACAGTACAGTTGGTGAAGGATAATACTTGTACTCCAGAGTGTACCAGGACACGTTCTCTTCTTCCTCACGATCAACAAGAACAACTTTTGTTCCATAATGTTCAAGGAAGACAAGCAAATACTGATAGCAGATGTTATGCTAATGGAATATCAAAATGGTTAGGTGGAAACTTGGAAAAGGTGGACGAGGATTGCATTCAGATCAACTGTGAAGGAGATGGAAGTAGTACTGCCATGTTCGTCTTAAGGTTAAACCCTTGGTGCAACTGTCCAAGTAAGTTGTTAATACTTGTTTGATGAATATATTTATATATAAAAGTTTATTTTCAGAGAAATATTACAGGTTTTATACTCTTTTCAGTATTGAATAACATATCCTATTATATCACTAATTGTTGAGGGAACAATATAATCAGTTTTATTTTATAAAACAGCTACTACTACTACTACTACTACTACTACTACTACTACTACAATGCCCACGACTACCATGGCACCTTCCACATCCACTATGGAAGCTTCCACTTCCACTCCCCAACATTGTGAGGAGGAAAGTACAACAACTGAGGCACCAACCACTGTCTCCACCACCGACATGATGGCTTGTGAGACAGAAGACTCCATCACCACTGTCTAGCACCAGAACAACCACAAGTCAAGCCTTATTTTCCTAAGAGATTTATCATTCTCTCTGCCTTACTTTCAATAGTAACCACTGAAGAATAATTCTTTAATGCCATATATTACTCCCTTGGATACAACGTGAGAAAAATATAATTATTGCAAACAAGAACAACAATTTTTATGAATATCTATTTATTTATGCAATTAAAACAATGAAGTCTCTCAAATAAATATCACCACCACGACGTAAATAACCGTCTATTTCCTGGAGTTGAGAAAATAATGATTAAAAACTGCCAGACACCAATCACCAAGAAGAAGAAATTGATTATCAGGGATGATGACGAATGAGCATCTCAATATTATGTCAAAGATGACAGCAGAACTTTGTTATTGTCATCATACAGACGAGAACATGTTAACTATATTGTGCTAAATGTGGATTATTGAGAATATAATAAAATGAAGTTTATACTCTTTGAAACACAATATAGAGATATTTCTGAGATGTCAACCACAGGAAAATGAAAATTTAGTTTTTCTGTCTTTGGTTATAACAGTTCTTTGTCTTATAACTAATTCCAGACTACAAACACACACACACACACACACACACACAGGTCACGTGTAGCGGAATGTTACCCATCTGCAGAGAAAGAAGTCATGGTAATATTCCATATAAGAGTTTCTACAAGGGTAATGAATTTTCATTCGGAAGTAGACAATTTAATGTTGTCACTGAATCTATAGCTTCTGTGAAGTGAAGGTTTACTTTGCAGGTTTTTTTTCTTAGTAAGATTTAGACCTTATGTTCTGTTTGTATCAATAAGATTGTTTGATGCAAACAATAATGCAGAACATAGACGAGAGTAAATACTTACTGAAGTAAAATGAGACATAGTCCTCTGACTTTGTTACTGTGTACAGGAAACCTTTATGAAATATGTTGGTTGATTAGTCGGAAGAAAAGAAAGGTTGAGTCAGTTTTATACTAGTTGACAACTCAAGAGATAGGCTTAAAAAGAGAAGTTTTGATTTGTTCTCCATAAATTATGATCCATCATTAAAAGTGAAATAAATGACTAATGTTGTTCCTTAATTAAGTATCTTTCTTAATTCGATATTTTACATACATGGATGCAAGATGTATTTTCTTATCTTGCAAGAGGTCTGGTCTGTTCCAGTTGTAAGAAACACATCGTGTCAACAATAAGTGACATAATTCTGTTTTCTTCTTATAAGAAGATTATAGATATTTTTATACATCACGTGGTGGTTTCTCTGTACAGAGTTTTACATCATTATTATTTCGGTAATTATGTATCGTATCTTGCATCTATAATGAACAAAAAATCAACACGGACTTTTCTTTTTTTGCAACAGCAACCACTACGTCAACAACTTTAAGTACGACAACAACAACAACACCAACTACTACCACAACACCAACCACGACCACAACATCCACCACAACACCCACCACAACTACCACGTCAACTACTACTCCAACCACTACTACAACATCAACTACAACACCTACCACCACTACAACATCAACCACTACACCAACTACGACCACAACATCCACTACAACACCTACCACCACCACAACATCTACTACAACACCCACCACTACTACAACATCAACCACAACACCCACAACCACTACAACATCCACCACTACACCCACGACCACTACAACATCCACCACAACACCCACCACAACTACCACTACTCCTCCCACTACCACCACTACAACCACTCTTGCTCCCACAACCACAACCACTCCTTCAACAACACCTGGTGCCCAGTGTACCATAAACGGAGAGACCTACAATCAAGGAGATGTAGTAAGTGTTGTAGATAATATTATATACTAAGTTCAGTCTTATATTTAATGTCTTGTGATACTCATTGCTCTGAGCTAAACTTACTACTACTAATATATAACATATCAGACGTTGTAATTATTATGTCATTATCTGACACCATGATAAACATATCTACACATTGCTTAATTAATTAAGCAGAAGAGCCAGAGCTTCACATTCAAAATGATCCTTTCAAACATGACTTATGGTATAAATACACTCTTTACAATTAACCAGTTTACACCCATTATGTTTGGGCATAGATATGTGATGGTGTTCAGGTGGCAATGAAAAACAAGAACCTCACAGTGTGTGAAATGGTCTCGTTCAAAAATGTCTAAAAACTATGTATATTTTGTCAGACAACGAGTTATATATGGTTGTATCATATAGTTACTTAGTATTATATAGTTTTCTCATCCATCTCTTAGATCAGTGGTCCACTCAACTGCTACACGATGGAGTGTCTAAGTGGAACAGTACAGTTAGTGAAGGATAATGCTTGTACTCCAGAGTGTTCCAGGACACGTTCTCTTCTTCACGATCAACAAGAACAACTTTTGTTCCATAATGTTCAAGGAAGACAAGCAAATACTGATAGCAGATGTTATGCTAATGGAATATCAAAATGGTTAGGTGGAAACTTGGAAAAGGTGGACGAGGATTGCATTCAGATCAACTGTGAAGGAGATGGAAGTAGTACTGCCATGTTCGTCTTAAGGTTAAACCCTTGGTGCAACTGTCCAAGTAAGTTGTTAATACTTGTTTGATAAATATAATTATATATAAAAGTTTATTTTCAGAGAAATATTACAGGTTTTATACTCTTTTCAGTATTGAATAACATATCCTATTATATCACTAATTGTTGAGGGAACAATATAATCAGTTTTATTTTATAAAACAGCTACTACTACTACTACTACTACTACTACAATGCCCACGACTACCATGGCATCTTCCACATCCACTATGGAAGCTTCCACTTCCACTCCCCAACATTGTGAGGAGGAAAGTACAACAACTGAGGCACCAACCACTGTCTCCACCACCGACATGATGGCTTGTGAGACAGAAGACTCCATCACCACTGTCTAGCACCATAACAACCACAAGTCAATTTCCAATAATTCTGTGTGCCACTATAACAGTTAACCTACTATGATTAATATATACCCATTATGGTAATAAAATATCGACTGCATTTCATGAGTATATATATCCTGCTTTTATTTCTTTACTTGAGTTTCTTATTGTTGTTGAGGGATAAATGGTAACGGTCCAGTATTTCTCCAATGGTAACTATCCCAGGAAACAAATTACCACTGTTACTATTAGGAAACATGTTTCGTGACATAGATTGGATGACTCAGAAGAAGTCCTACAGTAGAGTGTAAATAATATCTCCTCCCCTTAAGGCCTTGTGTAGGCTATAGCCTAGTCACGTACAGTTGGCCTCATGCATTCTTAAACGGGCGATATGGAAAGGGATGTAGAGGTCATTTTTCTGGAGATACTGCAATGAATGGTCTACCAAGTGACTCGGTGATTGCATAACAACAAACTTATTCTTACAATTTCTGTATGTTTGATTACGAATTCTTGTGGCCAATGAATACAACAAATATTCTGCAACACCTTCCAATTAAATGTCCGAAAAATTATTGTAAAGTGTTGCTGATGCAAAGTGTCTGGAAATATGGTTCGATAGATTTGTTCACTCGACTCAGTTATATTTATCTGAGCAAGGATTATTTAGTTCTCGTGACCTCACAGAACGGCAATCTCAAACAATCAAGTCAAATGTATCGTTCATACTTCAATTCTGTAGTGCCACTTGTTGTTCATGAAAGGGGAATATAAAAAGTGTCTCACTGATATCCCTTTATAAATTACATCTACTCTTTATTAACTTTACCACAACCTAGACGTAAACATTGCCAAAAATAGCCCTCATATTACATAAGAAGTAGAAATGGTACTAACAAAAAAAGAGAGCAGGAAGAATGATGGTTAATTGTGTAAATATAAATTTTTTAAAGCAGTATGTTTACCTTAGTATAAGGTCAATACTATATAGTAATAAATAAGAAAGAAATATAGATTAGTGACCCTTGAAGGTGTGTCAGTCAGAGGAGGCAGGTGTAGGGCTTGGGTAGGTTGGGTGGGTGGAACACACTGGTAGGAAGGAAGGAGGTGCGGCCGCGGCCACGGGCGGCACGGCAGGCTGAGTTGGGGTCCACCTCAGCCCCACCCCCAGGCCCCAGCCCCAGCCCCAGCCCCACCCCCAGCCCCAGCCCCAGCCGCCCAAGTCTGTCAGTGTTGAGCTGATCATGTGAGAGGGAGGTAGTGCGCTCCGTGTCAATTTTATTGCCCTCCTTTCCATTCCCTACCTTTTTGAAATCTCTTTTCGAAACTTGAATCTTCTCTATAAAGCGTGATTTTTCAATAGATCCGACTATGACAAGTGTGTATTAACCATCAGAAAGGACGTACTGGAACAAGCGTGAACACTTTTTACCCTTCCAGCGACAGAGCCCAGGTAAGATGAAATTTTGAACCTTGTTTCGTGTTCCACGTTTATATTTCCTCGTGTCAATTAGCTCCTACTTCTTAATATATAGTGACTTAGACGCCATTGAGAGGCATGACTTGTGTTCTACTAGTATATAATAAAGGCACTTTATGTCTGGTTGATTGAAAAGGTCGTCAATAGGTGGAACAATTTAGGCTGCATGGGTAAATGTAGTTCCACCTTTGTACTTAGGGTTGAAAGACACCACCATACCAGTATAGGAGAGCATTTATAAACAACTGTCAACGTTTGTGGGTCATCAGTATCGTATATAAGGAACACATAGGTTGACGTTTTGTAGGCCAGGCTATTTATGGTTGACGTTTGTCATGTCATAATGAAACGTTTCCACAGGTTAATTATTATTTTTTTCTTAATTTGATGTTTCAAACTCCATTGTGCCTTGGTTTGTTATTCTTCAGATATATAAGGTCTAGCATAGACTACTATTTCAAAACCTTGAATAGCCCTTACATGTTTTGACCAGTAGCATTAATAATATATTATAGTGACGATATGCCTACTGTGGTTGTAACATTAATGGATCAGACTAGTGTCAAGGAAATATTATGCCAAGGGTGTAGTGATTTCGAATGAGTTTCTGTTATCAGTGTACTGAATTAAACTCTTAACAAAGCACTACCATCATGTTTCTATTATAAAGGCAGGCTTTAATAAAGTTGAGTGAATGTATATCAATGAGATCTCATGAACATAATTGTGAATCCTTTACCCTAAGCTACCGTACGTACCATTGTACTGTACCACAGCCGCCAGACCCTCAGTATTTGTATAGATAGGCTACATATTAAATGACTGAGAGAAGGAAGGTACCGTACACTCACAATCCAAAATATGTATTCAGGCTTGCTTCGAATAGCCTGATCGAGTATTAAGCGAGCTCAAGCAAATATGAAACAGGATAAGCATTGTAATTGGTTCACTAGAATGTCAAATGATTCGAAACTTCAACAAGACCTGGATACAAATTTTGGATTGCGAGTGTACTTTTATGGATACAAGTTAAATGACTGAGATGAGGAAGGTCGAGTGTTGAAGGTGACTGAGGAAGAGGTAAGGGGTTGGTATAATGAGGAATGTATGCAAATTTTCCTCTCGTAGCTAGCTGCGTCTACTTTTGTTATCTTATCGGTGTTTTCCCAAAGATTTAGACTTGAAAGGAGGTGCGTTAAATACTACGTTTATTAAATTCTAGATTTGTAGGTGTGGAATAATTGCATATGTAATAATTACTGTGTAGCATTTACTGGTAATTATATCTTGTCCCTCTTCGTAGGACGTGTGTGTGGAGAGGGAGATAAATATTGAGTGGTCTTGCTGAAATATTCATTGGACTTCGGAGATATTAGAACGTTTCATTTGCTTAACCTACCTGCTCATCCTCTCCACGCTTATACTACCCAAGTAGTCTCTCTCTTTCTCTTTCTCTTCAGGTTGTCATTTCTTCTCTTGCATAGACCAATATAGTTTAATGATTATAGTAGTTAATCAGGTACATAGTGTGGTACTTTACCAAAATCCTTTTTGTCCTTCCCTCTCACTCACATTCTTGCACCTGCAAGGCATTCTTAACCTATAGGCCTACGTGTTTGAAATAATAATTACCACCTCCGTTTATTATAATACTACCACAACATTAAGGGCATTTGATTACAATTTCATTGATGTTCCATAGATGAGCAGCCTAGCAGTATCTTGTAAATCCGTTTTCGTAGTCACTGGTTCTTGCATCCGTGTGTCAGGAGAACCTGTCTCTGCCTTCTGTTTATTGGGAGGGGATGAGGAGGCGGAGCCCTTTCAAGTTCTTATAATGCTAGTTGGATTGTTAGTTTGTTGGTTTCTTTAGTACGGTATTAAGAATTTTGAAGTTTGGTTTATTGACGGTGTGCTTCCGAAACCTACCGGTATGCCATCTTTAAGTCCCTCACCCATATCACCTCTCATTCCCTGTTTCCCTACCTTCCTGCTTAGCCTAACCACCATCACCCCACTTTCCCCACTAACCACAGTCACCTCTCCCTCCTCAACCACCGTCACCACTCCTTCAACCATATTCCTCCGTCGGTCATAACGGTATAACCCACAACAGCTACCACTATCGTTAGCACTGACCATAATAAGCATATAGGCTAGACCTCACCCCTCGCCATCTGTAACAAGCAATATTAGGCTACGGAAACTAGGCTACGACTGGCAGGCCAACCTTTGTCTATTAGCCTACAACAGTACGGTTTACGACACTAACATCATAACAACCTCTACCAGCAGTTGTATAGGGCTTATAATTATTTGCGTTCTGATTATAATTTTCTTTCTAACTTCATTTACCGGTACTGTCGTCCATGCTTCCTCTTGGTTTTCCTAAGTTTCCCTCCAAATTTCTCCACAGCATCCCTCTCACACAAACCCAGCATGAACGGGGAACTCGCATAGTCAACGAGTACTAGAGCCTGTCGTAACAACAGCGTATACAAGTTTCAGTATTCTATTGGTCTCAGGTGTACAGGACAAAGACCAACACAATTATAGACGTATATGAACTGCCGAAAACACTTTGAAAAACATTTACTCAGCTGGGTAATTAGGCTACGTGTTCTATAAGTATCCTGAAATAGTGAAAGGTAGTCTACTCAAAACATATAGGCTACCAGCATTTAATTACATATGTGCGGTTGGAATTGAACCAGTGCATTTCTTGACAGGAAAAAAATCTTCTAGCCAATATTGGCCGATTCTGTCAATCTCGTTTGAATTGTGTTAGTTGTTTGCCCAATGGTACCATTGTTGTTAGTTTTGTTATCAGAAATTTTTTGTTCCGTTTTTCCTACATTTGTTGACGTGTTTGATGTTGGTTACCTGGATGGGTGGTGGAGACGGCCCCCAACTGTGAGAAAATTGCCCTATATGGCGAGGGCTTCCGTAACCTTGGTGTGTTGGCCACCTTTGTTCTCTCCCCGTCCATGTGGAAGGGGAGTTATGAAATACAGTGGGCATTGTGGTGATGATAGGAGAGTGATAATTTTTTTATTTTATTGGCGTGGCTGGGTGTAGATTTTATGGGAATAAATGTGGTCTTGGTCGCTTTCAAGAGGAGGAAGAGGAAAGAGTAGTTTTATTGTGATGGAAGAGAGTAGCCTATACTACGATGGGAGTTGTGGTGGACAAGTAGCCTATATAGGACTGCTACGGAAGGAAATTAGGTTGCTGTAGGGAATGGATGGATTATTGTTGGAGCAGTGGCGGAAGGAGAATTGTGGTGATGGTGACGGGAGGGGAATAGGTTGTGGTGGAGGATAAGAGGGTTGGAAAGTGTATGTGTGAAGGAAAGATAGATGTTGGTGTGGTGAGTGACTTGTTTATGACCGGTTGTGGGGGAGGCGTTGAAAAAAATGGTGGGGTGTGGTGGTGGGGGGGGGGGGGGTTGCACGGTGAGGGGAGGTAGAGAGAGGAAAAGGTCCTCTCTTTATAGTGAGTTATCAAGTGGTGATTTTTCTCGTCATACAACCTTCGTACCTTTCAAACAAATGTTTAGTCCTTCACCCTGTAGGCTAGGTCAGCATAACAATATTATTAATCAACCGGTCAGTCATTAATGTACTGTATAGCAAATTATTATTAGCCTACATTTAGTCCTAAAAAGACTGACATGGGTTATCGACTGACTTGATTTGTTAGTATCTCATAGGTATAAGTGAGCGAGAACGAGAGCATTAAAGTACACAACACGTTTAATTCAGAATGGGATTAACACAGATCGAGAAGCCATGTCAACTAACCAGATGATACGCTACGCTTTTGGTGTAAATTCCTTACAAGAATCTTCCCTATACCCCAAGTATGTTTAATTAAGGTGTATGCTAAACCACATTGACAGGTAAGGTGAACTAGGGCCTGGATGAAGGTGAACGAGAGGAATGGAAGAGGTGCAGGGAATCTGAATGGGGCCAACAGAATTTGTTTTATTCAACAACCATTACCGACTTAGATATATAATATGTGTACTGTACAAACAAATGGACCTGACTGGGGTCACAAGTCGTTTAACCTAACCGCATTACAGTGTTTAGTTCCCAGACAGTGTACAGTAATAGATTTGGTGCGTCGTACAGGGAAGCCCCAAGGCCCGCGGGCAGGTTCCACCCCTTGAATCCATTATCATTGGCCCTTTGATTGGTTCTGAGCAGTTACATAAATTGGTGCATTAGACTATATAAGAAATATTACCCTGACAATAGCCAGTTCGTTTAACTTTTGCTAAATGTACTTAAAGAAAGATAATGTAAGATATTTATTTATTTACTTATTATGTGTACAGGTGATGTAAGGACTGGTCGGTTAATTGATGGAAACATAAGCGATAGTTTTGTAGGCTATATAGGTTAGTGGGATAGGCTTATCATATTTCAGTTAACTACGAAACTGAACTAAGTGCGACAAGTAGAGTAGAAAAGACAGTTGAGGAGGACTTGACAGAAATAAGAGGGAAGGTGGAAAAGATAACCTGGAGGGAGGGAGGAAGGGTGAGAAGAGACAAAGGAGGTGTTCCATGGCAAGTGAGGGGGCGGGGTGGGAGGAGGTAGTGAGGGAGTAGAGACAAAAACCTGACCTTGTGATCTCCGAGGCCAGCTGGTCCACTTATTTTTTGTTTTCTTTTGTAATTACGACCTCCCCTCCTTCCCTACTCCCCTCCTTCTCCCCCTCCTTCTCCTCCTTTCTATGCCTCTTCCGGCTATTTCTTGTTGTCTGTCTCCTCATTCATTATCTTTATTCCTCCTCACTTCGGTTTCTCAGTTTTTCCCTTTCTTTTTCACTCTACGCTTCCCCTCCTCATTCTGTGTTTTTTATCAATTTGTTCCCACTTTGGCGTTTTCACCTCTCTCTTCCCATTTTAGTTCTCCTTCCCAATTCTAATTCTTCGTTTTTTATCTTCGGAGAACATGAGCAGGGTTACTCCTCTCGGGAATCGCTTAGGCCTTAGGCTATTTCATTCTGGCTTGAAGAATGTGTTTAATGGTAATACATTTCGAATTATCGTTTTAATAAAACAAATCCGTCATCCGTACACGGGTGTATAACTCTAAGGCCTAATATAAGGGATCTATGTATGTGTGTGTGTGTACTTTAAGTATTGTGGGAAGGGGATGGACTATTCACAGTACGGTAATAGGTAAATCTATGCTAAGTTGCCTTTTAACCAGGTCAAATATAATATTGTTGCACGAAAAAATAGAAAAAAAAAGAGGTCAGAGAAGATCCAACTCTGACCACAAATGACAAGGGAGGTGAGGGAAATATCGGTCAGCATACAGTAAGTAGGCCAGGACTTGGGCCACAGTAGCCACATCAGCTGGTGCCCCGGTCACACACACACCCTCCTTACTCATCCTTCACTGCAATTTAGACTATAATATCTACCGACTCTGTTTCTTCTGCACTGTTTGAAGGATTGCATTGGCTAGCTTCCATATTTCTGATTGGCTACCTAGTTTGGTACCTTACAAGTACTATAACTCTATACCGTTGCCTAATCCTTATAGGCTAGCCTACTTCTAATTGACTATCGCCACATACCTAAGTTTGTATTTGTATATGGAGAGGCTGTTTTATCACACTCGGTAAAATGTGGTAGGCTTAAAATTATGGTACTATTTGTTATTAATTTTGCATCAAAGAGAACAAATTTATATAGCCTACTCTTTGAACCTCCAGTACCTTGCAACGAAACAGGCTTTAGGCCCTCAAGCTAAATTTTTTTGCTTACCGGTACTATTTTAAATAAATAAATACCCATGTAATTAAATAATATTAGGTCTACTAGACTGAGGATGGTTGAAGTTACTCCACTTGTTGCATGGCTAGTTTTTTTAAATGTTATGTACGAGTACATCTGCCAT
>JAWQEG010002103.1:247500-256621 GCA_033782935.1 Petrolisthes cinctipes | reverse complement strand
ACAGTAGGTGTAGTTAAAATACATAATAATGGATAAACAGTACCGGTACATAGAAGGTAGGAGAAACGATATTACTAAATTATAGGGGGAAGAGAGGAAGAATGACTAGACTATAGAGGAGTGGCTTTGTTGCTGGGTGGAGGGTTATGACAGAGAGGCAAGAGGAGGGGAGAGTGGTGGAGAGGGGACGGGGAGACAGGACAGAAATGGAGGGGAGAGGAGAGGGAGACAAATTAGTTAGAAGTGGTGGAGAGTAGAGAACCAAGATGGGAGTGGAAAGGAACGAGGAAAGATGTGGATGGAGTGGAAAGGAACGAGGAAAAATGTGGATGGAAATGAGAGAGTCAAGATGTATATACATCAGATATTCTCTCCATACCTCCCAATTCTCCTTCACTCTCCCTCCCAAGACTCCCTCACTCTCCCTACCCCCAAGCCTCCCTCACTCTCCCTACCCCCAAGCCTCCCTCACTCTCCCTACCCCCAAGCCTCCCTCACTCTCCCTACCCCCAAGCCTCCCTCACTCTCCCTACCCCCAAGCCTCCCTCACTCTCCCCTACACTACTGTACTGTGGTGCCCCTTCCCTATAATTATTTCATAGCTCTCTCTCTCTCAGGCACCTCCTTCCCTGTCCTTCGTGTATGTCTTCAATTCTCCTTCTACCTCTGTCTAACACTACAATACGCCTCCCTCTACTCTCAATTCTCCCTCTACCTCTGCCTAACAATACTATACGCCTCCCTCTACTCTACTCTACTCTACTCTACTCGGACCCTCACCTTACTCTCTTCTCTTTTTTCCTTCCCTCACCCTCTTCCCTCACACTCTTCTCTTGTTCCCTTTCCTCACCCTCTTCCTTTACCCTCTTCCCTCAACTTCTTCCTTTACCATCTTCCCTTACCCTTTTCCCTTACCTTCTTCCCTCACCCTCATTCCTCACACTTCCCTTCCCCGCTCACACCACCACCTCTCGTGTCTGCTCCCCCATCCATAATATATCTCCCTCCTCCTCCATTATTTTCCCCATGCCAGCTGTCCATTCCCTTTCCTCCTTCCTCGCCTGCAGTCCTCTTCCCCCCACACCAACACTCCTTCATTTTTCCATTCCTTACTCTCTACAACACTTCCTTCGTACCCTTTACCACATTCTTCTGTTTGGTAAATTGGAGTGCTACTGATTCCTCCAAAGTATGCCAGTAAACAAATCACTTCACGGGGCTGCTCGGTCAGACAGCTTGAGGAACTTCAACAACAACAAATCACTTCAATGTTACGAATAGGGGATCTGTTTTGTGACATAGTTTACAGGATTTAGTAGTCCTTCAATTTACCATCACGACTTCCTTCCCTTAACTTCTTCGTCTCTTTACTCCAGATATTTTTGTTTTCCCCTCCGCTACGGCACAATGATACCTTTTCTCCCTCGACTAGGCTAACTATATCTCTCTCCCTCTAATCCCTTCCCCTCACTCTACTCCCACTCTCATCCCCTCCCTTCCTACTACTCCCATGCACACTCCTCCCTTCCCTTCCCTTCCTTCTACTCCCACACTCATCCCTTCCCTTCCTTCTACTCCCACACTCATCCCCTCCCTTCTATACTCCCACACTCATCCCCTTCCTTCCTTCTCCTTTCTACTACTTCCCTTCCCACTTCTCCTCCCTTCTACTACTTCCCTTCCCATAGTCGCACTCATTGCCCTTTCACCTTCTGACAAATGGAAGGCTGAAGTTACGGGACAGGTGTAGTACATGGAATACTCGTACATGGTGTTCATTGTGTGTGTGTGTCTGTGTAGTAAGTGGAGTAAGAGTGGTGGCATTAGTCACAGACGGGGTGTGGTGTGTAGGAAGATAATTATGTAGGCTCACACACACACACACACACACACACACACACACACACACACACACACACACACACACACACACACTATATGTCAATTACTTGTATACACATTGTTATTTCCTCGTACACACATTGTCATTTTCTTGTACACACATTGTCATTTTCCGTCTGTATATACAGGACTGTATGGGAGTGTACGTATGTGTAAATAAACTACGTCTAATAATACCTATTTACTTTCATATATCTGTACCTGAATATGAGTCAGTAACGTGTTGTTTTTAGGCACGTAGTCATTCATTATTCGTAGAGGAGGGTGGCTGTTGGTTGGTTGGTTGGTTGTCAGGAGTGTTTTGCCGAACCGTTCCTCTAGACACACACACACAGCACGTAAACTTGTTGGCTTCAAACTTGGCGTGGTAAAGAAGTTAGTGAAGAGGTGAAGTTAAATAGAGTAAGTACCGTAACCTTACTGTGGCTGATTCCTCCAAACTGCTACGAAACAAACTACTGCGACATAGGCTACTAGTATAAATAATCTGTATGTTGTTGCTGATAGAATAGTTTGGAGAAATCAGCAGTTCGCGCCAAAATGTAGTTATTACCACATCAACGGCACAGTTTCGACATATAAGTTTATTATTTTTCTTTCATCGCATTTGGGACTAAAGTTTTTCTTTGGCCTGGTTTGTGTTGCGTTGCGGAGAGGCAGACTAACAACACAACACGAGCCTACCTTAACTGTTCACGTTGCTAATATAAATTGCCTGAGTTCCAATTCTTTCCATTTCCCACTTTATAACTGCATGGGTACCGACCGACGGACTGACTCACCAGTTTCTTACGTATCCAATTTCAGCCTGTTTTGATATTCCTTCTCCTCGACTCAGTGATTGAACCACCAACCGTCCTATACTACATATTTATCGACTCTTCCTTTCTTCACCTCCCGACTAGAGACCCTATATAAGGTCTATATAGGGTCTCTACTCCCGACCACCTGATTTAACCTTCCACAAAACAAAGCAAAACAGAACATACATACCTTATACTCATCAAAGCACCGACAGATTATATTTATAAGACATGGATTCACATTCCAATCTTAGCTGTTCCCTGCCTACCTATACCTTTCTCACAGACTAGTACATTCCTCCACACCTTCACGACTCTCAGACCGGATTCAAGAAATCCACGACCGTGCAAGAATCCTGCTCAGCTCCTCTGCAACTTTACTTCCTGTCTGATGGTCACGTGACATGCTCTGCCGGATGTTCCATCAGCCTCGCACAGTTCCTTCTTCATTTATCGTGAGTGACGGAAGTTCTTCGCTCACTTAGTAGGCCTAAATGTGAGATCCGTCATGGTTTGCCACTCTAGGAGTTTGAGCTACACATCAGCCATTTATCATAATATGATAACGTTGGACTCTTAATATACTATAATAAATTTACTTTTACATCAGCTGTAGACATTTACCATGACTTGGAAAACAAACGCCAATGCACAATATACAAGATATATTGCGTTGAGCCATTCGAACTGACGAGAAAATTCCATTTATATATGATTTCTTTGTCGATAATTAATCGAAGTAGAATATGTTATAGTACTAACATAATCGCATTGTTTTTCCCTTTAGCATAAACGCTTTATAAGTGTTAAGGACATGGTTCCATCGACTTGTTATATAATAGTGATAAGGAGTGGCGCCATAACTGCCACCTTAGCAACGCGTCCATAGCAACGACAGTAGACGGTCCGTTTGTTTATACGTTGGAGACGTGGGCGTAATTCAACTTCCATACGATGTATATATATATATATATATATATATATATATATATATATATATATATAGCCTATATATATAGGCAATGTATGTGGACCAAGGATGCATGCTGATATCTTTGATGTGGACTGTCGTGCCAAACTTGTGACTCAAACACTAATCTTATAGGTCTGATAATGTAGATTGCTTGGAATATTTACTGGTACCGTATATATACTGATATTTTGTTTTTATTTTCAGTAATAACAGTAGTAGTTAACATTTTACCCACATTATACAGACGATCACTGAAGGGTTGGAGGGGAGATGGAACTTGTAAAAGGAATTATAAATACAACATAAAGTAGACACCATAATTATGTATCTGAACATACTACGTACTCGTTTGAATATAATTTACTCTCATAGTAAAGTACATAATTATATCATTTGGGTAATAACGACGCATTTCATTATGACTAAATCACGTGCAAAATACTAGGCATAAAAGGGTAACATTAAAAAGCGATTATCACACTTGTACATTTTCCTCCATTTGGTGACTGGTCTAAGGAAGGCTCTCTTCTCTTTTAAGGGGGTGCGGGAATAGGGGACAGGCTTGAGGGTTTTGGGGGGTGCGGGAGTAGGGGACAGGCTTGGGGGGGTTTTGGGGGGTGCGGGAGTAGGGGGACAGGCTTGGGGGGGGTTAGGGGAGTGCGGGAATAGGGAACAGGCTTTTTAACCCCCCCAAGCCTGTCCCCCTATTCCCGCACCCCCCAACCCCCCCCCAAGCCTGTCCCCTACTCCCGCACCCCCTTAAACATGTCAGTAGAGGTCCAGAGTACTTATTATCAAAGACAAAACTCGTGTCAAAGTCTTGTCCAATGATTTAATATAACCTTCTACCATATGTTTTTCACTGGATTTCACGACATGAGTTTTGTCTTTGATAGTACACAGGTGAAGCTAAATGAAGCGCATAATAATATATCTTAAAACTGGAGGACGATGGGCAGAGGATGCATGGATTGAGTTTAGATTAGGAGTGGTGGAGCTGTACATTTTGCCAAGTGTGCCGCGTGTGTGTAGTCATCCTCTTGTCATGCCCATTAATTCATCAAGAGCTTAGCAGGTGTGCCATCATCGGCTCACCTCATGCACCCTAGCTAGTACATACTCCTTACTTTTATGAGGATGGTAGGTAATGGGGCCTCAAGGCGAGAGTAATGGGTTTGGGTGGTGATGGTGATGGGGATGGTAGAATAGAGTGCGATGGTGGTAACACACACACACACACACACACACACACACACACACACACACACACACACACAAAAGCCATACTGTCCTTCTCATTCGCCTGACCTAAGCCAGACACGCAAGATCAGAGGCACGCTCGCAACACACACACACACACACACACACACACACACACACACACACACACACACACACACACACACACACACACACACACACACACACACACACACACACACACACACACACACACACACACACACACAAAAGCATACTGTCACTCATTCGCCTGACCTAAGCCAGACACGTAAGATCACACACACACACACACACACACACACACACACACACACACACACACACACACACACACACACACACACACACACACACACACACACACACACACACACAGGAAGATAGTAGCTTACCTGAGCCTGACCTGACCTATCCTTTCATCTTGGCTGGCATCAATCATCCCTTTCTCCCTGTGCGTTGGGAGGGGGATATCGGTGGCCTCGGATCAGCACCACACAGCTATATTGGGATGCTAAAAGAACAAGGTATGGCGGGACAGGCAATGGAAGGAAGGCTGGATAGAGTATAGAGTAAAAAAGGACAGGTCAGAATGAAGACTGGATTGATTAGGATTGGTCAGAATGAAGAGTGGATCATGAAAGCATAGGTACTTATAATATGTTAAGGGAGTGGATAAGGTAGGAATGGTCAGAGCAAAGACGGGATAGAGTAGGAATGGTCAGAACAAACACGGGATGGAGTAGGAATAGTCAGAATGAAGACAGTATAGAGTAGGAATGGTCAGAATGAAGACGAGATAGAGTAGGAATGGTCAGAACAAACACGGGATGGAGTAGGAATGGTCAGAATGAAGACGGGATGGAGTAGGGTAAAGGAGGACAGGTCAGAGCAAAGTAGAGAAAGCAAAGCAAGGCAAAGTAGGCCAAATTGGGGTATACTGTACAGGCTAGAGCAGGAAATGACAGTAGGCCTATATGATGGGGAAATACAGGTAATACTGTAGGTTAGGTTCGGTACTTTTTCAAGTGACCCCTGAAATACGTTTGACCCTTTCAACAGTGTATGCTTGGGCCAATAACAGATTATAAAAATATGTCACAGGAAAACCCCGTCTTCCAAGAGTTATATACTGTAGCTATCGGCTGTAGAGTGGTGAGCAAGACGCGTACACTTACATTCAGTAAAATAAGTTCTAATTATGTCCACAGTTTATCTCTATACAGCATGACACGACGAACTCAACAATCTGACCAAAATACATATATCCATGCTTGACAAACTGTACGAAAAACTGTAGGTCACACCTGTAGTGATGTTACCTCCACGTTGGCAAGTGTTGAACCTTCCAGCAGCTAGGGTTAGAGTGTGCGCGTGCGTGAACGACCAGTTGGATAGACACGTAGCTAGTAAACGTGCACGTGTGTGTGTCCGCATACATTTGGATTTGGATTACATTTGGATTGTAAACTTTGCCGGTTAGCCTAAGGGATCAAAATTAATGGTGCTTGCTTTATAACGCACGAGCGCATAAATTTGCTTGGGTGCGTGTGTGACTGGTTATTGGAAAAGGGTTTGACGCATGGCAGAAGTAGTGAGTTTTTTTTAATGTGTAAAGTGCATTAATTGGGAAGGGAGTAAGCAGATGTGGTGAGAAATCGGGATGAATGATAATGTTGGTAGTTTTTTTATTTTATTTTATTTTATTATTATTATTATTATTATTATTATTATTATTATTATTATTATTATTATTATTATTATTATTATTATTATTACTTAAGCTACCAAAGCCTCCCAGAAGGGTACGGTGGATAAGGTTGAATCCACACAAGATAATTGAACAAAGTAGGAGGCAAGTGTGAGATTGCCCTTATTATATAACACTGTTGGAGAAGAGCACTGGTGTCTGCGTGTTTGTGTGTGTAGGTTACAGGTGAAGTAGGTTGTAATGGAGAGTCAGATGTATACAGTGTACTTAATGTAGAGTGCAGGGGGATATTTGTGTTAGCTGACCTTCCCAAGCCTTGCAATATACTCAGACGTGCATACATGAATACATTATATTCTGCCTGCAAGCCGTACTCCACTGTGTTGTTAAAAACACACTTATACCTATTATTGCTTATATGATTTTGTTATTGCATGGGTGTACGTATCAAAGTGTTTTTTAACCCTTCAGCTGTTGTGAGTTTTCCTTGTGACAATAATATTATAGTATATAGTCTGGACTTTCCCTGAGTAAAAGACTAAAGTTAAACTATAGTCTTGTTAAGGGAAAAACATGTTGCTTTGTGTCCATTTCTTCCTCTATCATGTCCCTTCACACCATTACTTTCCCTCCCCCACCATTCCCTTCTTCCTTTCCTCCCCACCATTCCTTCCTTCCTTTCCCTCCCCACCATTCCTTCCTTCCTTTCCCTCCCCACTATTTCTTCCCTCCTTTCCCTCTCCACCATTCCCTACTTCCTTTCCATCCCCACCATTCCTTCCTTCCTTTCCCTCCCCACTATTCCTTCCTTCCTTTCCCTCCCCACTATTTCTTCCTTCCTTTCTCTCTCCACCATTCCCTACTTCCTTTCCATCCCCACCATTCCTACCTTCCTTTCCCTCCCCACTATTTCTTCCTTCCTTTCTCTCTCCACCATTCCCTACTTCCTTTCCATCCCCACCATTCCTACCTTCCTTTCCCTCCCCACTATTTCTTCCTTCCTTTCTCTCTCCACCTTTCCCTACTTCCTTTCCATTCCCACCATTCCTTCCTTCCTTTCCCTCCCCACTATTTCTTCCTTCCTTTCCCTCTCCACCATTCCCTACTTCCTTTCCATCCCCACCATTCCTACCTTCCTTTCCCTCCCCACCATTCCCTCCTTCCTTTCCCTCTTCACCATTCCTTCCTTCCTTTCCCTCCCCACTTTTCCTTCCTTCCTTCCTTTACCTCCCCACTATTCCTTCCTTTCCTTTCCCTCCATTTCTACACAATTTTCTTTTATTCCAACAATTTCTCCCTTTCCAAGCTTCCTTACGTTTGTTTCTCCATCTCTTCAACACTCATTCCATCCATGCATTCCTATATCCGTTCCATCTATTCATTCCTTAATCCTTCCATTCCTTCCTTCCTTAATCCTTCCATTCCTTCCTTCCATGCATTCCTTCATCCTTCCCACCCTTCTATGAATGTCTTCCAAACCTCCTTTCCTTCACACAGTATTCCTTCATCCCTCCCTTCCATCATTTAATTCCTTCCTCCCTTCTATCCTTGCATTCCTTCATTCCTTCCCCCCTTCATTCCTTCCTCCCTTTCATCCATTCCTTCATCCTCCCTCCCTTCCATCCATCCATTCCTTCATCCTCCCTCCATTCCATCCATCCATTCCTTCATCCTCCCTCCCTTCCATCATTGCATTCCTTCATCCTCCCTCCCTTCCATCATTGCATTCCTTCATCCCTTCCTTCCATCCATCCATTCCTTCATCCTCCCTCCGTCCCTCCCTCCCGTCTTCCTTGTCAACATCCCAGCTCATTGTTATTGATTGTTGTCGCTGATCGTCCTTCAGTGTCGCATATCCTATCCTTGCCTCTCCTCTCCTTTCATTCTCTTCTCTTCTGTCTTGTGTACGTCTTATCTTCTATCTTGAGTATGTCTTCTCTTTCTGTCTTGTGTGTCTTCTCTTCTGTCTTGTGTATGTCTTCTCTTCTGTCTTGTGTATGTCTTCTCTTTTGTCATGTGTGTCTTATCTTCTATCTTGTGTATGTCTTTTCTTCTGTAAATCTTCGCTTCTGTCTTGTTTGTCTTCTCTTGTCTTGTGTACGTCTTCTGTCTTGTTTATGTCTTCTCTTCTGTTTACGTCTTCTCTTCATGGTGTGTTGTTGTCTTTGTGTGAGGGTTTTTTCTTTGTTAAAAAAAGACGGAGAGTTTTAGTTGTTTTTCATAACTTTCTCCTCATCGCCTCTATCTTTTCCTGGTATTGTTTCTCTTTTCCTACTATCTTTCCTATACTCCTCTCCTACTTTTGGATTACTCACTTTTCCTTCTCCTTTCCTATCACCCTCCATCTCATCCACTCTCCCTATCCATTCTCTCCTTTCCTCTCTTTCTCCACCATCTCCCCCATTTTAGCCTTCTTGAAAATGTTCGGGTGTGTGTGTGTGTGTCTCTATGACTGTGTGTGTCTGTCTGTGTGTGTGTGTGTATGTGACTGTG
>JAWQEG010002103.1:0-242500 GCA_033782935.1 Petrolisthes cinctipes | reverse complement strand
TAAGAAGGACGATGTTGAGTGGGTGAAGGCAAATGGAGGTGGTGTTTGGTGGTGGGGTAGGGAATGGAGGAGGAGAGTGGAGGGGATGGGGGGGAGTGAGAAGGTAGATGCAAGGTGATGGTGGGGGTGGTAAAAGAGGGATGGATGGATGGATGGGTTTGGTTGGTGTGGGAGAGTTTGGTGGGAATGGTGTGAAAAGCGGCAGGTGGTCTGAGGGAAGGGAGAATAGGAGAGTGAGGTTTTATCGGTGGGAAAGAAGTAGGAGAGAGGGAGAGAAATAGACAAAAGAGGAGAGTGGGGTGGAGGGAGTAAATAAGAAAAGGAGAAAGGTAGAAAGGAGTGTGAAGATATAGAGAGGAAAGGGAGGCGAAGGGAGGAAGGAGAAGTAAAGGGGAAGGGAAAGAGGGTAAGCAGTCATAATAATTAAAAAGTTTTAAGGTATGAGGAGTGGAGAGGCAGGAGTGGAGAAGAGTTTAGAAGATTGGGAAAGAAAAACGCAGGGGAGAGAAGAAGGAGAAGGAGGAGGTGAGGATTGAATAGGTGGGAAGGAAGAGTAGGAACAGAGAAAGCAGTAATGTGAGTAGGGAAAGAAAAGAGAAAAATAAAGGGAGGAAGAGTAAGAAGTACGATGGAAGCTAGGAAATGAATGGGATGGGAGAGAGGGACAGAAGTGGGAGAAAAAGTGGGATAGAGAGGAGAGGGGCAAAAATCGTGGAAAAGGTGGGATGGGGAGAAGGACAGAAGTGGGGGGAAAGGTGGGATTGGGAGGAGAAGGACATAAATTGGGGGGAAAGGTGGGATGGGGAAGAGGAGGAGGGAGGGAGGGATGAAAGAAAGGTAGGAGAAGGGAGAGGGAGGGAGGGTGGAAAGAAAGGTAGGAGAGGGAGGGAAGGAGGGAGGGTGGGTCAGTCTGTCTTTAAAGCTGAGTTATAGTCTGTGCGGCTTCCCCCTCCAGAAATTCACGGACACTCACAGTCACGAACACACACACTCATAGTCACGAACACACACACACACAGTCACGAACACAAACACACACACACTCACACACAGTCACGAACACCTCCCGCCCCCTACACACACACATAGCCTACCGTGGCACTCAGTCGCTTAAGGACCCCCATGCTGTTGTCAGAAAATTGGAGGTTTGCGATTCCTACAATTAATGCCACGAAACACCAGCAATATAGAAGGAGCTCGTTTCATGGCATAGTTAGGAGGAATCAGAAGCCACCAAATCTCATACACGACGAAGTCTCATACACGACCCTGGATGAATTACTACTAACAACCAACCAGCTTGTTGTTTCAGTCGTTAATGTTATTACTTTTACCAATTGGTGGTGGTGGTAGTGGAAGTGACAGCGTCTTGTAGTAGGTTTGAGTATCAGAACTCAAGAAAAAAATGTTGCCTTCTTACCACACACGAATTTCCCAGATTTGAAGATGGAAGGTTGTACATTACAATCTCCACTTCCCCCGTATAGGCTATAGTGTTGGTGAGGAATGAGGCCATGTACAGTCGGCGGCAAAAGGCGTGTCGCCTCACTTAGCGTATCTTGAAGGATTAACATAAAAGATAATCATCAAACAAACATATTCATCATACATAATTATAGTATCCAGAAAATAAATAAACTTCTCTGGTTTTTCAGCTTACGTGTCTGAAGCTTATATTTACATACTGTACTTCATAACTTGGTAGATGTGGCGACACGACTTTTGCCGCCGATAGTACAGCAAACGTTTTAATCATATGGGCTGTCACTATACGATGACTGGTACGATGGATCCATGGATACTGAAAAAAAAGTCATCGTAGCTGTCATCGTCTAACTCATGACAGTGTGACATCATGGTATTTCTGGAGTGACAACCTCAACCTCGGGACTGTAGGCTGTTTTGCGAGGCCAAGAGATCATTGAATAAAGCTACGAGGTGTTTGGTGTTTCATGTGTGTCGCACTAAATGAAGGCAGTGTAGCTTCGTGGTGTTGGTTGCTCCTTTTCTCTCCCACTTGATGTCGACACCATAATTACAATATAGCCTATACTCGTCACTATCAGAAGAGTGAAGCTACACTTGTCAATCACAGCATCTTGGACTATGGTCGGGCGGGCATCTTCTATACTGTGAGTTGATGACGATGTAGGGGATATTTTCCTAACGTTTCGGTGTAGCAAAGGTCTACGGTATACATTGTACAGGCCAAGGCCGCTTGAAGAGTAGGTCTTCCCGCGTCTGTCTCAAAACTCGTCCTACCTCGCGCATGACGTCAGACTGAAGAGAGACAGGACTGGTGACTCCTCTCACTCTTCAAGCGGCCTTGGTACAGGCCTTGGGTGTAGCCAGAATACTTGAAGAACAGTGAGAACCATGGATCGGATCACCTCGATAAAACCCTACAGACGTTTTGCGTGGACTCGATCCTGGATCATTGAGTTATGCAGTCCGTCGTTCTATCAACTCTGCCACCACCAAAACAAAACAAAACAACAAAAAGTAATAATAATAAAATAAAAATAATATTACTAATAAAAATAATATTAATAATAAAAATAACCTTCTGATCCCACCCAGTGCTTCCCTCGGACGATGCAGAAGTGCAAATATTGTTTAGTGGATATAGAGGAGCATACCTGACTAACTTGAGAGTGTTGGTAAATCTGGAGCAAATGATTCCTCTAAACTATTCCAACCAACAGAACGCCATTATTTTTGTTCATCTGGTCCTGTTTCCTGGCATACTTTGGAGGAATCAAGGGCACTCCAATGTAATAAAAGTGAATTACCCCCTTAAGAGTCAAGAGGGGTCAATGAGAGTCTATATATAGTTCTGGTCCACAACGCTCGTACGATTTGCTATTTATCCCACATTTTTCATTTTTTTTTTTTTTTTTCGCAGAGGTACCGGTAATCACAGTGTTGGCAGAGCCATTACGTCCTCGATAGATAAAACTTGGCCGTAATTATAGATGTAGTTAATGTTTATACTTGTGTGTTCTTAGGAAATTCATGCACTTACTATCATAAAGCTTCTGTCACCACTGCATCGCCCATGACCTATTTGTGTATATATATTTAACCCTTCCTTAGTTTCTTCTTTTATCTATTTTTTTTTATTTTACTTTTTCTTCATATTGTCCTAATCATTGTCCATATTGTCCTAACTCAACCCTGTTTTAATTTTGTAATTTTTTCAATTGGTTTAACGCTGCCCTCTTTTGTCGTTTTCCTTACTTTATTTTTCATTTGATCCTAACCCATGCCTTCTTTCCTTCTTCCCTAAACAGAGGTGCTGATCAGGAACTGCAGCATGGAGGAGGTGGTGCAGAAGATCCATGAGGGCAGCACTCTGTGGAAGGTGCGCGGCGTCAACAAGTGGTTTCATAGGCACTACAAGGTTGACGTGGACAACATGAGTCTGGTGGGCGAGTCCAAGAAGTGGTGGTCGCCAGGAGGAGGATTAGGTAGGTGTGGTTTACTTCGGTGCACTACAGATTATTAATAAGATTTTTGCCTTTTTAACGGTATTGGTGTACAGTCGCGGCACATAGTCCTTGAACAGACTTCCCCTTACACCCTGGTCAAGGACTATGTGCCGCGACTGTACCAAAGGGACCACAGTGTATATACTGTATATTAGTATATAGCCTACTCGTACACTGATAGGAACAATCAAGGTCCACAGAATATATCTAAGGTCAGACCGTGCCCTGTTTTTTCTATGTCCAAGGCAATAAGGAGAGGGAGAGTCGTGTGTGTATTACAAAGGCAAATGGAACTTCTTAGGATCTAATAAGACTCATAGCTAAGAACAGCACAAACAGTGAAATTTAAAAGAGGAAACATTCACTCCTTCACTAAGTTACACCAAACATAACTTTCGAACCGTGACTTGAACTGTTCTCTCGAGGAACTGTTAACTACCAGTATTGGTAACTGTTTCCAAACACTGCAGCAAATAAAGTACATGATATAAGTGGCGGAAACTCATCAGATTTGTCCACCACTCAAGGTTTCTAGTCATGTTAGTACTTATGCTAAATAAGCCTTGCTTCTTAATCAATGCTTTCATATCCATGAGTGATTTTGAAAACCTCAGTCAGTTGACCTTCCAAGAGTCTAGTCTCTAACTAAAAGAGGCCCAGATTTTGTGTGCAATCGACAGGTTAAATACGACTTGTTAATAAGGCCAAATTAATTCCAAGGAGCAAATCCGCTCACTTCCTCTGTCATGTGCAAATTGATACAATTTTGGCACAAGCGTGAAGAGACCTTACATTCTGTGGACCTTAGGGTAATTTGATTGATGGTTACAGACCCATTTCGTTATTTTTGTTATATATTGGCTAACAATAGACTATATTATGTCAGAGAACAGTTACAGACAAAAGTGTTATTGAAAGTATATCGTGAACAAACTTTTTCTCAGAAGTCTCGTTCTTAACTTTTAACTGACTAGTAATAAACAGGCACAGTGGATGTTATTTTATTATGAATTGACGAGTGATTTAAGAGTTTATTGTATACAAAATGAAATGTTTTTATTGTGGATGTAATTGTTCATTTATGGGTAGCCTATGCATTTAGATTAATATTCAGGGTGTTACCTTCTTTCAGTGTGTGTTGTTGTGATAACTAAGATGGTGCTTTTGAAAAATGTAATAGTTATGTTTTATTACCCAAGGTGTGGGTGTGCATAGTGTGATGCCATGACTACATGTAGTACATGATGCTTGCAAACACATACACATATGCTTGGAAATAGTTCTAGGACGCTTTCGTCGTCATAACTTTACATGGTATTATAATTGTATTTAGGATCAGGTACTTTACATTACTTAAGATTAAAACTGATAATAATGGTAAATTTAAGGCGGAGGTACAGTCATGAGCACTAATAAGTATCCAGGTGTGCTTCGAATGCCCAGAGACAGTAAATAAATGCAAAATAAGATCTCCATTGGAATTCCTTTATTAGTAAATTGGACTGATCAAAGTTTCAACCAAAACTGTATAGCCTACTTATTAGTGCTCGTGACTGTACAGTGTTAGTAAATCTGGAGCACAATTATTTTTATTTATCTGGTTCTGTTTCCTGGCATACTTTGAAGGAATAGAGGCACTCCCTTATTAAAAAGAAGTTACAGTAAATTCATTGGAGTGTCGTGCAGTGTAGAAAACTTAAATATATATATGATTATATGTTATTTTTTTTCTCTTTATCTGTGGAAACGTTTCTTCAATAGAGAAAAATTGTTTTCATTAGTGACGAAAGCTTCCTCGAATTCTGTCAGTTACAACAGTAATAACCTCACTAACTCCTACAAACATCATTTACTCCTTACAAAACCGGGTGGCCTTTACTAAGAAATATATTTATTGTAAAGTGGGCCGAATTTAAATAGTTAAAAAAACAGTTATACTTCAGTTTGGTGTAATACGAAATTGAGAGAACTGTCTTTGGCAAGTTATTTTGGTGATATTGTTCATAATTTTCCAGTTTTAAATGACCCTTTCAAAAAGTAATTTTTTTTCTTGATTGAGAAGAATATGTTATGAAAATTGGTTTTGCTTGTGAACATTGGCTGTCATAGTTTTTAAAAAATCCATCTTTTACACACACTGTTTAAGTTTCAAGACAATGTTAAGAAAGTCATCCTATCTTAATGTTGTCAGTGTCCTTCATTGTTTCCTGAACACTTCTGGACACAACTGGCAATCCTTGACTCTTTGTTTGTTATTTAAAGTGTACTGAAAATATTTGAATGGTTGAAAGGTATTTTAATTGGTCTGGATATCCGAGCATCGTGTCCTGCATCTATGAAAAATCTAGTACTGCTTATGTATAGTAAAAGGATGAGGTAAGGAAGCCAGTTATCTTCTGATGTTCATTGAATAGTGAACCCAGTTGTACGTTTACATTTGTTACTGTGTTATTTACTAACGCTTTCTACTAATTTCCAGAAGAATTTTTGATACATCTTGAAGGTGAATATACTGATAGTTATATAAGGAGCTGTAGAGATCATGTACAGTTGGCTCCACTCTCGCCTTTCTCCCCTGGCTTTGCTAATGTTGGGTCAGTCAGAAATTCGAATCCCGATCCACAAGTTAAAAAAATCGAAACATTCATATCCCAGAGTGAGGGAGGGTGGATGGTTGGGAGAGGGAGGTGTTGAGGGATTGAGAGAAAAGGGGGAAGGGGTTACATAGGAATCGACGAGAGGAGGGAGAGTTGACGTCAAAGAGCTGAGGTCTAATGAGGATAAATTTGAAAGCAGTACAGAGAGATGTTAGTGATGCTTGATATGTTCATCATTATTAATCTGCCGTCAACTGGACCATAGCAACATTGTGTAGCCTTGTGTGAGAATAATTCATTTCCTTCTCATCCTACAGTTCCACACACCCAACTTCCAACCTCTCAGTCTGCCTTCAGGCTTACAACCTGTGATGCCAGAGGTGTCCACCCTCCCTCTCTCTGGGATATGAATGTTTCAAATCTTTTAACTTGTGGATCGGGATTCGAATTTCTGACTGGCCCATTATTGGCGACGTCAGGGGAGGAACTTAGGAAGGCGGGAGTAGAGCCAACTAAGCAATTTTACAAATGATCATTAAGCTTTATAATGATGTAGTGGCCTTAGTAGGAGCTTGGCTGGCTGTACGAGTCGAAAACCGACTGTAAGTTGGGATATCAAGGTGGATTATTTTGGAATTTGGTGGTAATTATGTAACTTGTACTGTAATTTTGAATATGATTAACATTTGTCATTAGTGTTACAGTATGTACGTTAAATTGATGCACTAGATTATATTGAAATTATCTCACTACCATACTAATTAAAAGTTGAATTTGTGTAAACAATTTGCTCTCATCTGAATTGTGTATAAATTGCTATTTGATCGTAGAATATTTCATTAGGGGTACATAGCATTGCATTATTGGTAAAGTTGTGTGTTTGGTAGTATTTTGATGCCTTCCAGTACCAGTGGCTTGGTAGGCATAGTAAGAAGTTAAGGACCCTGTGATCGTGTATGAGACTTGGTGGCTGCTGATTCCTCCTGACTATGCCCCGAAACAATCTTCTATATACGTGATGTTTCGTGGCAATATTTGAAGGACTCTCTCACCTCCAATTTTCTGACTTCATCATGGGGTCCCTTAAGAAGTCATAGTAAAATGACTGAAGACTAGGTCCTATTACGATGAACGGTTTGATTGTTCAATAAACAGTCTATAGCTATCGTGTTGGTATCATATTGTAGCTGTTCAGCACTGACTTTTTTTTTATTATCCATAACTATAATATAGGTCTCTCATGAAGGTCTCCAGTTCGGTATCAATTTAATTTTTTTACTTCAGTCGTGAAATACTGTATAATTATGAACCATAAGTGACATTTATATTTTAATCGTATAATTTCAATCACATCGTTTATGGGGTCTAGCATAATGCCGGATTGGTTGAGTTTCATAGTAGGGAACAGGTTGTAACTATATAATCTTGCGTTATTTGTTAACGGAACGTGTAAGAGATGGAGTTAATTATATCAAGACGGAGATTAAACAAGCCTCGATTATTGATTAATATGACCAATAATTCACAACCCCACGACAGAAAATTATTTAATGAGGGCTTTGTTTTATCCGGTAAGTTGGAATGACAGTCTTAATATCTTATCCATCTTACTGTGTGCGAGCAGCGCGACTGTACTATTGGCAACGAGAATTTGTACACACGCTGTTGTTTTCGAAGGTTTACAGTTTACAACATATATATAGAATATGTGAGACTATTTAACTGCAATACAACATAGCCACTCAGCAGACCATTCGTTCATTGCCTGTGTAAGAATTCCTGTGGCCAACTGTATATATTTTATCATTATTGTTACCGTAGTATTTTTCTTTCTTTACAGTCCTAAATTCTAACATATTTTCCATTGTGTTTTTTTCCTATGTGTGTGAGTGTAGGCAGCGACGGGCCCGAGAACGCAGGTAAACAACCAAAAATTTTGAGCTGTGCATCCTAGTGGCTTATGGTGGCTAGCCTAGTTAGGTATACGGTACGGTAGAGGTCCCTAATCACTAGGCTAGGGTTGGTTGGCAAGTTCTGGGCTCTTGTTAATTAAAGGTTGTGCAGGTGGTAACTATTGGGATTCTGATTGAGTTAACTTATTTTCTTTATCAATATATTTTTTACTCTGATCTTAGGCTTTATCCTTTATTGTAGTATTGCTTTTTTCACTCTGAAGTTCGGCGTGAACCCTCTAAGTCGAATCAAGGTGAAAAACTGTTGGTAAATTGGCGACAACTGATTTTTCCAACTGTAATGGAAAAATACCCATAAATAGGGAATTGTTTTCTGGCAAAAAATTGAGGAAAAATTAGCCTCCATTTCCCCGACAAGTCATGAACCCATTTTATATGTTTTATTTTCAAAGCGATGTGGAGTGGAAAACAGATATGAACCTCTTTAGAATTCAGAACTGATACTGTTGGTAACTTGCCACGCAGAGCAGTTATCATTGTCACTCATCCCTTTCTTGGAGTTTGGAACTCTGGGAGTATCAGTTTGTTGCTCCGTTACTTTGCAATCCTATCACTATTGACAGTTTCGACTCACTTGGATTCATCAAAAGACCCCTCCCCCCTAACTACAAAATGAAAACTTGAATCCTATAGTTCGTACTTGGGACGGTTTTAGAGAGAGTCGAATGGGATTCTTACTGTAATGTATGTATAATTGCTACCTGGTGTATTATCCAACCTCTCCTTGCCAACCGTCGCAACGCTGGATACGAGGAACGACTTGCTACAACAACCCGAGTCGAATCAGTTGTTCGAGCTAGCAAGAGCGTGCTGACACACACACACACACACACACACTGATTTAACACAGGTTAATTAATGAGTGTTGGCCTGTTTCACCCCTTGCATCCATGGTTGTGACGGTGCCACATGTTGGGGTTGGCTAAGATAAGGTAGATACATACATTGGCCGCAACTCTACAAGGATATAATCTGACAGTTTACTATGTCTTTGTATTTAGTGTTCGTGCCTTGAATACCTTGGCAACATTATACAGCATATTGCTTCGTTGACATGTAAGATAATAAGTGCTGTACACGGGTTGCTCATCTCAATGTTGGCTACAATGTGCTGAACATAACTTTATTCTGTGGTTTATTCCTCAATTTTCTGTACTATTGTAGTCAAATTTAATATTCAGAATCCGTCCTTAACCACATGCTATTTTTTTTCTATCAAAACAAGCTTTCCAAACTAAGACTAAAGGTAAATATATTAAGAATAATATTTATCTTATAGTGGAATGTGTAGTCACATGCATTTTCTGTGTGGAATAAGTGGCTTGAGCCCATAATTTGCCAAGTGACCCATAGCCTTAGATAATTTAGTGGAAAGTTTTCCCTTTAACTATATTTTCCCTACCCAACCCTATTTAACTCTTAGTAATTTTATCATTAATTTCCACTAGATTCTATACCTAATCCCACATTTGGACTCCATTAAACTTGACTGTGACCCTTCCTAGAACCTGGTAGAACCCGCACGATCAACTAAAACCTATTAGACCAACTACTGAGTAGACCCATCTTTCGCACTCGAGAACTCGCCCAAACCAACTTTAAAACAATACCTTTAATCCGACGAAGGGGATCTCAGACTCAAACCCCTAATTGGAACTCGCCAGTAACGGCTCTAATTTCCTGAACGCATGATCGATCCTATTTCCAGTCACATTTATAATGTACACAACTTAGATCTCACTAGGCTATTCATCTTCTCCAGAATCCACATTTCAATGAAAACCAAACATAATCATTTCCAACCTGACTGGAAACCCACTATCCGTAATTATGGTACTGCACACACAACATTGGTCTGCTCGTGCCATTACAGATATAATATGAGCAGTCTAGTGAGGTAGTGTATATTTCAGTCTTTAGTGTATAGCTGGTGGCGGTAAATAGAGACATGAAATGATGGATACTCCACTCTTTATTGTTGCATGAGCTGGTTATTGTAATGGCATCTGTGGTTGGGAATGGTCAGAATAGGTAGCGAGTGTGTGATTGTTATTTATAGTAACAATGATGATAAGCACATAAACACATTTGTGGAATAGCCTTGATGACACTACGTCTTCAACTTTTATTTCGTACTTAGGCATATTCGTACAGTACATTACTATACAATATTGTCGAGCTTCCGCACAATGTTGCCAGGTGCAGGGAAATTTCTGTGTTTTAGGAAATTTTGAAGTCCACACAGGGAAATTATATAAAGATTGTTCAAGAGTATCAGACAAAATACCAAAAAGACCGTCAATGTTGAAGAAATAAACGGAATGATCGAGATAAAAAGGGAAATTCTGATGTAGAAGATGGGGAAATTACGTCAGCTGGTCAAGCAGACGTGAGACCTGGCAACACTGCTTCCACATGTTTACCAAAGCTCGAAGACCATGCGCGTTTGCTCATGGTCCCTCCCCTCTAACTTTGAGGCTTTGAGCAAGATTGTTGAAGTTAAATACAACTGTTGGGAGGCAATTTGACCAGTGTGACGCCGTGTAAAATAGGTAGCTGTTCTTGGTGTTGATGTAACTATTTAATGTTATCTATCTACGCTCTGTACTGTTCATTGGCTGCTAGATATTTCCATTACATACAGTAGATCTTGCTAGCATGGTACATTTAGGTTGGTCTGTTTTGTGGAGGTGACTTACAAATTTTTTGTAAGTTTGTTTGATGGGAGGTAATTTAGGTTATACAGTAGTTTGCCAAATGTAGCTTATGTCCGTGCAGTTACGGAAAGCATGTTGCATGGTCATGTGAATAAAGCATGCCTGATATATTTTTGGTAATTATTGTTATTTCTGTAGGAGCTACCAGGTGCATCCAAAGAGGAGGTAAGAAGGCACAGTTCCTCCTAGCGTCGATAAATTTTCTGTCTGAAATCCATTATGATACAGTGATGATACCCTAGTAGCTACGCAAGGTAATGTGCGCAGTTCGCCCCGGTATTTATTGATTTTTAGATTTAATTTAACTTGGGCACAAATTTTGCAACCTATTGAGGCCGACATAGCCCAAAAACTATTACTTATGGTACGCCCTAAGGCATAAGATCATGTCATCTTAACCTACCGATTTTCCATCCTCTCCTTGCAAAAATTCCTGTTGATGCCCATGGTAGCTTCAGTACACATCAGCATGAATCACATGGACCACAAAAGTCAAACCCCTTTTCAACAGAAAGGTCTGCATCAATGTAGCTTACTTAATTTACTACCCTCCAGGTTGGAAAGGCTGAAGGTCTTATTTATGCATGCTGTAGTTAGTAGGTAGCCTAGGTCTCTTTCAGTTATTGTACAGTACAGTACATATTTAATATTTGGGTAGAAAAAAATGCTGAACAAGTATTGTCTGGTCAACATTTGTTTGATTGCATATGTTAATGTAGCATGGCAACAGGAAAATCTTTGGGAAAGTGAAGATGTAATTGTACCAATGATTTTTTAGAAGACTAGAGCATGATTCATGAGTGTGCACACTAAATCTGGACTTAAATTGGGACCTGCCATTAAGGGACCTGTTATGTAGTTGAGAAAGTCACTGACAATATGGCAGACCTATTAATATTGCTCTCTGGGCCAAATTCAAGAACTTTTGTGGTGCATATGATGGCATGGTACCGGTATGATGACTCCATAGACAAACAACAGCCATATTGGTGCCACGCTATCGTTAACACCATAAAATATTCTTGCTTACAGCCCTCTGTCTCACAGGATTAATATAGTAGTGATTAGTACTCTGGCTCCATAGACCCACCTAGCTTATACTTTACACTACTCACAGATGCACATAAAAGACATTGGGAAGAAGCACATTCTCTAGGTCTGTGTGTCCAGCTCTAGATATACACTAATTTCTACTTCTTGGCCAATGTGTTGGACCATTGCAAATGGTCCAATAACAGAGGCAAGGATTTCCAACCCTGACCTACTGTACATTCCAGATTATGCAACCGATTCATTAATTTAGCTTGTGATTGTAAATACAATACTGTATTTCCTTTTTGTTGCATTAGTGTAGTAACCTAGCTATTTCAAATTTGTTATTAGATTATTGCTTATTAATTTTCTTCATTTTTCAATGAAATTGTAAAGTACATTAAGCCCTTCAACAATGACAAAAATAACATTAAGAAAACATACAGTAATAGTACTTTAATCTACAAAATTGTATATATATATATATATATATATATATATATATATATATATATATATATATATCATTAACACACTGCCACTACTTGAAATTGGCAAACTACATCAAATATCCCACACAATTATCAATCTTCCTCCATCCTTTGTTCTTGTGTTAGACTTCGTCTGTCTAGATGTACAGTACCAGTGTCTTTAAACCTCCTGAAAGTGAGGAGGAGGGCAAAAAGCCTTAGCCTTGAGCTACAAAGGATGGAGGAAAAAGTGCTCATATGGTAACTTCTTAATCCTATGGCATGGTGCCCCTGACAGTGCCCCTGCTGGAGGTCACAGAAGTAAGAGAGGGATGGAGGACAGACACCTTCAACAAGGTCAGCAGTCACTCAGAGAAGCTCAAGGAGAAGGCACCAGGTGAGGTTAATGCTTAAGTTTTATACTGTGGCTTGTTATGTAGGTGAAATTTGATTGGCTAATGATTAATCCAGATTGTCCCAATAAACAACTCTATACTAAGGGGGTCATTTTGTGTACAAGGAGGAATCACTTTCCTGCATTTTACCAATATCAATATGATAATGGTATATCCCCTTAAACCCTTAAACTCTCAGGTTATATCACACCAGACTGGTTTCCCTATCATTAATCAAGTGCTGAACTTATTTTTTAAAAGGTTCGCATTGTGGACAAAATCAGACTTGTTGACCAAATTCCGTTTGTTCATCAATTTTTTACATGAATAACTGTTAATGAAGGGCATTCTTCCACACCTGACTGTCCTTAAAAAGTGCAACAGAGAAGCCAGGACAAAGTTTTGGGTGACTTATTTTGCAAAACCTGTACTTAAAAAAAGTTCCATGGCATTCAACCACTCTATTACATTATGTGAAGGAAGTAAGTAGACAAACCATGATCTGGTTAAGTGCAGGAGAAAGGACAGGCTTTCACCTGGAATGAAAATTATAATGGTATCACTATAAAAGGTTAAATTTGCATCACATCACAGTACTGTACTACTGTATACAGCACATTTATGATATCAAACTTTATCCCGGGGCTGCTCGGCCAAACAGCTAGAGGAACTTCAACAACAACTTGATCCTTTTCATAGCTGTCATTAACAGTATAATCAGTCGTAATACAACACGGATCCATTCCTAGCATTTTCCAGTTCTTACAAGTCTCACTAACACTCCCTTGGGTCGGCAGGAGAGGAGCCACTGCTGGAGGAGAATCGTTGTTTCTCAGTGATCCATGGTGCTGGGGGACGCGAAGTGCTGGACCTTGTGGCATCGTCAGAGGAGGAGCGTGATGCCTGGGTGTCAGGACTCGCGTACCTCGTCCAGTCCGTCAAGGTGCTTCATGAGGAGCGCCAATATGATGTGTGAGTTACCTTGACTTCACAGTGCATGGTTTGCAGTATGTTGTCATAATACTGTACTGTAATGTGTTACATTTAGGAGTGAGTTACAATATGATTATTGAGTTAGCTCAGCAGTACAGTACAGTATGATGATGATGGTTGTTATCAATGCAATACTGTATGTGTGAATTACCCTGTCAGTGGTGGTATAATGTAAAAGTACACTGTAGTTTTATTGTATGGAGCTGTGAGTGTAGCAGAGGCTCCACTGTGTGCGGTGCAAATGCCTGAAAAGGTATAATAGTGATTGTAATAAAGGGATAGTGCCTCTAATACTGTATATTGAAATCATCACTAAATTTTATTATGATGCTAGAAGGATAAATTTTATTCTGGACCTTCTTTGGTAGGTAAAATTAATATTGGCATCCCCACTAAGTGGGGCGTGCTGAGGAAATATATTTGTCTAATGGAGGATTAGTCACCAATCATAAGACCACCAAAACTTCATAAAACACCTTTCTGGTGTACCACTACAAGAGCAGTGATTTGGAAGTACACTCACATCCCTCACTCTGCAACTGGGTGCTTGTGTTGATAATATGGTGTTGCAGATGGTTGAGGAAGCAGTTTGAGGAAGCAGACAAGGACAACAATGGGTCACTGAACTTCAATGAGTGCTGTGCCTTATTGAAACAGCTGAACATTAAGATGGACAAGATACATGCTAAGAAACTCTTCAATGTAAGTTTGTGTTTTTCTACTTTTGTGTCTTAGTAAAAAGTTTACCTCACCGCTGTACATAATTATTATTGTGAAAAATTATGCCTTTGTTCTTTCATGACACAGTACTTATAGTCTCAGTTGATGCATGGTGTATTATTTTTATACTGTAAAAACAGAGAGATCCATCGAATTGCCTCGAAAGACCCGAGACATTCAGTGTGGACTCCATATGAGGTCCTTGTGGATGGCAATCCATGATGGTATCCATTGCTATCGCATCTCTCTTCCAGAATTCATAACTTAGGATTGTTAGCCCTCTGTAGTCTGGTACTAGTTGTAGCATTATAGAATTTAATTAAATTGAATTTTTCCATGTGTTCAAATGCAGTACAGGTACAGTTATATATTTCCCATTACCAGTAACCACCCACGAGAGTTACCCTAACCAAATAAATATCCAATGCCTCAGCTGTGTTCGTTGGATCACTCTGGTTGTTAAATATCTGGATAAATAGCATTTGAATATAATCTTTCCTCATAACATACCTATGCCCATACAGGACATTTCTCAGTGCAGACAGTCCTTCAGTTCAACCTTTATCATTCAAGAAATTTCTTGGAGAAACTAGTGAAAATAATGGAATTTCTGCAGGCCATGAGTGCACAATGATATGAACTGTAGTTACAACAGCAGGCAACTATACTCTGTTCAAAATTTATGTTCCACTGGGTTCTATCCTTCATTGGAAAGGTGTCTCCTGATTGGTCCACATGCTGGCCTCCCTCCCGTGCCACCTTTACCTCCACTAAGGTGAAAATCCACTCTCTTCCACTTATATAATGTTTTATCTGTAATCAGATTATACCATTGTGCTCAGGAGGTTTTGCTTTATGGGATGAAATGTTCTATAACATCATTAATTTAAAACTTGCTGCAGAAAAAATAGGATAATAAAGGGTGGTATAAATATATTCGGTAACTTTGTTCACTTCTACTCGTCATAATTTATTTGTTTGATGTTCTATCGAGTTGTGACAAATATATCTGGATGCTACAATTATTGCTGAGACTAATAGTATCAACAAAAATTGTATATGTTGAATAATAAAAGAGTTAGAGTAAATAATATACAAACATATACCACCGCGAGCATGGTGACAGAGTGGATTTTCACCTTAGTGGGGGTAAAGGTGGCACGGGAGGGAGGCCAGCATGTGGACCAATCAGGAGACACCTTTCCAATGAAGGATAGAACCCAGTGGAACATAAATTTTGAACAGAGAATAGTTATTCACTTGTATAAATCTTCAGTTTTAGGCTTGTGTTAATAATGATCAGTTCCCTTATTTATCTTTCCACCTACATTTCTTGACATTCAGTGAATAGACATAATTTTAAAATACATATTAGTTAAAGTGCCTGGACAAAAATTACAGTACACCGATTTAAGTTTTAGTAATCTTTCTCAAGAGGTTGTAGTAAGCCTATGCACTACTGAAGCACATTATATATATACTTGTACATGAGTTATATGTTACTTCTGACCATTAGCAAGCCAACACGAGCAAGCTGAAGAGAGATGGAGAGCAAGTCTTGGAAGTGGATGAGTTTGTTTCCTTTTACCACTCCCTCCTTAAAATGCCTGAGGTGGAAAAACTCTTCAAGAAGTGAGTGCCCTTACAAAACTTGCTGTTTAGATCATGTGATTATGAGCATACAAAACTACAAACTTACTTCTTGTTTCCTATTGCTCTTTTTGAACCTCACAAAGAAGAGGAAGCATAATGTATGAATGGTTACAGTACTTAAAATTACCAACCATAATGCTGTTTTAACCTTCCAGATATGCAAGTGAGAAGACCCTTTTGATGAGTGCAGACCAACTGCTGACCTTCCTACAGCGAGACCAAGGGCTGAGTAGTATGGACGATACCGGGGCCACCAAGCTTATTAATGAGTATGAGCTGAGTGACCTGAAGGATAAGGGCTACATGACTCAGGATGGTGAGACTGGAGTTTGTCACTTTGACTTTGTTGCTGTTGCCAGTTTAACAATTATTTTGCAGTCATTAGTGTTACTTTTCCGGATTTTTAAGTTTGTTTGGTAAACAATTATCTAAGAATGGTTGCCTGTCTTGCATGTGAGCTATAACTAGTAATTCTTATTAAATAAAAAAGAAACAAAATGTCTTTCCGAGAAACATTGAAGATTTGCAACATTACCACTCCAAAAATAGCTAAATTAGTTATTGTACACCTGACTTACCAGCGTCTATTTCATATGATGTCTGTTATTTTTATATTTGAAGGTACTTGGCTATGTCCCCTATAGCCCATATGTAAGTCAGCTATTGAAATTGTGTTAAAACATGAATTTCTTATACTACTATATCAATGCCAATGAAGCAAGTTGGATGAAAATGTCTGAAAATATTTCCTATTAACTCCTGCATAAATTTACTGTAGAAGTGGATCATATAGAGGAGACTGAAAACTTTAGTAGATTCAATTTTGCCCTTATTTTTTTTATATACCGGTAAGTTTAGTACTCTTAGTGCATGAGACTTACTCTTTATCAACTAATTTGCATTATTAAATGCATGAATTACAACATAGTTTTTTGTTCCATTAAGTTTGTTAATTAAGTATGTCACTTCCCTCAGGTTTCTACCACATGTTGCTGTCAGACATGTTTGATGTGTTCAACAGCCATCACCAGAATAACATCCACCAGGACATGAACCATCCACTCTCACACTACTTTATCTCCTCCTCCCATAACACGTGAGTACAAAATGAAAACGAACATATACACGACAAAACATTAAGCAGCAATTTTGAGTGGAAAGTGAGACTGATTTACTGTGACTATATGGGGGAATATTATTTACTGTATGAAGGACCACAAGATCACAAAGCCCCACCTGTTAAACACTTCTAAGTATACAATGTGTGTAAAAAGCACAGATCCATGATTGAGGGCAGGAGTGAAATGGGTAGCTTTCCTTGGCCAGTCTTGGCCGTAAATTGATAATGGTCAGAGTTAATGAATCCTTGAAACTGATAAGCGATGATTCTAAAAGATTTAAATGAGATACTGAATCACTAATACTGTATCGTCAGCAAGGAAACTGGGTGATTCACATGAGTCTCAGAAATGAATAATGCTAAGAAATGATGGGGAATTAGATCTCAAAAGTGAAATAGTAGTATAGAACTCTTCAACCTAAGCATAATAAATTACAGGGACAGATAATATGAATTTAAAAAAAATCAAACATCGTACATAATACGTGGCACCCACTTTCCTGTTTTAATATACTACTGTACAGTTGGCAATAAAAGTTCTGTCCCCACATCTGCCAAGTCATGAAATAAGTATGGAAATATATGTTTCACAGGCTCGTAAACTGAAAAACCAGAGATCTGTACTAATTGGCCACCTAGATAGTGTAAAATACATATTATGAATATATTTGTTTGATGATTAGCCTTTGTGTTATCACTCAATAAGCACCGAGTGAGGCGACAGGATTTTTGCCGACGACTGTAATTCCCTTCCTTATATTTTATGATACTTGAAAAGGCTTTATACTACTGTGATTATGTGTTCAAGCTTCATTAGAATTGACTTTAACCATGTATAGTACCAGTATAGAGTCTACGGTTTTACGTAGCTGAAATTGGTTTGAAATATTGTTGTATTCTAGCAGTTGTTTAATACTGTGTTTACTTATGCAGGTATCTGACTGGTCACCAGCTGGCAGGAGAGAGCAGTGTTGAGGGGTATATAAGTGCACTTAAGAAAGGATGTAGGCTCCTAGAATGTGAGTGTTAACCTACTTGATTTTTTCCATAGTACTGTATACAGTATATACATCTTTAACTTGAGGACAAGGAGGAATTACTACTATACAGTACTGATCTTCAAAAGTTAACAATTGATTCATTTTATTCATGAACAATAGCTTAACTCTTTGGTTATATGTGTAGCCTAAGTCAAAAGATTTCATATGAAAATGTAAAATCTCCATTGTCCAAAGATTGAGATGGCATATGAGAAGTGTTCAAAAATTTGGTATAGAGGGAAGGATGCTGAATGTCTTGAAGAGTCTCGATAATGGTAGTGTGGCCTGTATGAGAAAAAATTGATAACTCAATGACTGCTTTCCAATATATTGAGTGAGACAAGGATGAGTGATATAACCTTGGTAGTTCAGTGTGTACATGGAAGAAGTGGTGAAAGAGGTAGATTACTGAAATGGTGCAGAGTGGAGAAAAGTGGTGTATTTTGCCCCTAATATGTGCAGATGATGCAGTGCTTTTGGCTTGCAGTTGAAGGGACCAAGGAAGTCTTATGGAATGTTTTGCAGAGGTCCATGTCTACACATTATTCTGGTTACATATTGCTTCCACATAAGATTTCATTACATATATAGCATGTTACTCTCTTAATCCCATTGTTTACTTATTAAGATTGGTAAAAAAAAATTTATTTACTGCATCGTCTAGCTTTATTGTTCATCAATCATCATATCGACAAATACCCCCACCCCCACCCCAAATATTATTTGTACCATCACTTCATTTTCCTTCCCATCTTACCTCATACCAGTGGATGTGTGGGATGGGGATGGAGGGGAGCCTATTATCTACCATGGCCACACCCTCACCTCCAAGATCACGCTGGCAGATGTGCTGCGAGATGGAATCAAAGCATATGCATTCGAAGCTTCACCCTACCCAGTCATCCTGTCCATTGAAAACCACCTGAGCATTGACCAGCAGAAAGTTATGGTCAAGCTTATGAAGGAAATTCTGGGAGGTATTAAATGAGTCAAGTATTAGGGATTGGAAAATTGTGTAAAGTTACCTATATTGTATCTTTCCTTGCATTTAAGATAATGTATTGTACAGTACAGTAATATTGTTCTGATTGAATTTGTGAAGTTATTTAATGTTGAGGCATGCATAATTTATGTTTGTATTCACACACCCCTGTTAAGTAAACTTTCATATAATTTTTGAGCAAGTAAAGCACTGTATGGAAATTGGGCGATTGATTTTGACAAATGACAATATACTGTATCAAATAACACTTCAGCAATAAGCACCAGTGGCCTGCACCAGGTAAGCTCATTAATTATATTGATAAAAATAGATATAATTCTGTACTATTTAATACATAGTAATTTTGATGTGACCAAGTCATGTCACATATGAACATAAAATTTTGATTCTTCCCATGGAACTATTATTATGCAGGAAAATCTTTCATTGTAGGTGCTATCTTATAGAAGGCAAGGTTTGGATGAAGAAATTTCAGCACTGCAGATCATATAACATTCAAATATTCTATTGATTTTATCCGTAGATATGCTGCTGACAGAACCAGTTTCAGAGGACCTTATAGCTGTGCCTTCACCCGAGTCTATGAAGAACAAGGTCATAGTCAGAGGCAAAAAGCCCCAAGGTTAGCATGTGTTGTAGTTTGTTGTGGACAGTGCCATTTGAGGAGGAATCTTGATACAGTAATAAGACATGAATTCAAGACTGTTTTTGTTTACAGGTCTAGCAATAGTTGTCTTGATTTATTGTGCCTTTTATAACCATAACTTCTTTAACATATGCTCTAGTTTTTCTTTTTTCTTTTATTTCCTTTCACAAGGAGTGAACAACATAATACTGTAGTGTCCCGTGAGAGTATGAAAATGAAAGAGTACTGTAAGTGAAAGTGGTGAGTGAATTTGTTTTATTTCCTTTTTTCATTGACAGCCATTTTGCTCATGCTGTTAATGGAGTACAAGTAAATAAGTATTGATGTCCAACAGGCAATGAAGTCGAGTCAGATGATGATGACGATGACCAGGACACCATTGATTACATTGACAGCGATGATGGTGCATCACAAAGCAAGAAGGTGAGGTACTTGCTATTATAAAAGCTGTTCACATATAATGTTATATTTCAATTAATGAAGTACTAGGATTTTTAAGCTATGCTCTTTCAATTGGAATAGGACATCCTTTTGTGCTACTGTTTAACTTCAGGCCATGTGCAAGAATAGTGTTAGGCTACTTGATGATGATGAACAGTATGTTGGATCCAGAGGCTTTAGAGGAAGTCATCGTATCAGTCAGTGCCATTTCCTAGTGCATAATATTTTATGTGAAGTCGTCTCATTTGCATTTTGTACAGGTTCAGATGTGTAGAACAGATAATTTTTTTTTTTGACAATTGTACTATTCTTGAACTAGTAAATCACAGTACAGTATAGTGTTGAGTTTTCTGTACAGTAAACTTCTCAGATGGCTGGAGGAGACAGCATTATAAGGACAGTCCCTAGAGGGGTACTGCTACCATGATAATGGGAGGCTCACTGAATTGAGTGGATTCCTCTTTGACTCCCACCAAACCTTAGCTCCTAGTTAAATTTCCTGCGTTCTTTTACATTTGAGTTATCAGGCACAACCCAGCTATGAAATATGCACACATCCGTGGAATGAATCATGTATCTGTATTGATGAATACCTTCATACTTTTAACATTTCACAACCTTACACAAACATCCCAGTGGGCAATGGACAATACCCACCAAACAAACTTCCTGGGGCAGGGAGCTAGATGGCCCTGATATGGAGGCTGGCAACCCCCCATAAAAACCTTTCAGGAGGGAAACAAATTTAAGATATTAATTGATTTGTAATATTGATTATAACTTGGATATGTTTCACTTGCATGTACTGTACTGCATTATGTTTATGTAATGGGAAGGTAACCAAAAATGCATGATTCATGATAATTATTGTCAAAATACCCTTTTGTCATTTTCACATATGTACGAAACATCAGTAAGACCTTTGAGCACTAGTGAGTTGCATTGTTTTGACCAAGAAGTTGAATCACCTATAAAGGCATCCAATCATTGTACAGTGTGGCTACTATGACCAATATTATCAGTGAAAGTTACTTTACTGTCTGCTCCTTTCCTGTCACACCTGTGGTGGGACTCGAAAATGCAAGCTAATTTAGGGTGTCTTGCCAAGCAAAGTGTACTATACAACAGCAAAATATGGGTGTTATGGAAATGATCATATATAATTATTAGGTAAGATATGTAGCACTATCATAATCATTATTTTATGTGATACACTTCTGATAATACAGAACATATTATACAGTAAATATTTTTCATTATCTAATAATTCATGAAAAGTTCAACAACTATCACCATCCTTCTCCCAGCTGGCATGCTACCAATACAAGGTATATTGATATTTGTTACACTCATCTTCCTCCGGCACAAATAAGGACTATATATTTCAGTTACTAGTGTGATTTTATAAAATCTCATTGGAGAAAAAATGAGGTAATGTTATAAGAAAAGTAAATCACAGTGAGATCATTTCAAACACGTCTGATAAGTGACAACAAGCTCCACCCTAGAACTGGAATATGTATGTCATGTGATTAGAGTCTTTACTGTCCACCTTTTCCTCGCTGGAGCCAGGACCGTTTATCTGAAAACAGTACTGTACTGTACTTGGTTGGAATGATATTAGTTGCATAAACCATTATATATGTACTCCACTGGAGTACAGTGGACTTGAGATTAGAGAGACACTCGTTCAAATACTGTACACTCTCACAAAGATATGAATCCTGAGCCAGGATGTATAAACCGTGTTAAAAATATTTACCCAACCAGTGAATGGTTAACATTCGTAGTTTGGAATTAACATCACGGGGTGAGAGGACAGACAGTGCTGAATGGCTGTCACTAAACTATAGCCAAATCTACTTCAGCAATTCATTGGTGGCCATATCCTCAGTGATTAGGGATAATGGCAGCATATACAGTAGACAAATTAGTACCAAAATAATTATACTGTACTGACATAATCCATATGTCTCTTGTAGTCCACTACAGGGCTATGTTTCTCACTAAGGAGGGTTACAGCTGTTTGAAATCCTTCTATATGCTGCCTTAGGGTAGGTTGTGGAAGGATATATTATAAAGAACAGGTTGGAGGCCGCCTGTATGTATAAAGGAAAATCCAGTGGAGTAGTAATGTACTGTACTTTCTTTCCAAATTTCAGCAGTCTACCATCCAGTTGAATCTTTCCAACCTAACTTATATGGGGTGGTTATGATCCCAGCGAGGAATTGTGTGAGACTTACCATTGTATGCAAAAATATTTGTGGTGTTGACGATGGCGTGGTACCAGTACAATGCCTGTGTCATGTGTCTAGGGAGTCATTTTACTGGTACCATGCCATTGTAAACACCATAAATTTTCTTGCATATGGCCCTAGTGTACAGTAGTCAGCCCCCAGCACATGTTCAGCAGTTAGTACATGTACAGGTGTTTGTTGACATTATCATTAGTTAGTCACTGGTGTCCCATTATTGTTTAGCTAATAAGTATACATTTCCCCTGAGGCTGAATTATATTTTCCTTTGCATAGTATGTTCATCAATTTGTTGCCAGAAAAAAAAGTTATTTATTGTACTTTTGCAATCTGGACATTGCCACACTGGATTATTGGTATGTCATCTCTTTTGCTCTGTCCTTTATGTGGTGGAAGTTTAGCATCATATAACTTGTGTGCCAGGCCTCAGTTGGAATGTGACCTTACTATCCCATTTTAATGTTCGTGGTAGTGAAAGTAGCGCATGTAGTTGCTTTGTCATGTTTATTTGATGATATTTCTTGTACATTATGAAGCTGAACTGAAGTTTCTGTTTCATTGCAATTCTGTGTTCTGGCCACCATGTTCTGAAGCAAGTATACCATGCTTAGAGATGTGAAAGTTCTTTTATCAGTCTCTGTGTTAATGTATGTTCAGCACTTGAGCATTATTGTGGCAGATTGATACTGTATGTACCGTATATCACTGGATATGTTAGTTTGTTTAACCACTACATGCCTGTACATTAAGTGAGTGTTCGACTCCTCAGAAAATTTGTTTTCGCACGGATAAACTGAACAACTAATTATTGGAGATAAACTTAGCAAAACCTTTTCATCCATATCTGTGCATTACATTGAATTTGGGAAAATTTCCATGACCAATTTTTAACTTAAGTTTCAAATAGTAGGTATTATGATACTGTGCTTGACTTTTGCGTTGAAGGTCGATGGTTCCTTATGAAGCTAATAGCCTACGATTTATGGGTAAATTTTTGAAACACTGAGGAATTGTACTGTACCACCAATAGGTAACTGACCTGACCTTACCATCTCTCACATGACCTCTTCCCCTGACCTGTTTACATAATGGTACTCAAATATTAAAGCTTCAGTCCTGTTGCTCACAACCATTGGAACCTAAAGTTATTTGTGGGTTGCATGGATTGTTATGTAACTATTCTAAAAGGTTTATACAGTAATTAGTCATCTGCCCATAAAGGGATATGATATTGTCAGTGACTTAGAAGCTACTGATATCTACAAAATGTGCTTTTGACGTCAAGCAAGTGTGTTAAAAATGGGCGGCGCACAACACCTCTCGTACTGGGTGATTTGTCACATATAGATGTTTTCATTCTACCATTCGTAGCTCGCTTACTAATGATCGTAGGAAGCTGATTCTGGTCTTGTTTTAACCCCTTAGTCGACAGCGCAGTTTTTAAATTTGCACGCCCCCTGATAAACTTGTTTAGCCTCCCAACAGAGGGTGTGTGTGTGTGCCTAGGGATTCCTCGGAGTAAAGCCAACCACTAGCAGTCGGTGTGGGAAGAGCAATGAGCATGTGAGGATGTATTTTCAGCACTCCGCTTATGTGCTAATTACCATATATGTACGTAAGAATGACAGTGACGTTATATTTCATATCATATTGCGATTAAATATGTGATTCTGACACATTTTATAACAAAATCAGAGCGTGAAAACCTACTTGCTAATGTAAGGAGAGTGTAAAAGTTAATTTTGAGTTGCGGTCATCCTGAGCTGGCTACCCATCGTACAGATGTCCATTTTGTTTTCACAAGTACATCAGGAGACAGCTAAAGGCTTGTACTTCAATATCATGTATCATTTATTTATGTAGCGTAGGTGGTTTACACACTATTAGCTGTAAAAAAATTTTGTTTACATTGTGATCGCAAGGCGGGAAAAAAGCTCAGGTGAGAGAGCTGGCCACGCTCGATAAGGCCCGCCTTTAGAGGGTTAAAACATGGAAGTTGTACTGTGTCATGCTATGTTTAAAAAAGCAATAAACACAAAGGAAAATGTGATAACATTGAGTAGAATGTTAGCAGACAAGCAAATATTTTACACCTTACAGGTAAAACGCTACAACAAAGAGTAATAAAGATAGAATCATTTTAATTGCTCTATAGTGTAGCTGAATAAATTTCCTTTCCATGCACATTGATTTAGTGCATTGCTACGAATAGAAACTAGTAAGATATACCACAACGGAGAACATTTTTTCTGTTTTCCACTCATTCTCAATGACTTATGTTTGCTAGGTATACACTGAGAGTGGCTTGGGACTCAAGAGAGCGAAGCCTACCAACTCTTGACACACTCTTTACACCAAGCGCCCGTCATTTAAACATAATACTGTTGGGAAAACATTTGATTATAAATTATCTATGACGCCCGGGCATACCAGTCATCAGTACGTATCAACTTTCAGCATCAAAATTTGATGACTGGCGAATCCATCATTTAAGAGTTAATGTGGTGTATTACTTTGCAGATCTTTACTAGCTTTTTCTCACAGTCTGCTCAGTCAGCCCTAATGCCTCTATCTTTGAGGCATTAAAAGTGCTATTACTGTTCAGCATTCTCAGCACCCAAGGTTGAAGTATACTGTACTTATACAGTAGGTACTGTTATCTTTGTAAATTCCATTCTATTGCCTTGGAAGTGACATTTTTTTTACAGTGATTAAATTTAGATAGAATTTTTTTTAGATGTACATTATTAACCTCTAGCATCCTACTTACACAAATGGACATGATTTCTTATAATGATCTTTAATCCTGACCATGTTGATTATAGGCAAGCTCAAAAATATTGTCTGGGCTCCAATCAATGCATTTAGGTGTCAGACCTTGATTGTGCAGATGATGCTGTGATCCTTGTTAAAACACTTGAGGTACAGTAGGTTTGCCTATTGAGCGTGTTCTCAATGAGCAATTCACCTTATGCGCGACGAACCATAAATCAGCACCTATGCGTGATAATTTCCACAAAAGGCGTTTTTATGGCCAAGAGTGTCCCAAATTCGCAGCCGTTCCCTGAAGATCGTCTAAATCCAGTTTTCGTGTGACATTAGTCGCTCCCTTTGTCCCCCAAACCCACGCTACATCCCTATAACCAGCAGCTCCCCCCAGACACACTCACAAACACCACACAATACACGCGTACACTTCTCCACACGCGTACAGATCTCCACACACGTACATTTCTCCACACACATACACTTCTCCACATACACACTCTGTCACTCTATATATATATTGTATCACCTTAATGATCATTACACAGTTGATAGGCGTTAAGTCCAAATAACAAGTAAAACAAACGCTCCCCCCAGCTGGCTTCTCCCTCTGTCTCCCGCTCCCTCACGTCCTGTGTACCCCCCTCTCCATTGTTGCCGACTTGTTGCCCCTAACCCTACACCCTACCAACCAACACCTGCCTTCACCATGCCAAAGTGGGGAGGGTTGGAATGGCTGAAGTATGGGGTGGTCTAAGCGCCACCCACCAGCCCATGTGATTGTGATGTTGTTTCGGGGGATAGCCTTTTCAATGGCCCCCCTGTCTTCTTACTTTTTCTTTCTTTGTGTTGCTGATTGCTTCATTCTTAGTTTTCCCTTATGTTTTCTCTTATTTACCACATATTGTATAAAATTTATTTGATCTTTTCTATCTCTTCTGGGCTGTCGAATTCAAATAAAACACTTCCTAGGCTAGAGTCATTGTTACTACAGTCAATCTCTATATCTAGCCCAGGACTTTCCAGTGGTATCAACGCCATGGCTGTATATAGCCCATGCAGGCTATTATGCGGACTGTGAGGAGTTATGATTGTGTTTCTGCTCTTGACTGGCTAACAGCTAAGTCATGCAATAACCCAGCAATCATTTTGATGGAGCGGTATCTCGCTATCTTCACTATGTGTTCAGTTGTGGCCGCCCTTGATTTTGAAGGGTTTATGGACGAAATGGAGGAGATCATTGAATGCAGTGCTAGTGGGAGTGGTGGTGGGCGAGTGTAATGGTGATGACTGGCGGGTGAGGGTAGTGGCGCAACCCCGTAATACTGTCACAGCCACCTTGGAACCCCATCTCACACTTCTAGTGTGCTTTTGTACTGCTATTTCTTTGGTAACAACTTATATTCATTGCTACTGTGACTCATAATCAGATTACAGTTACCAAATACTGTACTGTACCCTGCGTATAAGATCTCTGTAAATTGTCAGTGTAAGGCAGTGGCCTCTCATAAGTAATTTTCCCCATAGAAACATGTATTCAGACAAAGCGTTTTCCCTATAAGCAAGCGCATCTGTAGGCCAAATAAGCTTGCAATATGCAAACCTACTGTACTTATGACTGCTCTTGAAGCACTACACAAGGGGGTGAAACTGTTGGGTGATGGTATACTGTACAGTCTGTGCAGGAATGGGGGAGGATTTGCAGTCATTAGGAGTTAATGAATAAGAGAAAATTATATGAAACCATTCACATTGCTGTTAAGGAAATTAACCCGATTCCTCTATATTATGCCAAGGGTTTTTTTTATCTTACAGGTAGTATTTTTTTGGCACAATTTGGAGAAAGTGTAGCTTTTAATCCACTAAAAAAATAGTATTTTTTTATACATGTTCAGATATCCAGTATAGTATTTACCACCTACTTCTACTCCTGTACACTACAACTTACAGGGTCTGTTGCATTCTGCTACCATAGGGTCTCTTCATTCCCCAGCTTAGGACATTCTACCGCTCCTTTAGGAGTTCTATCAAGGTTAGGCGACGGAGTTCTAGCCGCAAGGGGAGTGATTGTCAGCCAGCCGACCAACAGGTAGTGTGGTTTGTGTGCCGAGCTGGACCTCTTGCCCTTGGTTCCCAATTTAGTTTTTTTTTTTTTTCCACGGCTGATGGTGTGTTTTGCAGATGTTTGTGAGAACTATATTCTAATAAATTTTTAGTGGTTGCTTGTGTGCCTGAAAACTATCAATTTTCCACTGTTTTTCATTTCGCCCGAAACATAAAGAGCCATAGAAAAATAACAACATTGGCATTGATGCTCTCATCTTACAATAATATTCTATATGGACACAGGACTGTTTAAACTCTGAATTACAGTACCTTATGGTAAAGCTAGTAAACTACAGTAATTATTATGGATTCGTATGAAATCCTTGTCCATCTAGATAACATACAGTCTTCACAGAACCAGTGTGAAATGAATTTAGGTGGTTTGTTCATTGTGGAAATTAACACTGCTATATTGCACTTTAGTTAAAGGAGTTGCTGCTGTTAACTTTTTTAGTCCAAGCTTTTAAATTAATAGTAGGCCTACCGGTAGTAAAATCTATTGTTTAAGTGGAGTCTTAAGTATCCTTAGTTTGATTAATGTGAAATATTTTTATAAGTGTGATACAGGCCCTGTAGAGTGTAAGTGATTGAAAAGTACAATATTGCCTAAATTACTTACATACAGTATGTGGGTAATAAAGTACAGTTTAGTTTAATATATCAAATTCCCCTTTTTTTTTTCCATGGCTTGAAAGATACAGGTTTTCATAATTATTAACATCATAAGTGATCATTTGTCTAATGCATCAACATCAAAAGCTTTGAGTAATATAATGACGATTCAGTAAATCTGTTTCTGTTTTGATGCCCAAAGTCTAGATAAAGTATAGATAAGAAAAATAAGATATTGTACACTTAAACTTGTCACTACTGAGTTAGACATAGACTTGCTTCATATAATGAATTAATTCTTTGACTGTCATATACTTTGGGCACAAGAAAAGAATGATATCATTGGCCTCACAATGGGAGACGACACATGATCAGTTGTCTATTTTTATATTCAGCAGTCGCATGTGGTGTAATAGTGCCTTCTGCCACATCTACTGTTTCCTTGTTCCCTAGAGTTTAACAAGTACTGTAGACATAATGTTGATGAAAAGCTCATTTGATATACTGTTGCCATTTTGGACAACATTTTTGAAATGTGGCAGTACTTCATTGAATTGAAATATCAGAATTGTTTTTGTCTGCCATATTTGTTTTTTGTGTGTGTATTGACCAAGTAACATACAGGAAATGAGTTATGGTCATGTCGTCAGGCTCCATATCTGTTATCTAGTGCAACTTTAAAGCTTTGGATGCTCATAGCAGTTACTACCTCTTTATACAAGAAACACTTCAGTACTGATTGCTCTGTGTGAAAACCAAAACTGTATTTGTTTACATCTTTCAAACATCAAGTGAGTGTTCTTCAATTTTCTTTCCTGTCTCCTTCCTCTTCTTTTTTTCGATATTAACAGGTCATTCTATCGAATACCATTCATCATTCTATATATTACTATCGTGTCACCCCATTCTCATCTTTGTGTTGGCAAGCTGACCTTTTCCAATCACTTTGTACATTATATTGAGTCTTTTAGACTGCTGCATATAAGTCTAGGCCTTGTTAATGCTGTTATAAATTGTTTATCATTCATATCTTAATCTATGTAGCAAAAGGTCATCTTCAATCTCATACTACTGTAAATGTTTCTTTGAATATATTGTTTATACATTTCTTTGGTGGCAAGTTGTAGGATAACTCCAAGGCCTTTTCTTCTCTGGATTTCTTTATTTCCTCCTATTTTGTGTAGCCAGTTACGCCCCCTGTAACTCTTCCCCATATCCCGTACCTTACACTTGCAAACATTGAACTCCATTTCCCAAGTCTCACTCCACCTATGTATTATATCTAAATCTTAGTTTTCTGCACTCTTCCTCTTCTTTTATTTTCTTATGATCTTGATACTGTCTGCAAACAAAAATGCATGGCTGTTTGTCTTCCATGTCATTCATGTATCCCTTTATGGGTGCCAGATGTTATCCTTATAAACTCCTCTAGGTACCTCTGTGTCCATAATTACAGTTGTCATCTTTATGTTAGTAGTTTTCCATCCATTTGATTTGGTTTGCTTTCTAACCTCCTTTATGTTGCAACTTCCACAGGTACCTTGTCAAATACTTTCTTTAAATCTAGGAAAATGCAGTCTCCACATCCCTCTCTTTCCTGCACATTATAAATTACTCTTGTATAATACAGTATCTTGATAAATTTGTAACATATGACTTTCCGCTACTCGAGCCAAACTGTGTGCATGTGTGTGTACGTACGCACATGCGTGCTTGTGCATGTGGTGAGTACCTATCTGCCTTCATGACGGGCGGGGCATTTCGGGTGATGTGGTGTAGATTAAACAAAGTAACATTGCCAAGGCCTGATTTTGAGTGATACTAACAACATACAGTAGTACTGTATTGGATGTTGTCAAGAAACTGGGGATCTGTTTACTTCAGCACATTTCATTGAATTTATTATTCCTCATAATTCCAATATGTATATACAGTACAGTATATACTGTGCTTGTATAGATGAATATAGTTGTACTCAGCAATAACAATATCTAACACTAGAAGTATACAATTTATTACTTAGACCATGATAATTATAGTGGTACGTGTAGTTTGCTCCTTCAACATTCATATTGATTAGTCAAAGTGCAAAGATTCCAGGATAGCCTTTACTGTACCGCTCAGAATTCTTGACTACTTGAACATTTTTAGATAACCTAGAAAACTGGTGGTTTTTCTATGAGAATAAGCAGACTGCTGAGAGGCAAAAAAGTATATGTTTCCACAAATTTGTTGGCTTCTTAGCTTCAGCATATTATAATATGCCATTGGTGCTTAGTAAGTATAGGTTTGCATCACATTCTTCTGTCTCCAGACTATTATTGATGATAACCTCATTTGCATTTTTGGAAAAATTATCTACAGTTATTAGAAAAATTTTCAGAATCAGGTAATATTGTTAGATTTGCAAGATCTTCCCAGTAAAGAAGGGTTGAACATCACTAGAGGTTGTACAGTATAGCACTGAGTATATTAACTCATGTCAAAATGAGTGGTGTTAGGAAACGACAACAACTACCTGTAAGCAGAAAATGCCACTTTAGTGCTACATTAAGATTACTGTACTATAAATTTGAATTGGGAACCAACAATACCCTGTGCATCTACATATTCTAGAACATGATTTATAGAGCTACTATGCATTAATTTTTTTTTTTTTTTTTTTTTTTTTTTTTTTTGCTACATTATGCACATAATTTCAATGTTGATCTTCAGTGATATTATTTTCTTTAAAGCCCACAAATCTACCATGAAGAGGGTATTTCTTTACAGCTCATATTGGTATTGATTTATCAGCTCACCCTGGACTGCGAGGTCATAACAAAATGAAGTACAGTAGTTCATTGTATAGAATAAAATATTTTATGTACAGTTGTGAGCAGATGACTTGAGGCCACCTCATCCACTAACATGAATGATACACTGTAGCTTCTAAAACAATTAAAAACAGATATATCTGACTAGTGACAAATTTTCATTGGGTTTGTTTTGCCCGAGCAGACGACTGAATTTCGGTCCAGGTCATGCTGCCACTATTACCAGATACTACATCAGCATGTTGGTGGACGAAGTGGCCTCGAGTCATCTGAGTGCAACTGAACATTAAATGCAAATAGTATTATGTACTGTACTAAGTAGATCTGGGAATCTTTCAGTGCAATGCCTGGATCATTTATTGTATGGGTCAGGCTCCTCTGTGATTGATATTGAATTTTTATCCTAGTACTTGAAATGAAAAGAAAGCATTATAATGAGGTTAGCAATTGATAATTATCATTCATATGTACTTTTGGGAATGTGAGAAACATTCAAGTTTACTCATATTACCATATGCTCTGTACAGAACAGGAGGAAGGAGAAATTAGGTAATTTGGATACTGAGTGAGGCAATTTTAGGCAGATTGAATTCTCCTGACTCCTTGAAACTATGCTAAGAAACAATGCTAGAAGAGATGACTTCCTTCCAGGCACAGTTTGCAAAAATCAGTAGCCTCCATTTGGCTAATAACATTACAGGCCTCATAAAAATCAGGTCATCAAGGAGGTACTCTATTTTTACCTGAGTTTGAAGGGGCAGAGATTAGAGCCAAAGTCAAATTTAAGTTTCATTTGAAAAAATTAGAATGTTTATTTCTGATGATATTATTATTTATCAGTAGACAGTAGTTGGTGATGTGTACTTTCTTCTGACATCAGGCTGTTATACTGTACTTGTGTAGAGAAATACTGTACCTCTCATATGACGGCAAAAAGCTCTTCTAAATTACCCTTGAGCAGTGGTATATTTCACATAAATTTATGGTGGACGCTTAGATGAAAACTAAGTTGTTTTGAATGTTATAAGAAGGCTCTCCATCTTTCAAGATTTAAGATGCAGAACAGTATTGCACTCTCCTTTCACTGTGGTTTCAAATTCATTACAAAAGGAAAGTTCCCTCATTAATAACAGTTATTATACATCATTGCTGTTGCATTTATGGCGTATGGAAGTGGCGTCTCCATTGCCCATCATTCTTGTGATGGTGCAGAAGACAAACCCTCGTATCCCCTACGATGCAGGGGAGGAGTGAAGGTTGGGGAACCCGCTCTCTAACAATAATCCCACTAAAGGCTCATATAGCCCCGCAGCTGGACCCCTTGCCTTTCAGGGGTCCTGCACTGGTGCTAGAGCCTCCCCACCCTTTGAAAAAAGGGAAATAGGGTATTGATTATGATGATGATTGCTGTTGCATACAGTTGGGACACCAATCACTGAAATTATAGGAACCAAGAATGTTCCTTCAGATAAACAGATTTACCGTACCGTACTGTACTGTATTTCAGACCCAAGGGTGCAGAATATTTTAGTAATGACTAGACATTGCTTCTACATTATATTAGCATTGTTGCAAGCCAGATATCACCTTAATGTGGATAACAGCCATACCAAATACTGTAGCTTGAAGGACTCTAATCCATGCCCGGCTGTTCACTTAAGGTGTATCCGAGTATATACGGTTTACTGTATTAATTATGGGCAATAGTGTCGGGGAAAGAGGTCATGTGTGAGGGTATGTTGGAAGTGGTTTGTGTTTTAAAAGACAAGTCAGGGGAATCGTTAACACTTTCGGAAATTTAATGTACCAACTACGGTATAGTATTTTAATTAAGTGAAGTTTGATATTGTCCTGTCATTTTGGTGAAAAAAAAAAAAAAAAAAAAAAAAGCTATTCCTGTACATTTTTGTATTACTGATTATTCTTTGGGCATGTATAAGAGGATTTGTTGGGCACGTAGTAGTCAACCAGTCATTGGTACAGCATTTGTCATGTCTTGTTATTCTAAAGTACCTGTAATGCTGTTTATGGAATATTTTATTTATAAATATAGTGCAAGAAATGAATGTTTCCTGATACTGTAATTACTTTTCCATCTCTGTGTTTATCAGAAGCCGCACAAGCCCTTGGCCCCAGAGCTGAGGGAAGTGGTCAATGTGTGTGAGGGGAAGAAGTTTATATCATTCCAAAATGCCTACGAAACTTGTAAGTAATGATCATCCGGCCTGGAAGGGGTAACCTTTTTGCTTTTTCTGTATGGCCAATTAATAATGTGGTCAATACCTTGCTCATTCTTCTACTGTACTGTACTAGGGTATTTTTAATGTATTACTTCTACCCAGTGTACTATTTGTTACTTTTTTAAGTTTCCACTAACTTAACGTTTATCCAAGATATTTTCAATACCTCCAGAAAATACTTTATGAAACTGATGCAAATTTATATATTTTGTATAGTTAAGAAAGAAAATAAGCATAGCTTTTTGTTTTAATTTACAAGAAATTTATTCACAATGCCAGAGCCGAAGATCTCATTTTCAGAGTTAAGGGGCTTTTGATATAGTCAGTGAATTGGAATCTATTTATTCCTACATTCTGTACACAACACTGCACCTATACAGTACTGAGGAATTCTGTGTTATGCAGTAGTTGGTCCCTAATTCATTGAAAATATTTTAATTATGCCAATAAAGGATGGGTGGAAATGATTGAATGGGTTTTGGTTGTTATACTGTCCATAGAGGCAGACCCATTAATTATGCATCAAAAAGTAAGAGAAAAATAAAAGAGAAACTTGGCAGTGTACAATACAGAACTTTCATTTAACATGAATATAATGTTTATTGCTTACAAATGTGTTAATTTGTTGCTTCCAGACAAATGTGTTAACACCCCGTCCATAGGTGAGATAAAGGCTAAGAGTCTGTTTGAAAGCAGCCCTGATGACTTTCTCAAGTTCACTGAGCGCAACGTGACCAAAGTCTACCCACTTGGCACACGTACTGACTCCTCTAACCTCAAGCCATACCCATTCTGGAGTGTTGGCTGTCAGATTGGTATGTAGCAGGCATGGTGGACTGGAGGATTAAAGTGTGATGAAGCTATAGATTATGACGGACAGCTATTGAAATGTTTTCTGACTAAAACCAGAATTCTTCCACAGAGAAATATTACCGACATACAAAAGTTACAGCCATTTCATTTATCTCTTCAGTTTACACATTGCCTCCACAAAAAACGGAGGTTGATGAAATAAGAAATAACACTAGAGAGGGACAGAATACCAGGTGAAATGGGTCACATTAATTAATTCACACTTTTCAAGCCTACAAAATTCTCAACCCCTCTCCCCCAAGTACTTGCATCCACAATATAGTCCCTTCAATTAACCTTGGTGAAATTAGCTATTCTATGAATTGTGAAGTAAAATTGGGTAACCAGCCCTAACATTGCACTTCAGTTATAATTTACTCCAGTTCCCCGTATTGCAGATTTATAGTACAGTACTACAAAAATACAGCACAGTACTGTGACTCTTAAAATATCAAGCTACTAGTTATGTATCATTGCTGGTATTACTTTGACTATGGACACATATCAATATCACATCAATAGTTTCTGAGTGATTGTGTGCAGTATTAGTATTACTTTTGGTAACTGTGTATTGGTGCCCATCTCTCTGTGTAGGATGAAATTTGGGATAGTACTGTGTGGGAAAGGTTGTGGTTTAGTTGTATTATGATATATTGTAAGGTATGTAGTCCATAGTCCAGGCTATAATGTTGCGGGCCATATGCAAAAAATCTCTTGGTTTAGATGATGACTGACTGACTGTTGCAATAACTGTCATACCAGTCATCATCAATGCATACCCCATGACCCTTAATTGCATATGATCCTATAAGAGTGGTTCAAAGGAGGCTTTAGATCCTAACAGGGCTGCTGTAGCTAAATTAATAAGTTACAGAGATATTCCTGTCTTTGTTTCATGCTCAACGGTCTTTACTCTTGGCAGTTGCGCTGAACATGCAGACAGAAGACAAAGCCAACTTCTACAATGATGCCCTCTTCCGCACCAATGGCATCTGTGGATATGTCCTCAAGCCTGGCATCCTTCTACGGGAGGAGCCCTACAGCCCCACTGAGCTTACAGACAGGTAGATGTGGAATCATGTACAGAAAATTGTTATAAATGGTCTTGAAATAGATATATTTAGTCTATAACATGGAACTATCATTATATTGGTATATACTGTAAGTTAACCTTTTCACATCAGGCATGATTCCTGGAAATGATCTTACCATTGTTGAGGTGGATGCCATCTTGATGGTGTTAATAGCATATATTGGGTCACTGATTTAGGTATAAGAGTAGTCCACTGATGAAATTGAATATGCACCATCAACTGAAAGGGTAGCTAGAGCCACAAGGGACATGGCCCTAGGTAGCAGCTGGAGGTCAGTAAAGGTGAAATTTGGTGCAAGGACAGGGTAGGCAGAGAGAGCTTGAGAGGTGGTCAACTATATAACCAACTTTTCCATAAACCGGCTAGCATCTATGATGACATTGTAGCCAAACAAAAAAATATCAGCAGGGTCACATTATTGGCTGACCCTGTTGCTGAGGTTCTGTTACTGCCCTTTGATAGCCAGGTCAGGAAGTTCATCAACTGTCTGGTGAAGCAGATGTTGGTTGGTCAGGAGACGACCACAGGACCCAACAGGTGAGGGTGACAGGTTGTAACTAGGAGCGAAGGAGGACCACATTTGATGTCAAATATGCCAAGATAGAATAAGAAACTCTTTGTCAAGATGTGTGTTCAGAGGTATGACTATGAGCTAGCATTACCATTTTTTTAAGAAATAGCTAAGTCTGAAAGAAATGTGTTGTTGTTTGCTTTAAAATTTCCAAGTATTACTGTACTGCTTTCATCAGTACTTTACCTTTCATAAAATACATAAAGTCATTCACATGTCGTTTAACTTCCTAACATCTCCTTTAATATGGTATGCTGCTTTTAGATTCCTTTGTATTTAGAGTAGTAAAAATTTCAGTGACTCAGGCTTATAGAGTGGTTTTGCTGGCAGGTATACGAAGGTGCTGAGAGTGACCATCCTGAGTGGCCAGCACCTCCCCAATTCTGCCAAAAAGGGAGACATTGTTGATCCCTATGTTCAGGTCAAGGTTAGAGGTCATCCACAAGACCAGCAGAAGCAGCGCACTAAAGTTGTCAAGAATAACGGTGAGTTGGATCTTGTTTAGTTTAACTGAACATAGAGGTTACTTGGGTGATCCATTGAATGATGATACAGGCATGAGCTGGATATTTATAGATTGATGAAAACCAAGATTGGGATCATCTGAATTTAGAGTTGTGGGAGATTGTTACACTGAAAAGTTGAAAAGGTTACAGATCTGGTAAATTAAGGATAATGGTGGATTGAGTTTGGCTGAATTCAGTATCACTTGAATTCAAAATGAGAGTTCAGTACTGTACATTATACAGTGGAGCCTCGATTATTCGGCATCCACGGGGATTTTAAAAGTCCGGAAAATTGATTTTTCCTGATAGTTGAATAGCCATGTTTTCTATTGTCGTGTGCCATACATAAGTATAGAAGTATGTAGCTAATGTAGCATGACTTACACACATGGTAATAATACGACATACATGATGATTAATGCAATGTAGCATACAATGTACAGTAATTCACCATTGTAATGCGTACGCACCATTGACTCATCGATGCTTCAGTCAGATGCAATATTCCACGTCCCAACACACCCATAAAGGCGTGGTCACACGAGTCATTTTTTCGTCAATTTTTCACCTGCAATATCAACTCGGTTAAATCTTCGCTGAAATTGACGAGATTTCGGCAATTTTCATGACACGATCCTGCTCGTCTTGTATTGACGATATCGAGAACAAATATGGCCGCTGATGATCCATCTGTAATGTTATTAAGCCTAGAAAATTATATTAAAATACATGTGTGCTGTTGAAATGACAAAAATGGACCAAAAGGGTGCAGTAGAAAGTGGCTGTGGAAGTACCGCTTGGCGGGAAAACAAATAAAGTTCATCAACGACGACGACATATTTACCCCCTCAGATCCTACTGCTGTATTGTTCTCGTCGTTACTGTTATGACAAATAACAAAAAAAGTACTGTGAACCCTGACCTCTGAGATCTCTTTGTTCCAACACAGTGACACGCTTACAAATAAAGAAACATAACTATATAGAGTAAAATGTTAGAAGGTACTAGGATAGCCGACGGGAGAGAGAGGTGGTGATGTTCTTCCCGCCAACACTGTGTTCGTTCTTCTGTCGTAGCTATGACTTGGTCGTTATCCTTAATTTCTTTAGTTACTTCTTGAGGCTATTGCAGGCTTTAGATTTTCAAATTGTATTGAATCTTGTTAAAAAATAATCAAAATTACAAATAATAACATGTGTTAACTTTGCTTTCATTTATATTTATGGTGTATCTTGACCTTAAATGAATGGATTCGACCGATATAGTAACTCCGTAGCCTAATGAACAACCAGCCGTATTTTCCCTACTATACCCAGTTTTCGCTTGTCATTTGGCAATTATATAATAATATTTGTTATATTAAAAACATAATAATGTGTCAGATACTTTAATTAAGGCATAATAGATCAAAACATCTGAGATATAAGAAGTTGGGACACGTTGCTTTAGGAGCCCTTGAACGAACATTATCATCAAATCAACCAATCACGGACGCAGAAACAAAAACCCGCTTGGAACCACAGATGCAACAATCGTTGGAATAGATTTTTTTTATATATATATTCAGAAAAAAAATTATTTGTAGGGTGCAGGAGATGAGCTGTGCCACAATACCAACCACCGAATTGCCGAAATACGCTCAAATTTCGATTAGCTCGTGTGACCAGACACAGTTAAAATTGCAGGTGAATAATTGACGAAAAATTGGCTCGTGTGACCGCGCCTTAAGCCACTCAACCTCTACTGTATAGCCTAATGTACTGTATCTTACTGCAAATTAACTTCCGTTGAAAAGAATGATAAACTTAGGTTTATTGAACAGTAAAACCACTGCTAAAATTGTTCATTATTTTTTTTATTTATTTATTTTATTTACTGCATTTATGTATTATACATCATCACTTTTTATCATCATCACATAATCCACATTAGATTCAGATTCAGAGGGAGGGCTGGGTGTGGGTGGCCGAGTTGAGGGTGACGTAAGCTTATCATCGCGATTGGATAGGCTGGTCAATGTTGCCAGGTGCAGGGAATTTTGAAGTCTACATAGGGAAATTATATAATGATTGTTCTAGTGTATGATGTGTCGTTAAATATACAGTGGCGGTTGAAGAAACACAGACGTCGGTGAAGGTGTTTATTAACAGAGTGCAGAATGTAACACAAGAGAACAGAGCGGAATGTAATGGTTGTGGCTAGTGGCTCAGCCAGGTGATAACTAACTTTAGACTGACAAGTCATCTGACTATTTTACCTCGGTTCCGACTCTCTGAATCAGATACTCACTGAACAAGGTGGAGACACACAGTTTATGAATAAGTTCCAGATTCAGTCTCAACTATCAATACTGAACAATACAATGAACAATACAATAAACAATAACCACACACCTCCCCTGAGACATTAGGAGTTAACATACACGACTAAAGTCTTTATTCAACACCTAGCAGTTATTGTTAGACACGTAGTAGCCCATATAGATATGCACATACAATTTACAGGATACATACATATATATATTCCTAATCGTAGGTACTAGCGTGCCACTGCACCTTCAGTCGCTGTGGCTCTCGTCGCTGGCGACTGCCGCGACGCTGTGGGAGTTCCAGGTTGTGGTGCTCCTCTGGATCTGGTTGTTGTGGTGTTATAGTATGGTGGGTGTCCTGCCCCTTGACACCGACAGGTGTCATTGGTCGGTGGGGACGAAGGAACCGCCTGTTCCGCCACAGGATGCGGCCACTACCCATCTTGACAAGGTAGTCCCTTCGCTGTCCAATCCCCACAATCACACCTACACGATCCCAACGGCCATTAGCATGGTCTTGGACATCCACATACCCTCCGAGATGTAACAGAGGTAGGCTCCGGGCAGATGAATCGTGACGTATCTTTGCCTGCTCTCTCAAGTGATCTGCTTTGGCATCACAGTTGTCAGCGGCGAGCTGCCACTGAGGAGAGAACGACCGGTGATGTGCTGGGATGCATGACCTCATGGGGTGCCCAAACAAGATCTGTGCTGGTGACCTTCCATCTGCTTTGGGTGTGTTCCTCAGTTCCAGCAGACCTCGGGCAAATTCATCCTCATCCAACTGTCCTCTCTCCGTTGTCGTCATGACTAGCTTCTTCACCGCCTTCACCGCAGCTTCTGCGTGCCCGTTAGCACGAGGGTTGTGCGGGGAAGAAACTCTGTGCTCCACCCCCCACCGAGCCAGGAAGCGTCGCACCGATGAAGACGTGAACTGAGGTCCACCATCAGTCCTCAGGATCACTGGCACACCGGTGTCAGCGAACACAGAACGTAAGACACGGATGAGATGGTCAGCTGATGCATGACGAAGACATGCAGTCACATGAGGCCAGCCAGACAAACGATCAATGTACACTAGATATGTTCGTCCTGCCACGTGAAAGTAGTCCGCTGAGACAGACTCGAATACCCTCTCTGGTCTATCGCTGTCTTGCCAGAGCGGTTCATTAGGGTGACTGGGTAGGAGTGGTCGGCATCGAGAACAGCCTGAGACGATGTTCTCGATGTCCCTGTCAATACCAGGCCAATAAATGGTTTGGCGTGCCCTGCGTTTGGTGCGTTCCATTCCCTGATGACCATCATGTAGCCGCTCGAGTGTCTCCCTCCTGAGGCTGAGAGGTATCAGGAGCCTCGGCCCATACACAATGAAGTCATCATCGGTTGCCAACAGACTGCGCACCGGCCAGTATGCTCGCAAGCGATGATCTAGCTCGTGTCGATGTTCAGGGAAGCCGTTGATGATGATATCCTTGAGCATGGTGTACTCTGTGTCTCTCTCTGCTGCAGCACGCACTTTCTCCAAGGTCTGGTCCTTCAATGGTGCTAGACGGATGCCCTCCTCACTGGTGGCATGTAAAGACGATATGACTGCTGCATGGAGAGGGTCGATTTCTGGGTCAGCTCCTGTATCATCACACTCCACTGGGTCCTGCACTGGAGCACGTGAAAGGGCATCTGGTGCACAATGTAGCGACCCCTTTTTCCAGCTTGTTGTGAAGGAATAAGCAGTGAGCTTCTCCCTCATGCGTTGTAATCGGAGGTTCTCAATCTCCCCCAATAGCTTGTTGTTGAGGATGGGGACTAGTGGTCGGTGGTCGACAACTAGATCAAAGTGTGGGAGCCCCTTCAGGTATGTACTGCACTTCTTAACAGCCCAGACGACCGCAACCAACTCAAGTTCTATGACAGCATACCTTGTTTCTGTATCTGACAAAAATCTTGAGCCGCACTGCACCATCTTCCAAGTGTCGTCGTGTTTCTGGAGAAGGACGAACCCGATACCGTGCAGCCTTGATGCATCAGTCTGAAGCATTGTTGGTAACGATGGGTCAAAGTACGCCAGGACGGGCGGGTTGACAAGGCACTGCTTTACCTTCTCGAATGCCTGTTCATGTTGCGTTGACCAGTTCCATTCATTCTTGGGCCGTAGGAGGTCTCTGAGAGGCTGTGCGGCCTCTGCAACAGCAGAAGAAAATGCCCCCAGCTGGTTGGTAAGGCCCATGAATGAACGGAGATCTGTGATGTTCAGTGGTCGGGGAAAGTCTGAGATTGCCTTAACCTTCCTTGAGTCGGTGGTGTAGCCCAATCTAGAGATAGTATAACCACAGTAATCTACCATAGCCTCTCCGAACACAAACTTGTCTGGGTTTAGGGTGATGCCATGCTGGTCACACCGTTGCACCACCTGAATAACATGGTCAAGATGGGCGCTATAGGTAGAGTCATATATCAGGATGTCATCCACGACCTTGACGGTGTTAGGGACATCACCAAGGGCCTGATCTCCTCTGCGGTTATACTCATCCCCAGATGACACGAGACCCATTACTGCACGCCGAAACTTGTACCTGCCCCAAGGTGTGATGAAGCATGTCAAGTCCTGGTCTTCCTCAGCCATCTTGATTTGAAAATATCCCATCTTGGCATCCAGGGTGGTGAACCAAGCTGCTTCCGGTCCAACTGAAGCAATGGCATCATGAGGTGAGCGCACAGGATAAACTGGTCTCTTGACATAGCGGTTGAGGCGTGTGAGGTCGACACACAATCTCACCCCAGATGGTTTCTTGGGCACTGGTACGATAGGGTGACACCACGACGTTGGATAATCCACTTTCTCAATAATCCCCTTGTCTAGTAGGTCGTCCAACTGCTGCTTAATTTCCTCTCGCCAGCTGTATGGTATGATACGTGGTGCTGTCACAGAAAATGGTCTGGCATCATCAGTCAATTCAATGTGCATTGGTCCTCCAACCATTTCTCGCAGCATGTCATCCTTACCAAACACTCGAGGAAAAGCTTTGATCACTGCTGCAGCGTGTTCAGCCCGTTGCTGTGGTGTGGGGTCGTATGTGTAGGGCCAGTTTACCACTTCTGTTGATGTAGAGGTTGTTTTCGGTGGTGGGGTTGGTATAAGCTTGGTCGAATTACTGTTGGATTGTCCCTGCAGTGGTCTAATCTGTGCTGGGAAATTCTTTGGAAGAATCCCAAGGGCGATGGAGTCGTACCAGCTGAGTAAGGCACCTTTTATCTCTTTCACCACACTCACGACTGTTTCTGCCTGCCTGCTGCCCAGCTCCAAGCGTGATGGGAAGGTCCCAAGACAGGTGAGTGGGTGGTTACCTGCTGCATAAAGGCTTTCCCTACCAGCGGGCTTTAACCACGATGTCTGAATCCCCAGAGACGCTGCAGTGTCGAACCCCATAACAGTTGTTTCAGCACCAGAATCTGGGGTCCAAGTAATGGAGTCTCTTCCTGCAGGATGTGTTGCTCTGACAACCACCCGTGGTGCGGGGCGTGCCGTCACTTGCTTTGTGTACACCCCCGCCAAGAGCTGGTACACTTTCGCACCACCCCCCCATCTCGGGCTGGCGCTACGATTACGTGATTGAGTGAAGGAACCTTTCCTGTCTGTGTGCCGACACACAACCGCAAAATGACCCCGTTTGCCACAGTTACGACACACTTTATCCACTGCTCGACATCCCTGTTCATCATTACGACAGTCTTTCCCACAACGGAAACACAGTGTGGATTTCATTTTAACAGTCTTTGCATTATCACGTTTACGAGATTTTCTGTAACCCGATACTTTGTTCACCACATGTGTTGAGGAATGTGAAGCCCCTCTTATCACAGCACTGCAGTGGTTAGCACTTTCAGACGCTCTACAAATGTCGATAGCATTTTCTAGTGTGAGATTCTTGTTTTCCAACATACGTTTCAGAGCCAATTCATCACTGGTACCAACAACTATTCTGTCACGCAACTGACTGTCTACACACTTGTCACAGAATTCACAAAAGTTGGCGATTTCCTTTACTGAACACAGAAAATCGTCAAAACTCTCACCCGCTTCCTGCACACGCAAGTAGAAGTCTCGTCGATCCACGATGATGTTACGCTGGTTACGTAGATATTCCCCCATGGCATCGAGTATCGACCCTAAATCCGCATCTTCCGGTACACTGATGCCATAACGTAGGGTCCTAGTCCACTCGTCGTCCAGAACAGCAGTTAGTGCAGCTCGTTGCTCGGTCCGAGTCAGCATATTAATCTTGGTAAGTGTCACATACCCCTCGAATTTGTATCGCCACGCGTCGAACTCCCGTAACGATGCTGACGAGGTTAGGTGAGGAGTGGTGGCGGCTGACGCTGGGAACCTTGCACTATGGGTAGAGGTGTTGCTGCTGCTGGAGGTGTCATCACTCCCGGTACGTGATGTAGACTGGCTGGACGGTTGCGCCACCATATGCTCCAACAGCTGGTTCAGTCGTTCCTCTCGACGCTGTCCTTCCTCCTGAGCCCTTTGTGCTGCTTCTGCCTGTCGCACCAACAGAGCAGTCAGCGCTTCCATCTGTTTCTCCATTCTGCACTTGCACTTGCACTGGCCACTGTATCCTACTCACTGCGCCATGATGTGTCGTTAAATATACAGTGGCGGTTGAAGAAACACAGACGTCGGTGAAGGTGTTTATTAACAGAGTGCAGAATGTAACACAAGAGAACAGAGCGGAATGTAATGGTTGTGGCTAGTGGCTCAGCCAGGTGATAACTAACTTTAGACTGACAAGTCATCTGACTATTTTACCTCGGTTCCGACTCTCTGAATCAGATACTCACTGAACAAGGTGGAGACACACAGTTTATGAATAAGTTCCAGATTCAGTCTCAACTATCAATACTGAACAATACAATGAACAATACAATAAACAATAACCACACAGTGTAAGCAAGGAAATTTCTACCTGACGTAATACCAAAAAGACCATCTATGTTCAAGGGTAAACAGGGAATTTTTGAGGCAAAAAGGGAAATTCTAAAGGAAATATCGTCAGACAGACCTGGCAACACTGAGACTGGCTGAGAGTCGAACAGGCAGGATGAGGGAGACTGGTGGAGAAGCTGATTTTGCTGGAGTACTTGCTGGTGTAGACATTGATTATTCACTATCTTGGAATCCCACAAATGAATAGGAAGATGCAAATGAAATTTCTGCTGCTTTTGTGCATTTATCCTTATTGAAAAAATTCCTGATGTCTGCCTGTTTGACTGCTACATGTCGACGATTTTGAAAGTCATCATATTGGGAATGAAAACGCAGCAGTTCATTAGCAGAGGAGGCTGCATTTCTTTCCATAAATCGGATGATCTTTCGATACGATTCATCAGCTTCTTTCCATGAACACACTTCTTTCTTTAATTTGAGCGGCATCAGACTGCGTACCGTACCGGTAACGTAATTCAAAAGTTTTACTTTTTGCATGCGTATATCATAAATAATACTGGACCCGACGTTATACTCTAGTCTATTACAGATGTCTATTTTCTGTTTCACTGTCAATACCACTCTCTTACGCTTGGGCTTACTCTTATCAGCAAGTGTAACAGGAGCCATAGCTATTACATATTCCACCAAATATTTGGGTAAATCGATATAAATTAGTGTGTAGCGGCGCGGATACTGTTTACACTTCAAAACAAAGGTGGTAACTAGCAAATTAGGCGTGTGCACGTGCGCAGCTGCAATCTGCTCCATGTGGAGTGGAGGTGGAGCGGAGTGGGAATTAAGTTAATCGGGCATGATGGTTGCACGGTAAATTTGAAATTCCGGTTAGGTCCTGGATTTTCCTCGGTTGATTGATTTAAAAAAATTTCTTTAAACTGTTCAGCTAAGCACCAATTCTGGTAGATTAGCTCCCAGATAATAGATGCTCTACTGTATTTTGGTCAATAAAGAAGCCATCACTGACAACTGTGTGCCTTAATGAGCAATTGATGTCAGAATTGTATCATTTCCATTAGCAATAAGAAGTTATATTTCCAAGATTTGGGGGGAAAATAGAAAGTTTAGTGATGATTTCTATGTTCACAAACCATTAATCATATTAAATGTTCCCAAACATATTCACAAATATTGAAAATTAGACAATGAGACATGAGAAAAGTGCTAAGATTGGCAATAGTGCTACCAACCACTAACCCTGTTTGTGACTGGTCAGGTTTCAATCCTGTATGGGGGGAGACTCTGGAGCTGACCATCCAAGTGCCACAGGTGTCTCTGGTATACTTTTCCCTGCGTGATGAGAGCTCCCTGGCCCGTGACCCTGTATTGGCCCTCTGCTGTATACCCTTCACCTCCCTTGCTACAGGTACGTTTATAAATGTTGTTGGTTCAGGATATCGTTGTTGCAGACATAAGGATATGACCACTCCATCCCTCTTTGTTTGTGGTTAGCTTAACTATTCATGTCGGTAGTTGTACAAATGAAACTGGTATATGTGTTTATTTCATACAGAATAAATCCTGTTGTTACATTGCAACCTTCATAGAATATCAAGGGTTACATAGATCATGAAAAAATTCAGATTAATCCAGAGTGATAATTTTTATTGTGTATGCATGATGAGATAATGAGAATTTGGTGTTTGTAATGTTGAGTGGATCAAGAGTGTATTCTAAGACATCTGACCAATAAACTGAAGATGCTGTTTACTGCAAGAGTACCAATTTATTTTTTTGTTTAATTTGGTCACTCTGAAAATTTTTTGGATGTACAGTATGTCTTCCACTTCCTCACCCTTTGAAAAAAGGGAAATGATGATGATATTGCTTTCAGGTTACTGATTTCTTCACAATTGTATTTTGGTTACAGTACTGTATGTAGTTTCCAGGGCACCAATTCATTTGCTTGTTTAATTCAAATATGTGCAGTTCTTTCACTTGAGTAATAGGGTTTACTCTAGTTACTTTGGATTGATACATTGTTCCCACTTGAAAATTCCCCTTTAGAACAAGCAAGGCAAAAGACTGCTTCTCCATCTCATTCTCTCCCTGCCTCTAGGAGAACCCTCTGAGGGGTTTTGTGTAGCATGGAGATACAGTTTAGCTCCTATTAGTGATATTTCAGTGTGAGATGTGGTACTATGACTTGCCAGATATGCTAAGTATAGTAGAGAGAGAAATTTAACCAATAACCATAGTCTGGAAGATATATCAGACTTGAGGCAATGCCTGGAGTCTTCTGACACCTTGACAGTAGTACATGTACAGTCGGCAGCATAAGTTCGCTTCATTTCCACCTGCGTATGTAATAGCTATAGTGATGTTGTAATACAATTTTAATGAAGAGATGACAGATATAGTTCTCATATGGTAAATTACTTATGTTGTTAGAATAAAAACTGGTTCAGAATGCAACTATCTGGTCATATTAGCAATATTAAATACATTTGATGGACGCGAATTTATGCTGCCGGCTGTACCTCTCTGGGCATGGCTGCCTACACCTACTACCTTAGACCAGTTTGTTCACCCTTAAAATTTGTACACTTAAGTTGTACGTTCACTTTATAATTTGGCGTTCTTGCCTCAAATGTTTTCACATATTTTTTTGTATGCCTGTGTAATTTAATTCTGTTACTTCCAGGATACCGATTTGTTCACCTGACTAACTTGGCAGGGAAGTCTCTTGCTCCTTCGGCCCTCTTTGTCCATGTCGAAATTGGTGATAAATGAGGTGGTGGGGGTGGGCTGATTCCAACCTCGCACATTTTGAGGAAATGTGAAGAGAAGCACAAACTCTACACATCTTCAGCAGGGCTGCATTGTCTTCCTCCATGCATTTGGATTTGTATATTCTAGATATCATTTTATGCTTGACTTCCTTACAGTTGGCTGTTTTTTTATTTTATTTCCTTTACATGCACTGTATTATCTATAAAGTGTTGGCCATTTTTCTTTTTCTTTTTTATATTCAATACTACTTGGGTTATTGCCATCTTTTCTCAGTGCTGTGAACAGCTCTAGTATTCTCTTAATAGTAAAGATAGCTGAAAGGGCCTTTTATTATGTAGGCAAATTTTAGGCTATCGATTCCTCTGAACTGTGGCAGGAAGCACATTCTTCAACGGTCAATGCTGATTTGTAATACAGTTTGGGTTTATCACATTAATAGAAGGAGTAATAACTAAGAAATCCCTGTCTATGCTGGCTATGAAAGCAGATTGAAAGGGGAATGTTTAGTGTGTGGGAGTGTGTGTGTAGGAAAGGGAATGTATTTGTGTGTGAAAAATCATTATTCATCTTTAAGCATTCTTCAGTAAGATTCCATCCAACATGTGAACTACATGCAAGGTTATACTTGCTGCACCACTTTCAGACTGAAGCCACTGGAGTTGGGAGTACACTATCCACTGGCCCGTGAGGGCCCCTTAGGGACTCGATTTCCTCTAATTTGCCAGTAATTACACTGGTCCATGAAACTAAGTTTGGTGTTCAGTCATGTTTTCCATCATCATCAATGCCCCATTTTCCTTTTTTTCAAGGGGTAGAAAGACTATAGCACCGGTGCAGGACCCCCGTCAGGCAAATGGTCCAGCTCCGAGGCTATTTAACCCTTTGGTGGGGTCATTGTTAGAGAGTGGGGTCCCCTACCCTCACTCTCCCCCTGATTTGTAGGGGATACAAGGGTGACTGCACCCTCACAGGAATGGTGGGCAATGGGCCTGGGACGCCACTTCCCTATGCTGAGGTTTAGCATTGTTAATAAACAGAAACTGTTATCTTTGTCACAAAAGAAATGTCATCTTTAAATAGTGTCTTTGTATTTATGCTTATTATACTGTACAAGTAATTAAAAATATATGTTTTACACCTAGATATCGACTTCTAAATGTACTGTAAGGTTTAATATGTAAAAGTATCATATTTTCATCAGTGTTAGCAGCTTTGCTTTACTCCCAAGGTGGTAGTGGCATGTATGTTATATCATTCAGAGCTTATAGCTTGGTCACTCGAGTCTGTAAGACGGCTAATGTCATTCCTGATCAGGCAACACTCTGGTGGCAGCATATCACCATAATCCTCTATTTCGGTAAATGTTAGGAATGAACTCTGCCTTTTCATCTGTCTCCCCTCCAATGCATGAAGTAGATTCCCACACCTCAGTGAGTTTGGGGTGAATGTGAGACAACAATATCTTGCCACCACTGATGCAACTCTCAGGACCAACTTTCTCCACACAGTTGCAGATGTCGCCAAAAGATTGATGACTGATATTTAATCCCCCCTTGATGTCGCCAAACTTTTTACTTGCTTGAAGTGACACCTGTTCAAACTGGCTGGCATTAATCAAGCCTCTTAGGTTTGCCATTTTATTGTTGCTTTTAATGTTTCTTGTGCCTGAATTTCCTCGGTCAGTTAAGGGTATCTCGGTGGTTGCCATTGTGATCTTTTAGAAGTGTCGTTAATGGTTATATCTCTGCTGTATTCCTCAACCATGTTTTCCATTTTTAGTAAATATAATTCATTCTAAACCCAGTAGGAGAGTATTGCCTGCATATTGGCAATACTTCCAGGGTATAGAAGACCCTTCAGGCCTGTCAGTCCCTTTTCCTTATTTTTCCATTGTGTTTGCTATCCCAAGTGGCGTCCCCATCGCCCACCATTCTTGTGATGGTGCAGTCAGCCTTGTATCCCCTATGATACAGGGGGAGGGGAGTGAGGGTTGGGGGACCCCGCTCTCAAAACATTACCCTATTAAAGGCTCAAATAGCCTCTGACTTGGACCCCTTGCCTGTCTGGGGTCCTGCACTGGCACTAGAGCCTCCCCACCCCTTGAAAAAAGGGAAATAGGGTAATAATGATGATGATGCTGTCCCACCCCTAGGTGTACTTTTATCCTTACTACATTTCTTGCTGTCTTGTATTAGATGTGTGAATCATTCTTGGATGCTACTAACTCTTCCAAACTGTGCCACAAAATACTCTCGCTATGTTATATAGTCCTGTTTTCTAGCACAGTTTGTTGATATCAGTAGTCTCTAAATTTGCCAAGATCACAGATCCCTTCATTCATCCTTAGTAGCTATGTGATTTGTAGTCCCATGACGACATTGGTAGCATTTCATTTGTTTCATTCAGGAAAGTGTAGCTCAGAGTAAATGGAGAAAGTGTGACAAAATTTCCTATGTTGTACAGTAGCACTTAATGCCAAACTTTTCCTTCAGTTAGTTTTTGTTAATTTAAATATGGAAAATATCTTTATTCGTCTAATGCAGAATCTCTTACAATATCCGTTGGCACATTATCTTTTTTATCTTGTTCTCAACCTATATTTCATTGTTTCATATACAATATTACCCTCCTAACCACAACCAATTTCCAATGAGAGTCCTGTCTTTTTCCTTGGTGGTTGTATATCTTGGTGAGTTTCCTTCTTCCCAGCTGATATTTGGGAGGAAGACCGTGCAGCCTGGGCTCTGAGTGACCAAGGTGTTCGAGTGTTGTGATGAGTAGCAGTAAGTGACTAGGATTTCCTCTATTTTACTTTGCGAATCACATATCTTCTTAGGAAGTATTTAATACTTTAAATGATAATCCTTATATATATATATACAGTGCAGTATGCACATATATGCTATAATAATAATTCTGTTTTAAGTTTGAAAATGGCAGTATGAAAGATAAACGTGTAACTTTCAACATGCTTCCTACTTGCATTTAATACATAGAACTCTTGTGACATTGCAGTACTGTATAGGATTGTTCTTGCTGGACTGCATGTCGGTGATGAGAATGGGTAGGGATACGTGGTCTTGCATTTTTGGCATAATTTGAATAAAGTATGTGTGGCATACTTTAAATAGAGTATGACTAAACACAGACTTGGATAGTACAGTATTGTTAACTGTTCTGGGCAGCTTTTTAAGTTGATTTGGAGTGTACCAATTCCTCTAAACTATACTACAAATTAATTTCCCATAGTTTAAGTGCGGTTTTGTAGCCGAGTTTGAAGGAATCGGTAGTTTCCATTTCACTAACAGCATCACAGGTTGTTAAAGGTCTTGAACATTTAAAACCATTAATAAAATTTTAGGTTATGATTTTATATCCTAAGATAATACAGTACACAGTAGGAAGGGGAAGGTATTTGATGATTTTTTTTTCACAACTGAAGCTGAGATTACAAAACAGACTGATGTAGCAGTGGTAACTGCAAGACCAAGTGTCGAGTTTAACTTTGGCTGCTCATTTTAGACTTTAATGCTGCTATGATGTAAACAGATTGAGCTTTGTGTAGGGTAACTTTGCATTCAGAGATGTGTAGCAGTAGTAATTGTCAACCAGAATCATGCATCTATACCTATAAAACAGGTTGCTTTCTGGAACACCAAATAAAATGTGGAATATTCTGTCACATGGATATTTTTTGGATTTGCTCATTTTCTATTCCATGAAACTGAAGGCTTAAATGATTATTTGAGATGAATATTGTGGCAGCTTAAGTGTGGTGTATGGTGGACTAGGAGGAGTTATTTTTTGCATGTTTGTTGCATTAATTATGTCTATAGTACAGTAGGCAGCATAAGGTCGCTGCATTTGCACCTGCGAAAGTATGAGCCAATTGATATTGTAACACTATTGAAATGCAGAGATGATAGACACTTCTCATACGGTAAATTATATACAGTGTGTTGTTAGAATAGAAACTGGTTCAGCATGTAACTTTATCTGGTCAAATTAACATTATGAAGTACGTGGAATGGGCACGAAATTTATGCTGCCGGCTTTTTAACCAGACAAATATGCACCAACTCTTGGATCACTTTTCTAAGCTTTTTCACGAATTGTAATGGGATCCAAGAATATTTTTTTCTCATAGTTGAGTATTTCCAGTATGTACAGTATATCAGGTCTAATATCAACTGGAATAGAGATGGTGCATTGTCCCGGTGTAAAAGAACAATGCAGTATAGTTGCATTCATTTAATTTCTCGAGTCCAGTCTTATGTTACCATATTGAGGATGTACTTACAATCAAGTTCAAGACCCCCTCTCATACTTTACTGGTCAATATTGCACAACTTAAAAACCTGTATGATTTGTGTAGAGCTTCTTGTTGCCAACTTTGACTGACTGTCATTAAAGTACCCTGTGATGTAGCCAGAAAATTAAAGGTTAGTGAGTCTTTCAACTATTGCCACGAAAACACCTCCTATAGTATAGTGATGGAGCTTGTTTCATGGCATAGTCGGGAGTAATCAGAAGCCACCAAGTCTCATACATAATCACAGGGTCCTAAAGAGGGCATTGATATAATTGAACTGTAGGATACTGACAGTTAACTTTTCTATGAAACAGACTTCATCTGTTTTGGTGGTATTTTGGTACATCACAGGCCCTATAATTATAAATGAAGCAAATTCCTAGTGAAGTATAATAGTACTGTACATCTGGAGGCAACTTTGGCTAACCAAAATTTGTGGAGTACTGGTATAACCAGTCAGGGTATTCTGTAGTAATGACATAATTATGTCCACTGTACTGTATTATCTCATACCTCCTTGAGGACCCTGTGATTGTTTATGAAAATTGGGAGGCTTCTGATTTCTCCTGACTACCACGAAATAAACTCTTTCTCTATAGGTGGTGTTTTGCGGCAGAAATTGATGGACTCGTTAAATTACAATATCCTAACTACATCACAGGGTTCTTTAAGGGGCCTGTGATAAAGTAGTAGTCATAATATGGGAAGCAACTGATAGCTGCTCTGAATTGTGCTACAAAACAGGTTATCTACAGAGGGAGTTCATTTTTGTGGTATAATTTTGAGGAAGCTGATGCCTCCAATACACTGACTCCATGAATGGCCTTTCACTTTTCTTTACAATATCTTATAAATTCAAATTGAAAAAAATATATATATAATTTCTCTTCCCCGATATAATTAGTTGGCAGATCTTTCTTAATAACATTGCCACAAGTAACTAATGACAGTTGACAGAAACAATGATGTGTATGAAGTAATTTATATTGGATGATGTCCTAAAAGTGGTATTATTTTACACAATAAGTGCTGTGTGGCAAGGAAGGTGTAGCTATAATGTTGCTGTTGATAACTGGAATGATATGTTATAAGAAACACATCAACATAGTTTAGTATTGCTGTACTGTTTTCATTTCATTTTCAAGGAAAGGATACAGGTATTGATTTTCTGATTTTGAAATTTTTAGAAATTGCATTGAAGTTCCTCTAGGTTTATCATATAAAATTTATTGGGAAGTTACTTCTGTAGTAGTCACAAGATGTTTTGCTGTTGGTTACTGTGCATACACTGAAATATATTTTAGATATTTAAATGCAATAGTGTGATCAGATATAAAATTACTAGGCAATACCAGTGAGAAATTATCTCGAGACTCTGAAACTCTTATTCAATTTGTGTGAGATTATTTCATTGTTATTTTGGTCAGTAATAGTGCAGTCGTGAATACAAAAATGTTTCATTCTTAATTGTGAACAAAGACTTAATTTATAACCGAGACAGTGGAATGGCACTGCAGCAGGGTCATGGTTAGGAAAAGGAAGTATCTTGTCGAACCATAGTGTTTCATCACCCACACTCATTTTCTGTTCACTCATATACACTGTACTGTAATGTGCCTGAAGTTATGAAAGGGTAATTAGAATTATATTAGCAATTGCAATATATTGAGATTATGCAATCATTAGGATGGCTTGTAAAGTTTAAACAGTATCTTTATTTTATACTTTCTTTACATTATCACCAACTTTGTGCAGAGTATATAGTATCTCCATAATTTTATTTTCCGGTTCTTGAAAAATAAAACAGACACTTGTAATCATCCATACACTCTTCCATTATAAGCTTTCAGACACATTAGTAGTTGATTTAAAGTTAAAAAATGTTAATGTGCTAATATAGAGTAGATAAAACGGTAAATTGCAACCACATTAGTATAGTATGTGACACTTTCATTGCAGCCGCATGCACCCTTCTAAAGGTAGTACTGTACCTCAAATTATACATGATGGGATATTGTTTATGCTCTGTTACTTTTTGTATCGTGTAAGGATTTTGTATTTTGCAAGGTCGGATAGACAGTCTCTCTCTGAAGAAAATTCAGTATCACTACCGTACTTAAGGACCCTGTGAACGTGTATGAATATTGGAGACTTCTGATTCCTCCTGACTATGCCACGAAACAAGTGCCTTCTCAATAAGTGGTGTTTCGTGGCAATATTTGAAGGGACTCTTATACCTCCAATTTTCTGAGTACTGTACAGCACTGGGTCCCTTAGGTTTGGGACCATGGCTGCCTTGCTACTATTGGATTTTGCTCCACTTAAACTGTTTTTCTAAACCTGAAACTAATCCCTCATAAGCTGCATATATATATATATATATTAGCAGTTACAGAGCATATAAAAAAACTTGTAATAGTTTTAGTTATTGGATATCGTTAGATACAAGATATTGTGTTACATCTTTAGTAGAAATTACTGTACTGTATAGCAGGTTTCACAATCATAACTAAGAATATGAGAGTTTTGCATTCTTTTGTCAGAACAATTATGATGTGAAAATATATATATTTTTTTTAAATTACTGTATACTGTAGTAATATTTTTAATGTGTGGTTTTAAAGAATCATAGCCAAGGCCTCATCCACATGATCAAGCATTGCCTGTCGAGTTGTTTCTCTCGCTTCTTTTGTAGTGTTACTATTTCAACAAAAAAACAATACAGTAATGTATTATGTATCTAGAATATAGTTAGCAAAATTTTGTTTCCATTTCTGTGGCCCAACTTACCTATTACCCAGGCAGGCTTCACACTAACGTGCAAGCCACCCACACACCCACCCACCATAGGTATGTAATGGACCATTTTTTGTAACAATGTTTACGTGCTGGGCACTGCTTGATCACGTGGACAGGCCTTAAGAGTATGAGAGAGCACATTATAAACATTTATAGCATGCATTTATGAGCAACTATTGAGTTACTGTAAGCAGACAAAATTAATCATAAAAAAAAATTTGAAGATGTATTGCAGTGCTTCACATTAGTAAGAGCAAGCATGTGATAGCCTTTTGATTCACTGAATGAGATGTTTAAGCCCTGAAATATGAGACAACTTAGTTAAGTTAGATTTTAGACTCAAACTTAGGCAGGAACTTGTGACCTCAACTTAGATGGTCAAGGACTGTAACGCAGACTTTTTTACATTCATAATCAGCAAAAATTATTAGTATGTATGTAAAACTTTTTTGTGTAGGACCCCACAAATTTAACTATTTGAAAAAGGTTACAACTAAAGATACGAAGCGGGTTTGATGTCTTCACTTACGAAGTGAGAATAGAGTGAGATGTCCAATACCATTTGAGGTGCCTAGACACATTGCATATGAAAGAACAGAAGTTGTAGTTAGTAAGGGGAAAGATGGATGATGGTACAGTGCTCCAGAGTTAGCCAGTTGTGTATGTGAAAGATTGAGAGTACTAAACCAAGTACAGTAACTCTTGCAGCAGGTAATTGGACAGAAAAGAGGCGAGACAGTAGTTTGGTGAGCATTGCTTGAGCTCCTAAGGGCAAGAAGCATACATTGAGGGAATTTAGAAGAGCCATGTCCAGTATAATAGTGATAGAAGAGAGTTGTGTAACTTTGCAGTAAAGAGAGAGGCTTCAGTGAATCAATCAAGTACTGCAACTGAAGACACATTTTTAAAGAGAGAACTGCATGTTCAAGCTCAACTGTATACAGTATTTTTCAACATCAGTAAACCAGGTTATATATGTGGATTAATACCCTGTATCTCCATAGAAACTCCACTAGAGAGCTGGCCAATGTTCAGTAGAGGAGTAACTACTTTTCCACTTTATTAGCAGGACTTGACTGGGGACCTGTCTATCCATCCCAAAGGCTCTATTCACTCTATACCCCCAGGAGAACCCTCAGAGGGGGTTTATGTAGCTTAGTGTATTAAGCTGTGGAAGGTATTCTTAAGTAGAGATACAATTGATATTGATACTTCCATACTTTAGATGTGTATGTTATGTAAATAGGGCTGGTAAAGTAGGGTATGATCCCCTGGATATTGGGTCAATATTTAAATAACATTATTAAGATAGCGAAAGTCATCCAGAGTCTTTTTCTCCATAGAGCAGATTTGCCATCATGCTGGAACAGCGTCCTTGCAAATATAGTATGTGTACTTTTAACATTCTATTCAGTGGGTGAAGTGGGCTTATTTCTTCTGCATGGTGCCTCTTTTTCTTTTGAAATTTAATTAATATGTTTCACATAAAATTTTGACTTAAAACTTATGCGTAATTCTCTTGGTACAGTACAGCTTTCATAGTGTTAATATTTACTTTAATATTTTATGCAATATGTTGAGTACCTAATTCATGGAAGCATACTGCGAGTCTGAAAGTGATGAGAAGACTATATTTTAGTCTGCTTAAAATATTCAACTGTGCAGTAATGACATTTTATTTTTATTCTAGGGGATTGGGAAATTTGTAAATAATGTATTTTGGAGAGTAGCTGGAATCATTTGAGGCAACTGAGTGAAAAGTCATTACACATGTATTTAAAGTGAAAGGTAAAATAGCAGCATGGCAGTACAGTAATTAATTCTTCAAAGATGGTCATAAAATGATAAGTGTGGAAGGAAGAGCAAAACCACATTGTAGCCCTTCTATAGTAAAGTATCTATTCAGTTATTTCAGATGAAATTACATCCATGTAAATTCTCGTTCCTGTCTTTTTCTCATTATCCCCTCCTTGCCGTAAGGAAATAGTTCATGAGTCCTTGAATTTTTATCATGAAACCCATATGATGACCTTACTTCAATGCTTTGGTCCTTTGTTCTATCATAGTGATTTATTCCCATATGGCCTATGCTGCTGGTACTGTACATGATATTTGTGGTGGAGAAACATAAATTTCTGTACATATAAAAGTAGCTATAATTGTAAGATTTGAGTGCTTCCTCACATGGTAGTCAAGTACAGTCGGCGGCAAAAGTCCTGTCGCCTCACTTGCTTCACCGAGGCACGCAATGTTCATAGACTCGAGATTATTAGGTGTAGAAAACATGCGCATTTCTCGAGTTCATGAACACTGTGCGTCTTGGTGAAGCAGGTGAGGCGACACGACTTCTGCCGCCGACTGTACAATGAGAGACTTGAGTTTGGAATAATCACCTACCACCGAGAACAAAAATACTTACCAGAAACTTTATCTTGTGTAGAGCATTTTTCTTGTATATTCCAGTCACCTTGCCTGCCTAAGATGCTTACTTAGATCTGGAGGAGTCCAGCTTCTCTCACAAATCATACATGAAAAGCAGTACTGCATAGCTATTTTTATTGATTTATGCAGTTCATGAACAGTATTCTTGGAGCTTGTACAGTGCCTAGTACTTGCCTCCATACTTACAACATGCCACTCTTCTACTTGGTATAAGTAGAATTGCCAGTTATCTCTCTCAATCAGCTGAATCCTGGGTCAAGTAAATCAGCCCATGCATCTGAAGTTGTCATGGGTTAGAGAACTTACCCTCCTTTGTGCCTGATATTCTTTAGTTGTTCTTACACATTTTGTTTTTCTTTGATTACCTTACCATACCTTTACAATGTAAATTATTGATTTTTTTTCTTTGCCTGGCACAAAGGTTTAGCTAATTTTATCCTGTTATGAGTAAGAGAGGTAAGAATATTCTGTAATCAAATTAGTATATCCAATCTAAACCTACATGGAGAGGATTGACTGCCAATATTAGTAGCAGGTAAAAGTATGGGAGGCTGTTGACTACATACAATTAATTTTAGTTCAAGTATACTGCAAATTTCCTGCAATTCTTTTGGTACTTCCAAAAGTTAAAGAGTATCATTCTGAATTTAAAAAAAATATATATTATTGACATAGGTACTATATAACTATGACACCTCTTCCTGGTCCAACATCCCTCCTCTCACGAACAAGCCCTCCCCTTCCATTCAAGATCCCTCTCCCAAATGATATTTTCAATAAATACGATAAGAGTAAAGCAGTAGACATGATTTATCTAGATTTCCAGAAAGTCTGATAAAGTTCCCCACAAACATTCAATAACTAAATTAAAATCACACAGAATCCAAGACGATACAGTAAAATGGATAGAGGACTGGCTAAGCAACCGAAAACAACGCATTGTAATAAATGGAAAATCATCTAGTTGGACTGGCGTTACGAGTGGGGTGCCACAAAGGTCAGTTCTAGGACCAATTTTATTTCTAGTTTACATAAACAACATAGACGAATAATATCGAAGTTTGCCGATGATACTTAAATTGCAAATACAGTACAGTACTTACTAACACACGGACTAAAGAAATGCAACATAATCTCGATAAACTGTCAAATTGGGTGCAAACTTGGCAAATGTCCTTTAATGCAGATAAATGTAAAGTGCTCCATATGGGATACCATAACGAAATAGCCAACTTCTCATTTAATGGTACTCAATTAAAAAATGTAGACCGTGAGACAGACTTGGGGGTAACAGTATCAAGTAATTCAAAGCCCAGTCAGCAGTGTATGGAAGTTAAGAAAGCGAATAAAACAATTGGCTTTATTGGTAGAGCATTCGAGTACAAGTCCAAAGATACAATCCATACTCTGTTTAATTCCTTGGTCCATCCTCTTATGGAATACTGTGTTCAAGCCTGGTGCCCGTACTACCAGAAAGATATAGCAAAACGAACAAGTCCAACGTAGGGTTACAAAAATGACACCAAGACTGAGAAACAAAACATACGAGGAGTGGACAAAGGGAACTAAATCTATTTCCGTTAACACAACGTAGATTAAGAGGTGACTTAATTCAGGTATTTAAAATTATCAAAGGACTGCATTAAGTATTTCACTATCAACCAATCAAATTACAAGAGAGGAAATGGTTGCAAAATCACTGGTAAATCTTTTAAATCGCACAAATCCAAGAATTTCTTTTTTTAACCAAGTCGTCAGGAATGGGATTCCCCGGAATGTAATAGACTGTAACACTGTAGACAGCTTCAAACGTCATTTAGATTAACACCTTGCATCAAATCCCCAACTAATGGCATTTATTAGTGAGTAACTTTACCAAATTCACCCAAAATTTTACCTACTTCCTGCTTTTCCTGTAAAATTCCATGGGACGTATTCCTCCCAACCTCGCATGGTGATTACTTCTAACTTGTTGCCCAGGCTGGAGGGAGTGGTTGGTGGGGAGAGAGGGCCTTCTGTGTCTGTCTCTCTCTCTCAATTGTGTTCCATACTCCTTTGTAAACTGATCATCTTACATTCTCTCAAAATCAACCAACCACCTCGATGTATAATGCCTCCCACTAGACACCAGTAGCCTTCACACCCAAACCACATCTCTCGTATATATTCTCACTGCTTTGTAGCCTGAGGGTTTTTTCTGTGTAATTATTTACAGTACTTAAAATTATTGAAGAGTAAATTCCAAGGGATAGTGAGGTGTTGTTGCCAAGACTAGCTCAGAACTGAAGAAAAAACATGAGAAGTTTTCAAACAGAATGATATAATCTTTTCCTTCTGAAAGTGCCTTAAAAACTTGTGTGAAACAAAGTATTTAGGTAGTCTTTGTGCAATGGATAAGAACCTTTAAAATGCTTGCAAACCCACTCGAGACAAAGCGAGTCACATTGTTCATTTTCACATCTGTTGAACACCTCCCAAATGATTTTTTTTTTTTTTTTTTTTTTTTTTTTCATGTGAATGTGTATCAGTAGTTGACCAAGTTTGTGAGAAAATCATTATATAAAAGACTGTGATTCTAGCCCTGTGATTTTGTATATTCAAATGCCCCTCTCAAGCAGCTCTGGCACACCCTAAATAGCAAAATATTTTTTACCATTATTAGTTTGACATGATATAGCACGGAAACATTGTGACACTTTAAAAACTTTATTGAAATGTCAGAGAAATTATATGAATAAATTAGTTGAATCTAATTTGCACACATGTCCTGTAGGTTTTGTAGTGGATAATGGTGCTTATTTCAATATTTTGTAAATGATGAAAAATGTCACAGCAGCAGCAACTGTTTCCTACTAATGTGTTCAGGTGTGGGACAAAATAGTTTATAATCCACCTGAGTTATTAGTTAAGTTTGTCTTGTTACCTTTATAAACTATGCTTTACAGTTATAAGCTTCGGCTACTTTCTGTGCTACATAAAATTGCTTTTGTATAAAATGATTGTTCCTGACCTCTGAGATAACTGATCAGTTCCCTTTCAGGCAGTGTTCATCTTTTTCTCTTACCCTTTGCTTTTTTCTTCCTCCCTCGTTTTTTGGATGCTGAGTTTGGTGAAGACTTTGATTCTTTTTTCATTGGAGCCCTGAAAAGAGGTTATGTATTGTTCAGTGTTACATGAAATAAGGGATGGTAGGTTTTATTAGTGTTAACTTTAGGGGGCGAGGTCAAAATGTTCCCGAACAACTAAACCTATTAAAAGCAGACGGTGTATCTAACTTATATTTGGCTGCCATCCTCTCTGAAGTAGTCACCCTGTGCTGTGTTACACTGTTGCCAGTGCTTCTGCCACAATCGGAATGCTCTCTGGAACCACCAGTGATTTGTACTTTATCTCCCCCCTTCCCCTCAGTGTTGAAATTGCAACCCTTCAGCTTAAACCTCATAATGGGTAAAATGAAAAATTCACAGTGAGCAGGTTGGGTGAAGACCCAAAAACTTGTGTGTTATCAAAACAGTGTTACCAGGTGCATTGTTAGCAACATACTGTATTTTCAAATTCGACACCATTTGTGTAATTTAAAGAGCAAATTATACTTCATTGCCATAGGCCTGCTGTAACATTTGAAGGGTCTACAATGCTTATTTTCAAAGTTAGATACAGAATTTGCTGTTTGCTCTCTACTCGTGTCAGAAATCCATACTGAAATCACAACTGAGAATGTGAACACACTCAAATCACATGTAGCACACAGTAGGATATACCAGAGTCGGAAACAACTTTTTGGTATGGTATAGGAAAGCAAGTACAATACAGGGGTTTGGTTACTTGCAAGGGATGAGCATTTTTCACTTAGTATTTACCACAAATTCATGTGTACAGCTATAAATAATTGTAATTTAATAGTCATGCATGATGCAAGTATGGTAGAAGTATTATAAACAATAGTGCTATCTCAATTTACTATACCAGTACTTGTAAAATGCAGGTCTTGAAGGCTGAATCCTGTATGTATGTAGATGATTTTGCCATTTATTTCATGGACTCTTCCAGTGATGTTCTCTGTGTCTGTCTCCAGTCAGTGGTTTCAGCCTCTTCCGACTTTCAATATTCCCTTGCCAAAAAGCTGTCCTTCTCCTATTAGATGTTGCCCTCCACTTTTCCTTTATGGCTCCCTTCTCCAGTTACATTCCATTGGCTGTTTCTTGGATTTGCTTTATGATTCCCATTTAAGGGGAAATTAAACCATCTGTTTCTATCTGGACTCGCCCTGGACACTGTCTAGTATACGTTGGTGGGAAACTGCTCTGGTTCATCTCCAGATTGGCCACACCAGAAATACTCATTCTATCTTCATCAGGATCCTACCCCCTCAATGCTCCTGTCATAATGTCCTTAAATTTTCCCCCATGTCACCTGTCCACTGTATTCAGTTGCTATGCCACTGCTTTGCCTCTCCTGACTGGGACCAGGTGGCCTTGAGTTTTATCTGTTATCCTGCAGGTGTCTAGTTATTTTTCTGTTTACTCCATCATGAGTCATTGGTTACTGGTTGTATTGATGATTCAGTTCCCCAAGAACAATCCTATTTCTGATACCTTATATTGTATTTGTACATTTAGTATTAGACTCCTACAAACCCTACATCACTCACTTTGAGCTGCGAGGAGTGGAAGGAGCTGGTGGGGGCCTCTTTCTGCCAGGCTGCAGCTGTTGCTTCACTAAATCGCCCATCTTGCCCTGTTCCGCCAACATTGCCAGGAAGGTGATGATGAACTGATCATAGTTGTGTGTCCGCCGGCTGTCATCGACCTGAGGGAGTAGATGGAGGTCAATGGTTTATTGCTTCCCTAGTTGTATAGTTTAGTAACATTTGCACAGTGGCAGTATCGTAATCAATGAGGTTGAGGTGTGTGCTGCTGCGCAGTGGTGAACTGTTGGCTTTGGGAAAAGTTTATCACCTCTGTGACTAGAAACTGCCTGCTCCAGATCTCAGGCTATGACTCGGGTGGGCTAGGGATTGTGGATTGGGAGTGTACAGTCAGCAACATAAGTTCGCTTCTTTTCCACCTGCATAAGTATGAGCCTAGTGATGTTGTAACACTATTTAAATGCCAAGATGAGACATTCTTTTCACATAGCAAATTACATATGTTGTTAGAAAAGAAACTGGTTCAGAATGCAACTATATCTGGTCATATTAGCATAAATTAAATACATGGGATGGACGTGTATTTATGCTGCCGGCTGTACATATATTTTTAAGATTTTATTTTTTATTATTATCTTTTTTAATCGTTTGACAAAGCCATCAGCAGCCCCAGTGGGGGAATGGACAGTTACGACTGCAGGCAGGGGTCTCTGGGCTTCCTTGTAGGGGGCAGGGAGAAAGGTGTGTGTATGAACGAGGTGACTCAACGTGAATGGGATGGGGATGGGACAAAGAGGCGAGAGGTAGTGGAAAGTTTTAATAATAGAGGAGTGGATGTGATGGGCATGACAGAAACTTGTATGAAAGGATGGGGAGTGGAGGAGTGTGTGATGTGGGAAGGAATGAAGAGGAAGGGAGGAATGTCCAAAGGTGTGGAAGGGAGTATATGGATACGAATAATGTGGGACAAGAATAGTGTGAATGATGGGAAAGATTGGGTTAGTGAAATATACATAGGGGGTGTGTATATACACCAGTAAAAGAGAGAATTCTGGGAGTAGCTGAATGGATGTTTGAGGAGATTGATAGGGGGAGGATTGTAATGATGGGTGACATGAATGGGAAAGTAGGAAGCATTGTTGGTAAATGAGGTGTGGAAGGAGTGAATGAAAATTATTGTGAGTATCTGGTTGTTGTTGTTGATGTTCTCCCGGGGCAGAATGGCCTCCTGCCCCACAGACCCCTGGTACACTCTGGTCGCAGTGAAAAACAAATTAAAATAAAGGAGGGGCTGGCCCTATATGCCTGGGCTACCGAAGCACATCCCAAGGAAATGGGACCAGAGCTTACTGGACCAGGGAGTCTGGGGGCCTCCGACTGCCAGGGAGATTGGGGGGAAGGCTTTGATCCCACAGCCAGTGCTGTGGGCCCAAGTCCACGTTACCACAAGAGCTACAAGTGGGGCCGTACCTTCCATGAGACCAGCCCTGAAGGGACCATAAGGGGGAGGGAGTTTACACAGCTGCATGCAAAGGGAAATGCACCCCCGTGTGCTGGCGGTCCATACAGCAGTGGGGAAAAAAAAAAAAAAAAAAAAAAAAAAAAAGGCCTCCGGTTGCAGTACACCTCACGTGGATTTTTAATCCATGTGGGCAGATCTCGTCAAATCCACTAGAAAGTGACCAGATCTTACAACAATCTTTATTCTTGCCCTGTGGGGGATAACTAATATTCACAGAGAATAAAGTCAGGCCCCTGAGTATCTGGTAGATGTCTGTGCTGAGAGGGGGTTGTTTTTAGCTAAAGGTTTCTTTGAGCACAAGATGATACATAGGTAGGTATACATGGAGGAGAAGGGATGATGGGAGAACAAGAGAGTTTTATATATTATGTGGATGTCTATGAAAGACTAGGGAAGGATGCTAGTGGTGAGAGGAATGGTTCAATGCTCTGACCCCTTTGATATCTTGGTAAAGATTAAGGTCAGGGTTAAGTGGGAGTACAGGAAGGAAGGATGAAGGGGTGGGAAACAAAATGACTGATTATAGGGAGGAATACAAGAGGAGGGTGGGTGGTGCTGGAGGATGCAAGGCTGGTGATAGGGGAGGGAGGGGGTGTGAATGATGTGTTTGAAACCTTTAAAACATAGTAATTATGACCACAGCAGAGGTTGTGGGGTACAAGGCACAGAAGAGGGGGAAAAAAGTGAGTTCATGGTGGTCAGAAGTAATGAAAGATCCATTAAAGAAAAGGAAAACACTTCAGAGGAATATGGAAGAGGGAATACAATGCATGTAAGAGGCGAGTGAGCATAATAGGAGAGCAAATGAGGAGTTTAGTAGGAAATTGAATGAGAAGTTTAGGGAAAACAAGAAATAATTTTGGAAAGAGGCAAGAAAAGAAGTCTGGCAGCGTGAGAATGAAGAGAGGATGGAGTCATTGAGTGAAAGTGAGGCAGTGAAAGAAGTGTGAAAAAGGTATATTGATTGTTTGATTAATGAGGGGAGGAGAGGCAGTACTGACCAGACAGGGTTTCTTTTACTATTACTACTTTAGTGGTCGTCTATTATAATACTATTACTTCATTATCTATTACTATTATATAATATTTGTGATAAAGCTAGTTTAAAAACATGATAATTATTAAATTATTGATGGGAGGCTGTTCAGTGTATGCACAAGTACTGTATGTCTATAGGTACTTAAACTCCTTCACTTCCTCCATCCTCTCACCCCTCAGAGTTATCTCACACTTAGTCCCAGTTGGTACTCCCACTCTGTACTGTGTGGCAAAGTCAATCACTTCACTTTCTGCCCTCTCGAATACCATCACCTTACTTTTACCCACATTCACCTTCAGTTTCCTTCGTTTACACACAGACTGAAACTCATCCAACGCCCTTTCACTCTCAGCCATCAACACAGTGTCATCCGCAAATAAACTTGCCATCAAGGTCCAATTTACTTCATTCAGCCTCAACTTCGCCCCCGGGCCATTCACTTTGGCTTTCATCTCTTATACAACCATTGAACAGCCATGGTGACATAACACACCCCTGTCTCAGCCCTACACTAATATTAAAACTCTCACTTGGTCATGCTTTTGCATCTGCATAAAAGGCTTCAATGCCTTTCAGCAAAGACCCCCCAACACCATAAATCCTCAACACCTCTGTCATAGCTCTCCTATCAACTCTATCGTATGCCTTCTCCAAGTCCATGAAGGCAGCATACAACTTCCTACCCTTCCCAATATATTTCTCCACTCTTGATTTTAATGCAAATATCTGGTCCACACATCCTCTACCCTTTCTGAACCCTCCCTGCTCCTCACTAACTTTATTCCCTGTTACTTCAATCAGTGTCTCATTAGTATGGAAGGAGGAATTAGGGAGAGAGCATTGAGGTACAGTAGACAGGTCATAGGATCACTGGGGAGAATCATGAAGGGTAGAAGTGTGGGCATGGAAGTTAAAAGGGGACAGAAATAGTATAATCCCGCAAACACTGTTAATGCGTGGGAGACATGGAGTCTAGTGGAAAGGGGTTACCTGAGAAGATTAAATTGATTAATATTAGGCGGCGCAACAGCGATGTCACATGGCGCCCAAGGAAGGTGACTGAAAGTTGGGACAGTAAGCACAAAAGGTAACAGATGAAAAAAGGACTGTTGGAGAAGTGCCTTTTATGACAAGCAGGGAAACTAGGGAGGTATTCATAGCCCCTATCCCAGGGGGGTTACTCAAGAGGAGAATGTGGCCTTTCTAGGAGGGATAGGGAAAGTAATTAGAGTGTGTATAAGAGATGTGGTAGAGTGAAAAGGCAGTTGGTATTGAACGTGGGGTAGTTGAGAGGGTGAAGCATAATATGTTAAGGTTGTTTGGACATGTGGAGAGAATGCAACATGTGGAGTCTGCAAAGAAGGTGTATGGAAGTAAAGTTGTGGGACCTGGTGTGAGAGTCAGACCACCGATCACATGGGAGAACAGAGTGGAAAAGAAATGTGAGGGGTAGAGGAGGGCTTGACCAAGTAAGGAGGGAGTGTTGGAACAGGGAAAACTAGAGACTCTTCTGCTGTGGCCACCCCTTTGGGGGTAGTTTCTGGTGGGAACAAGGCATCAGAGCTTTAGAAAGATTGCAAAAACCTGATTTCACAAAAGAGTAAGATTATGTTTTTACCTTGTAACGTTTTCTTTTGTCCAGTTCGTCCTTGAGGAACCCCTCACAAGATGTTATCTCAGTATCCAGCAGGTGTACCAGTTTCAAAAGGTCTGAGGGTACTGCCACACCATCCTCAAGTGACCGCATGAAGTCAGTCTCCCAGTCAGTGTCATCTGTCACATCACATTTATTATAAACTTAGTCTCTCAGACTTAGAATCCAGTACCATGAGGGCATACTGTATATTCCTACTGCATGCCACAACCAATGTCAACACTCTAGCTTATATTCCACCCATCAATTCCTGGCATCACTAACTCGAGAGTTGCAAGTGATTGCCAGCATGTTTATACAAAATTCGGGCTACCCCGGGTGTCGATGAGGAGGTCAAATACAGTATATTCTAAAATTTCCCCCCATGATTGTTTCTTAAACTTTTCATGATATTCTTCTTCAGTAGAGATATGTTATAGTGTGATAAATGCAGTAAAACTCTTACTAGAAACATGCAGAAGAGAAGTGGCAGCTTTCCCTTGATTAGTGACGCCGAGAATTAGGAAATGAGGCTAACTTGTTATACAATAAATTATTATAAAATACCTTCCCTCTCTATGTAAGTTTTTGAGATGGCTGAAAGTCTGCACACTAATGTTGGATGCTAAAAATCCATAAAATTTCTACTGTACATAAAAAAAGGAAATATATTAAGAGAATGATATTTACATTTAAATTCTATATCCATCTTGGTGTCAATGGTTTCCTGTTTGATGTCTGAATCAAGACCACTGGAGGCAAAGCTCCCTGCACTGGGAGGATCTGTGGTGAAGCTGTCTAGAAGTGATGGGTCACTCTTGATATCTTTGTCTGAAAGAAAGTACACTGTCATAATCAAAATGTGTTTCACATGAGTAATATATAGTGCTCTGGATTCAGAATATTTAGTTAGTACCAAAGAAATACAGCCCAATTACAGTAGGAACACTGCCAACTCTTTCCACCATCTGACTGCCCCTGGTTTTAAGCTGCTCATTGGCTGGCCCTCGCATCCCTTTTTTCCCTTGGCCAGCCTCCCTCTTGAACAGACCTTCCTCTCACACCTCAAGCCCTTTCAGCCACTTCCATGCTTGCCATTGTGGCAAATAATCCCTCTGGGCTTGGTGCTAGTTCACATTGTAATAAAAAAAAATAATCTGTCCTATGACAGGTACTACAAGAGGAGAGTATGGAGTTGGTTGAGGTAAAATGTTGGTAACCTATGGCTCATTAATGAAAATCAACTAACCATCTTGTAGAGAGTCATCCGGCAAGCTTGCAAGTGCTCCATCAAATTCCTCCTCCGCAGACAATCTACTCATATTTAACTTCTTCTCCTCAAACTCCAGCCTCTTGGCAACTTCATGCAGCTGCTGGGCAGCTGGAAGGTGCTGGGAGGTTGTAATGGGTTGCTGTGTGGGGAGGGTTTGTTGGGAGGTGACTGTTATATTATGTGAGGTGGAATGGGATAACTGTGAACTAAGTTGGTATGATGATGAGTGTGGAGACTGTGAGAGAGCAGAAGTGGGCTGTGAAACTTGGAGGTGATGTTCTCCGAGGGTCGGTGCACTAGATTCTGAAAGACAAAAGTTGTAACTGGGGAGTAAAGAGGTACTTTACCATTATAATAAAACATTCAAACAACATCAAGCTCTCATTCCCCCTTTCCTATGGAGTTAGGGAACTCCAGGCCCATAAAGAAAAATCAGAAAACAAAAGGACAGATTAAAAAACAATGCCTAATAAAGTAGATAGAATAAGTCACAAAATGTTTAACCCCCTTCAGTTATACTACTGTATAGTACATTTTATCCACAGCTAAGAATCTTCATTTACTCTTCTTTTGGTGAAATTCCATGTCAACAGTGAGATAATCTTAACATGCACTCCTTGCATATCTCATTTGTTTTCATAATTCAAAAGTTCTTTCATCCATTTCCATACTTTATTTCATACAGTCCCACACCATATCATACTTTCCTGTCATGCAAAGTTCAGGCCACGTGCTCCTCTCGGGTAATTCATCTCCAGCGCACCGATGTTAGACTGTTATTTCTCATTCATCAAGGGAATGTACAACAGGCAATACTTGTATCTATCCCATTGCAATGTTTCCTTGTCACTAATGACACTGTATGACATCACCCAGACTACATACTGTACATAAAACATCAGCCATCCTTAAAGAAATAGATGATATAAGTAATTCCTCTTGCACATAGGATTTCCAGCCACCCTGTTGTGTCACCTCTGGCTACTCTTAGAATTTGGCCCTGGTATCAAACAAGGAGATAAGGCAGACACACAACATAATAATCTATTGTACCTGTACTTTGGGAAAGCCTGAGCAAAGCAGCTGATGCTAATGTTGTTGCCAGAGGTAATGATGGGGCAGATGTAGGTGTAGCTATGGTAGGCACTGTAGTTGTAGTTGTTGTGGTATCACCCTGGGTGGAGGAGGAAGTGGAAGTGGAGGTCACAGGAGATGATGATGACAAGGTGGTAGTGGCAGATGTGGCTAGGGCAGCAAATGGTGAGGTGAGTGGCCCCGGAGTGAGGCGAACCACCACCAACTGTTGATATTCACTGCTGGTGGCTGGGCTACTCTGCATTGACCCACTACTGCCCTGAATGTGAGAAGATAGTTAGTTCCTTTTATATGTTAACCATACCATTTTATCACTTTGAGAAGTGTTAAAGAGTTTTGCTTAGCTCATATGAATTTACATACAATATAATTGAGTAAGGTTGATACAAATACCTCTTCTCAACTGAAGCATCAATACAAAAATAAAATATTTAAAAGTATACACACAACTTTATGCTAAAAATAAATAAAAAAGGGAGGCATATTTATATGAAGCAAGTGCAAATTTGCAAACAGATCCCAAACCCTTGATACCCTTTGCATTACATACACTGTGGAACTTGACAAGTGAGAAGAACCACATTCTTAGACCCCGTCCAAATGATCGGGGAGAGACCGGGTGGGCACTGCCCGCTGAGCTTATCCCTCTCGCCTCTTAAACAGTGCTACAAATGGAGCAGTTCCCGGCAGGCTCTACACTATCGTGTCCATCTACCAATTGACCTGGCTTGGACCACTGGGCTGCTCGATCGTGTGGACAGCCTTATGATAGCCACTCTAGCAAATATTACAGTCTGACAGCACTATAACAAATCCAACATTTAGTAAAGAACAACTATACAAATACACCCCATACAGCTGATAACAGATATTCTTCACCCCTTTTATATACCTGTCTATAGCTGTGATGCCTCTCTCCCTCTGAGTACTCCCCCAAAGGGGGTGGCCAAAGCAGAAGAGTCTGCAGTTCTCCGTTCCAGCACTCCTTCCTTGATTGGTCAAGCCCTCCACTTCCATTTACATTTTTCCCTCTCATGTACTCAACCCTGTTCACCCACCTGACCGGTAGTCTGCCTTTCATTCCCAGTCCCTCCTCCTCACTTTCATACACCTTTTTTTAAAACTCTATCATTCATTCACTCCAAATGTCCAAACCACCTCAATGTACTTTGCATCACTCTCTTAATCACTTCACATTCAGCATCAACTTCTCACTCAGACCACACCTCTTATATACATTCTCATTACTTTCCCCATCCCACCTTGTCAGGCCACATGCTCCTTTCAGATAACTCATTTCTACCTCACCTATCCTATACTGTTGTGTCCTGTTCCATGTCCATGTTTCTGACGCATATGTTGTTGTTGGTAAGACTATACTATATTTCAGTTCTCTTTTCACCTTCATGACTCTTCCTAGAGAGCCTATGACCTGCCTACCCTGCACTGCTCTCTTTGATTTCCCCTTCCATGCCCCCATAGGGGTATACTACCTGTAGTGATGTGGGCAATACTTTAAGGGTTTTGGTGTCCCTTCGGCCCCAGCCACTCCCTTTCAGTTCTTCAATTGTCCCTCTTTTCTTTCTATTTCCTTCCTGCTTGCTGTCTCACCTGTCTATTACTTTCTCCTGGCGCTATAAGACCTCACTGTTGCGGCACCTAATATCAATCAATCAATCAATCACTCCTTCCATGCTTCTATATCTACACAACACTATTCCTGGATATATAAACTCCATCACTTCCTCCGTCCTCTCACCTTCCAAAGTTATCACACACTTATCCAGTAGGCACCCTTACCCTATAGGATGTTGCAAAATCAGTCACTTCAACCTCTGCCCTCTCAAAAACATTCACCTTACTTTTACCACCATTCACCTTTAGTTTCCTTCTCTTACAGACACCCCGAGACTCATCCACCACCCTCTGCAATTCCCTCTTATTCTCTGCCAGCAATACAGTATCATCTGCAAACAAGCTTGTCACCAAGAACCACTTTATTCCATTCAGCCTCAGCCTTGCACCCAGGCCACCCACTTTTGCCTTCATCTCTCTCATACATCCATCAATAAAAATATTGGAAAGCTACGATGATATGGCACACCCTTGTCTCAGTCATACACTCACTGAGTCATACTCACTTAGACCATACCAGTACTCTACCCAAACACATGCTTTTCCCCCTCTATAGAAGGCCTCAATCCCTTCCAGCAGGCGCCCACCTACACCGTATATCATGACCACATTCCTCATAGCCCTTCTATCGACCGTTTTCAGGTCCATGAAGGCAGTATACAGTTTCCTACCTTTCCCAAGGTATTTCTGCATCATTGATTTGATTGTAAAGATCTGATCCTGACAGCCTCTACCCTTTCTGAACCCTCCCTGCTCCTCACTGACTATACTTTCCGTTACTTCAATCAGCCTTTCCGTAAGAATCCTCCCATTCACCTTTCCTGGCACACCAAGGAGGCCTATTCCTCTAAAGCTACTGCATTCATCCCTGCTCCTCTATACCCTTGTAAAGAGACACAATGATGACTCTTATCCAATCCTCTGGCACCTCTCTCTGTTGCCAAGCCATGCTGCACATAGTCAACATTCACTCCACTACTGCTTCCCCCCATTGCTTCAGCATTTCCACAGGTATCCCATCTACACCTGGGGCCTTTCCCACCTTTAGCCTTGCTATTGCTTTCCTAACCCCTTCCCTTCCTAGTTCCCCATATACACCCTGTCATCTATCACCCACCTCCATCCCCATGCATGCCATCGTTCATCAAACAACCAAAATGCCTCTTCCATACTCCTTTCACTGCTTCACTCCTACTCACTGTAACTCCATCCTCCCATTTCATTCTCACACTGCCAGACTTTGTTTCTCCTCTCTCCAGAAGAGTTCCTTATTCTCACTGAATTTCACACTCAGTTTCTTGCCCAACTCCTCATCTAATCTCCCTTTGCTCTCTCTAACCAGCCTCTTGACTTGCTTCTTACATGATCTGTACTCCCTCTTCCACCTTTCTTTCACTTCTTCCAGTATATTCCCCTGAAGTGTCCTCCTGTATGACTTTCTCTTCTTTTCTACTCCATCCCTTACTTCCTCTGTTCCCCATGCACTCGCACTCTTTCCTCCCTTCTGTACCTTGTAACCAACCACTTCAGCAGCTGTCCTACTTACTAGTCTCATAAATATTTCAAACACATCAATATTAACTTTTACTTCCTCCCCCATCCCTAGCCTTGCCTCCCTTAGTATTTCACCCAGCTTTCTTTTGTATTCTTCACTGTAGCCTACAACATTTAGTTTTTAGGAAGACTACAGACAGGGGGAATGTTGGCTCGGGGGTACATACCCGTGAACCAGCAGTCCCCTTGTCTGATGCCTTCGAAGAAACAGATCTCACTATCACCCTGACTCCCATTTGGGGATCCGAGCATCTGCGCGGCTTCGGTCAACCAGACTCGGGACTGCTCGGCCAGACAGTCTGGGGAACTACAACAACAACAACAACAACAACAACAACATTTAGTTTTTCACTTGCCACTTCATTTCTGTTCTTCATCACTCCATATTTCCTATCCTGTTCCCACTTAACTTGGGCCATAATTCTCACCATGATACGCATAATGGAACTTTCCCCTTACAACTTTAGCATCCATCACATCCTTCCTTAGTCTTTCATCTACAGCTGTACAGTATATCAGACTTATTTGTTCTCCCCTTTTGTACCTACTTATAATTATAAAATATTTCATGGGCTATGCAAACTTGTAATGCTATTTGACAAAGCATACCATTTTATAAATACGTTTGAATGGAGTCTGGCTAACTATACAAATGTTAGCAAGTAACTTGGTTTGTAATCTACAGTTATAAATACAGTACGCAAACTAACCTGTGGGGAGTTGTACGCACTACCAGCCTCAGAAGCAGTGTCAGTGGTGGGTGTGGATGGGGGTTCCGGAGAAGTCTCTATAGTGAGGGGTGTGGCGTAGTCAGGAGGTGCAGAAATGCTGCCCGCTGAAGGCAGAGTAACCAGCTGCCAACAGTTACAAATTATAGCTTTCAGTTTATCTTCTTGTGCATGGGTAAATTGTTTTTATATATTACATTGCTGTTATAGGCATGAAATTTACTCTGTATAATGAAACCAGTATACTGTATAAGTTTCTGACTCAATGGAAAATAAATAAATACACTTCCATTGGCTTCATCTAGCCACATACTCCCCTTCAGTAGACCACATGCAACAATCATTTCAGCTTTGGTTTTCTCAATGACCATCATTGAATTCTCATCCACATTCACTTTGAATTTCCTCCTTTTCCTTGCACCATGAACCTCTCCTACCCTCTGCAGTTCACTTTCCCTCCCGGTCAACAACACTGGGTCATAATTATGCAAATTGACTTCCGATTAGCAAATATTCTACTCCATCCAGCTACTGCCTACCACCAGTGCAGGGAGAAGCACCACTCCAAATCGAGTAGCAAATGATGTATAGCCACTTCCCTCGATTCTTGTGGGTTCTCATATTCATGAATTTTAAGGGGAAATTACAGAATAAATAATAAATTATAGGAAGAAAAAAGGACAAAAGTACATGCTTGCCTGAGTGTGTATTTGAATATCAAAATTACCCCAAATTGCAATCACTTAAAAGTAGTTCAAATGATTAGTTTGTGAATAGACAATGATCACTAATAGGGGATAGATACCAATGTACAAGTTTCAGGGGTATAAGCCTGTTAAGTGTAGTAGAAAAACTGTATGGGAAGGTGCTGATAAATAGAGTCAGAGAGGGTACGGAGGCTGTGATTGGTGAAGAGCAAGGTGGCTTTAGGAGAGGAAGAGGTTGTGTGGACCAGATATTTGCAGTAAGGCAGGTGTGTGGAAGGTATCTAGAGAAAAGTAAAGAAGTAGTATGGGCATTTCTGTATCTCCAGAAAGCATGACAGAATTGTTAGAAATAGATTGTGGAAGGTTTTGCAGTTGTACAGGCTGGGGGGGAAATTATTAAGAGGAGTGAAAAGTTTCTACTTGAACAATAGAGCGTGTTAGAGTGGGAAGTAACGTGAGTGAATGGTTCCCAGTAAACGTGGGACTCCGTCAAGGCTGTGTGATGTCACCATGGTTGTTTACTATTTATATGGACGGTGTGGTAAGAGAGGTAAATGCTAGGGTGATGGAGAGGACTGAGCTTGGTGGACAGCAGAGGTAGAGAGTTGGGCCTAAACCAATTAGTGTTTGCTGATGATACGGCGTTAGTGGCAGAGTCAGAAAAGGAACTGAGTATGCTAGTGCAGGAGTTTGGGCGGGTGTGCAGGAGGAGGAAACCGAGAGTGAATGTGGCAAAGAGCAAAGTAATGAGATGTAGGTGGGGAGCAGAGGGTAGAAGGATGAATATAATGCTAGATGGTGAAATATTGGAGGAGGTGGAGTGCTTTAAGTATTTGGGGTCAAAGGTGACGGTGGATAGCAAAATAGAGACAAAGGTAAAATCTAGAGTAAATGAGGTAGGAGAGGTGCTAAGTGGCTGTAAGTCACTTAGAATGGATGTAAAGAGGAAGTTGTATGAAGGGATAGAAGTGTCTACAGCACTGTATGGAGCGGAAACATGGAATATGGGAGAAAGTGAAAAGAGAAGGTTGAATGTAGTAGAGATAAAATGTCTGAGGAGCATGTGTGGTGTGACTCGAATGGGCAGAGTCAGGAATGAGGATGTGAGGAGAAGGACAGGTGTCGTGAGAGAGTTAGCAGGCCGTGCAGAGCAGAGTGTGTTAAGATGGTTTGGACATGAGGAGAGAATGGAGGAGAATAGAATGGTAAAGAGGATAGGGGGCTCAGAAGTGGCAGGTGTAAGGAGGAGAGGAAGGCCACAGAGGAGATGAATGGACATCATAAAGGAGCTCTGAGTGGAAGAGGTATATCTGTGGAGCAAGGTAGAGTGATTGCGCGTGACAGAAACGAGTGGAGGAGGGTGGTGAATGCTTGAAGAGTGGACATGGCTTCACGGTCCTTGGAGGAGGGGCCTGCATTGAGTGTGGCCTATGGCCGGCTGGATGCGGGAGGGGGAGTTTGCCCTCTAGTGAAGTGGCAGGAGTAAACCAGCTTTTGCTGTCAGGCCTTGCTATGGATGCAAACATAGCTGTACAGTACTTCTTGTAGTCCAATAAGGAGATGCGGTTGTGCGGTGGGGGTTGCTCTCTCCTCCAACAGGGATTGGGGGGTTGAGATGTGGAGTGTGTGTGAGGGGGGAGGGGAAGTTCTACGTTTGGGCATTTGTGTGCGACGTGATGGGCTACCTCCAGCATGGAGATGAAGGCCTGGTATATATATGTGTATGTACAATTCTAAAGGGTATTCTCATATGTATATAGACTCCTGGTTGCTTCATCATACTACAAACATTGTACAGTATATTCAAGAGAAACATTTCTGAGTTGTATATGAACTGTGATCCTTCTAGGGCTAGAAAACTTACACCGACAAACATCATCACTTGATTAGATGTATACTGATTTTTGGGACACACTATTCAGAAAAAAGTTTGTATGAGTCGAAAAACATGGTACAGCAAGCAAAAGATATTATAGATCTCCACAGTTTTAAGGCCATTCATGCATAAAGCTGTGAAAAGCATGCAAAAGATATTATAGATCTCCACAGTTTTAAGGCGATTCATGCATAAAGCTTAATAATTCAGTACTGTACAGTAAAATATTGTCACAAAGTTATTTTGGTATTTCATATTAAAAATGTATAATTCTGTGAAATGCTTGTGTGGTTGGCAGTGTACAACCTGCAGATGATTTTAAATGTTTCTAGATGTTTTTCAAAACCAAACCTGCGAAAATCAAGGGGTTACTGTACATTGAGGTGGTTTGGAAACTTGAAGAGAATGCAAGATGAGAAGTTTACAAAGATGATACATGAGAGTGAGATTAGGAGCCCTGATATGAAAGGGAAACCACAAGTCAGATGGATAAACAAGGTGGAAGAAGAAGTGAGAGTAAGAGACATGAGTGAAAGGGGAAGGCTGAATTGAATGAGGTGGGAGTGTTGAAACACAAAGAACTGAAGATTTTTCTGCCATGGCTACCCTTTGGGGGAGTTTCCAAAGAGAGTGAGGTGTCAAAAGTATAAATAGATAGACTACTAATCTGGAAATTACAAACTTTGTTTGCATAATTTAATATATATGGCTACACACAAAAACTCCAGCTGACTCACCGTGGCTGAATGTGGATGCCTCCTAATGGGTGTGGTGGGGGGTTGCCTGGGGTCATGGCAAGGGTCACGAGGGGTGGGGTCAGGGGTGGGGGCACTGGTAACATCCGGTGCATACCCCTGAGCCTCCAGTTTTTGGGATGCAGCCACTGCCAGCAAGGACAAATTGTTGCCTTCCTCTGCAGCAGTCAAGTTCAGAATCAGATAACGGGTAACTTCGAATTATATTATTTTAAGATTTGGAAAAACAAAGTTTACCTCCGACAATCATAGAAATGGTATCAGTCCATGGCTTAACTATGACAGTTTTCAATAGCGAGTGCCAGTAGTGCTTGCTTTAGACAAGAAAAACTATCGGGTGTTAATCAAAGAAAAATTTAAATAATAGAAATTAAGCAGCTTACAGCCACATTTATTTCTAGAATTCAGGAATGGGTATATTCAAATAAAATTTATAAATGAAGTTATAGATACATATACTTATAAGCTTTATATCAAGGGTCTATTGTATTAAGTGACTGAAAAGGAAGTTACTTGTTGCTTACCAATGTCATCCTCAGCTCTGGCAGAAGTGGCCGGAGGAAGCTTCTCCTTCCCAATGTATTGGGGGTACTTTTGACGCACAAACTGGTGAAGTGCCAGTAAAATGGTCTCCCTGAATGAGAAAATAATTGATTAACTGCATTTTGACATGGAAGAGGAGGGTTTGAAAATTTTTAGTTTAGGCAATACAGTATTCTTCAACAGTAAAATGTGAAAGTGACAGATTTCCCTGAGTAGTCTGTTACTTTCACTGTCTTTTGTCTGCTGTTTCCTTACTATCCATGGGTTTGGAATTCCCCACCACTTGAAAAAAATTGGGTCCTACTGATAATGTGGAGTGGAGCTGAGGTTTTCGTGGTCTAGAATGGAGGAGTCAATGTAATGTGTGCGGCCCATTTCCCTAGGTATGATATGGACAGGTATAGATGACAGTCTCCAATGGAGTGTGGGGAATGGATGGTCATGGGTAAGAGGATTGTCTTGATATGGGTACGAAGATAATGTGGATGGCAGGGCAGACAGGTCATAAGACAAATGGAGAGAATCAGGAAAGGTAAAAGTGTGAACATGAAAATGAAATGGGAACCGAGGAATAACATAGTTTTGCCAACACCGGCATATGCGTTGGAGATATGGACATACAGTAAACCCTTGCTAACTCGGATCAATTGGGGGAGACCCTGTCAGAATATGATTCATGTCTTTATGGGTTTAGACTGGGGATCTGATCAGTTTCTGTGAGCCAAGCTAGGGTTGAGGTTCAGGTCTGATCGATATTTAACTATGTTTGTTTCAGAATTTTGGAGTGAAATTCTAATCAATATAAGATAGTGAAACTGCTTAGCCTATATGGTATTCTTGAAAGCCAGTGAGTTCCATTATTCTTGAGTTAGGAGGTGAGGTGGTGGATGACTATGACTGTGGGAGGTAATTCGGCAGCAGCACTAGCACAGCTATCACCTAGCAGCTATTCTCGTGAGTTTAACCTCAACTGTGACTCTATCCCTTGACTTGTGTCTCTCTGTCGGTGTTAGCATGGAAACACCTGCGGACGTGCGACTGTTATCAACCACCACCCTCCTCTTCTCTTTACTGGACATTATCAGGTTATACCATAGTGCTTATAATCTATTTCAAGTGGAGCAGTTTCATATGTAATTATTCAAATTTAGGTTAGTTAATTAAGTTTAGGTTAAGTTAGATGTGTTTAAGTGAGGGTTGTCTTTAATCATAGTTATTGCTTAATAAATTGTTACTGTTTTCTAAGTACCTTTTACATGTCCTGCCAGGTGTGCTCAAATATGGATTATTTACAGAAACTTTTCATCATTGTTGTTTTCTGTTTAGTCAGCAACAACAATTTTTAAATTGAAGCCATGACAGACCCTTGTAGAGTTATCCAAATATCCAAGGGCTTAAATTTGATGCGTACGACTGACCGCATGCACACTCGCCCTCAAAATTACATGTGGTTTCACTCGTATCTCTGGTTCCCATACACAGCTGCGCACACACAAAAACATGACACTTTCACAAAAAAAAATATAATACAGCAGAAATATATTTAATAATGTGTATTAACATGAAATAAGGTATTGTGGTGTGGTGTGGTGTGGTGCGGTGGTAAGTGAGGAAGTGTGGGAATCGGAATAGGTATCAGTCAGTTTATCAGTCAAGGATACATTATTCCCTTGATTTATTTTTTATTTTTATGCTCACTTCTCATACAGTAATCTCCTTTCAATGGCGCTGAAGAGAAAGCTTTCAAGTTATATTATTAATGATGCAAATAAAAAACAGATCATCACATTACGTGAAAAAATCGATATTGTTTAGAGAAAGGAGAAAAGGTGGCAACAATTGGCCATGCTTTAGGGTTGATCCACACAACTGTAGCCACCATAGTTATAGACAAAGAGCGCATATCGGATCTTATCTCACAATAAAGATGCATCTCCTATGCAGTCAACTATAATAACAGAGCAAAGATCAAGTTTGTTAATGGATAATGAAACACTACGTGGAGTCACTGTTGTGATACTGTCATGACCAATGCATATGTGGCTCCGTGGTTCACTTGGCAGTGATGCAGCCAATTTATATATCAATGTTAATGATATAATATAACATGATAACATCGTTACTGTTAATGGATAATGGAGTCACCGGGGTGATACTGTCATGACTGATGCATATGTGGCTCCGTGGTTCACTTGTAAGTGACGCAGCCAATTATATATCAGTACATCACCATTTTTCAGGCATTAAGTTATCTTAATTAAAAATATCGAGTTTCTTATACATATACATCCCCGTTATGGTAAAAGCATAACTATATACTGTACATGGTCAGTCGACATAGGGTATAAATGTATGGTATAGAGATAGTAATTCGAGTTTTGTACAAAATCAACTTGCGTCATTTCTCAGGCTGTAGGCCTTTGTGATGTTGCACCAGGAAAATCTCAGCATAAGCCGGATATACATCTGAGTTAATTATAAGTGTCCAAGACACTGACACCGTCCGAGTTATCCGATATCCGACTTATAAATATCCGATTGAGCGAGGGTTTATTGTATTGTATTGGACATGTCATAAACATATATATGGAGTAGTGTGTGGGAAAAGTAATGAAAGTGTGGACGAGATGTGTGGTTTGAGTGAACAGGCAATTGGTGTTGAGTGTGGGGTAACTGAGAGAGTGAAGCATAATATTATACAATGAGGTGGTTTGGACATGTTAAGAGAATGCAATATGGATAGTTTACAAAAGTGTATGGGAGTGAAGCTGAGGGACCTGGCAATAGAAGCAGACTGACTACTGGCCAGGTGAGCAAATAGGGTGGAAGAGTAGAGAAGGGAGAGATATGCTAATGGAGGAGGGCTTAATCTAGCAAGGAGGTACAGTAAGATAGTGCTGGAACAGGGAGAACTGGGATTTTTCTGACATGGTCATCTCCTTGTGGGGTGTTCCCAAAGTGAGAGAGGCACCAGAGCTATAGATAGATAGATAAACAGTTCATAAAACTGAACATGCCTGCTTCTGTCTGTAAACTGTTCAGTGTTGGTTTTATATTTTTATTAACAAAATCAGGGGTAGAGAATTTACATAACTCAGCAATATAAAGACTTTGATATGGCTACAGCCCCTATTATGCCATGTTATATGGGGTAAACTGTACTGTATAATATACAATATATAGAACTGTAATAAACTGTTTCCCTTACTCTGAAAGAAAACACATGCAAAGATGATGAGGTTACCAAGAAAACATACTTCCATTATTGGCTTATGCCTTTCTACTACTGTACACATTCTATTCTCCACCACAAAAAGACTCATCTGGCATTTCTTAACCACTCCCACATGTTATCAATGCTCTAACCACAGTCTTTGACTGTCACCCTCACTCATTTTTCTACCACTTCTTCATCCCCATACCATACCATGACACCACCCCAATAATGTCACATCATACTACAACAATTGCCATCACTACCATCAATATTCCCCCACTGCTACCCTGTACAACTTGCTTTGTTGTCCCAAACACTGTCACCCATATACACCTCGGTCTCGTATAGAACGTCCAATAGGTCGATAGAAGACGTCGTTCTATGTGATACACGTAACCTATGGGGAAAACGACAATTGGTCGATCAGTCATCAAAATTGTCCCTGAAATTAACATAAAATACTTTTCAAGGTTTTTCTTGCCTTAATCCTAGAGGGATGTATGTAAAATGCATTTTACAATTCGTATTAAGGTTTTTGCAGGCGACTCATGTGACTGAGACCGTGAGACGAGTCGGCGGCATCCGTGGTGGTGATGGTGGTAGGGGGGGGGGAGATAGCACGTGATGGTGGTGGAGGTGGTAGTGGGGGAGATAGCGCGTGATCATCGTTTGTTTTCTTTTATTAACCATACGCTGTTGTTTCCTTCTCCTTTCTCTTTCCGAGAAATAACTTCTTTATATCGAAGGATATGGCCTTCCGTTTTGTAAATGCACCACCTGGCATGACTGAGCATTGAAGCTGGTGGTTAATAAACTCGTAATCACTAAAAACGAGCGAGTCAAATACGAAATTTCCCTAACTTCAACTTTAGAATTTCCCTTTATGCCTCAATAATTCCCTGTTTACTCTTGAACATTGACAGTCTTTTTGGTATTTCTTCTGGTAAGACTTTCCCTGTTTATTTTTGAACAATCTTTATATAATTTCCCTGTGTGTATTTCAAAATTCCCTAAAACAGAGAAATTTCCTTACACCTGGCAACACTGGGTAGGGGGAAGGGGCGGGAGAAGTGGTGGCAACACATTCACTCACACTGTACAGACGCCAGTGATATCATTTCCTGACACGTTCATTATGATTTCGCTCGTTTTGTATAAGAACTCCTCGGATTTGCTTCACTTATTTTCGCCACCCGTTCTATATGGTTGCAATCGTTTTATAAAATAATTTTAAGCTAATATTTTGGTCGCTCGTTCTATACGAGAATCGTTCTATGTGAACAAGTTCTATATGAGACCGAGGTGTACTTTGTTGTTAAGATCTAGAATTGTCCCACATCCAACCTGTTTCTCCTCAGTGCCACCAGCCTCCTCCGGTATGCAGTAATCTTGTCAGGTACCACAGCCATAAGATTAAAACGAATGTCATGGTAAGGCTCCCCTCCTGTGGCGATGCCCAGTCGCTCCGTGATCACACGCCGAAACTTCTCAGTCCACTCCTCTCCCTCCAACCATGGCCCTAACCAGCAAAAGATGTGTCAGTAGAGTACATACATACTGTGACTGAAAAAATAGACAATTATAAAAACTGATTTGCAATACACTGTGGAGAACCTCTGAAATTAAAAGCTTGCAGTAGGATATTATAGATATGATCATGCTAATTAACAATGTACTGTAAGGAAGCTGTGGAATGTAAGGTTAACATATTACAGATAATTAAAATTATAATGTATGATTATCCTAATCAGTAATGTATTATAAGGTAGCTGTGGAATGAAAAGTTCAGCAGATTACAAATATTAATCATTACAGTTCTGCTGAGTGACGATGAGTGGGAGTTACAGGGATTGGTGAATATGTTTGGAGAGGTGTGCGAGAAACGGAGCCTGAAGGTGAATGTAGTGAAGAGCAAAGTTATGGTCTTTGAAAGTGGTACAGCCACAGGTTGTGAAGTGAGGTGAGGTTAAATGGACAGGTTATGGAGAATGTCAGCTCATTTAAGTATTTGGACAGTGTGATGAGTAAAGATGGGAGGTTAGAGGATGAGATGCGAGAGAGGGTACAACAGGGAAAGAGGGTTGTAGGAACACTGAAAGCAATGACAAGGAATAGGGCGATGAGTATGGAAGTGAAGAAAATGCTACATGATAGTGTGGTAATCCCGACACTGACATACGGGAGTGAAACGTGGACGATGATGGAAAGACATAAATCAAGAGTTAGAGGGGTGGAAATGAGCTACCTTAGAAGTGCATGTGGAGTGACATGGAGAGACAGACTGATGAATGAAGAGGTACGGGAGCAGTGTGGTGTGGGTGTGGACGTGTTGGAGTGTGTGAAAAGGAACACCTTGAGGTGGTTTGGTCATGTGGAGCGTATGGGAAGCGAGAGGTTGGTTAAGAGAGTGTACGAGAGTGAGGTGGGGGGACGGAGGGGGAGGGGCAGACTGAGAGTGAGGTGGAGGGACGGATGGGGAGGGGCAGACCGAGAGTGAGATGGAGGGATGGAGTTGAGAGGTATGTGAGGGAGAGTGGTATGGGGTGGGAGGAGGGACGCCAGTTAATGGGGAACAGGGGTTCATAGAGGCGATTCATTTGTGGCCACCCCTTCGGGGTTCAAGGCATCTGGCGATAGATAGATAGAATCATTACAAATATGAAAAGAAGCTGTCATTGATAGTCTTGTAAAAAATAAAAACCAGTGAAGATGGGAAAATAATGAATGGAGTCATGTCTGAAGAAAGGCAAGTTATTGTACTAGTACATGACTCACTGCTTGTCAATAATCCAAGATAATTAATGATGTAAACATATGCCCAGTCACCAGGAATATTACCATTAGCCCTGAAAAATTTACAAAAACAGTGAAAAATATTTCAAAATTAGGTTCAATAGTATATGGTGAGTGCGTGTGTAAGACAAAATGCATTAGGAATTGAAGTAAAAGAACTTGTACAAGACAGACAGAAGTGCAAAATTTGCTAGAAGGAATGTAGGCTATGCGAGTGCTGGCAACCCATCACATTTCACGGAATGACTCCTTTCATCAAGGATAAATGAAGGGACTGATGCCATGGATACAAGAACTTGTGTGCGTGTGGGGGGATGAGCATAGAATTTTTGGGGTTTGGAAAGGGGATACATTTCATTGCATATTCTGTTCCTCTCTATGTTATATCTGATATCAGTTCATCAATTTTAGCTGTCCTCCACCATTGAAGGAGATTATGTGATATTGATGATGATTAAGTCTATAAGATCCAAGACCTGAATTGTACAGTGACATCCCGTTTCTCTTCTGTAGGGTGTAAGAGCCCAAAGTGAAACTATCTCAACAGCCAGTGGATGCAACATTACATCTCCACAGTGTCTCTAACTGGCACACAAGTAGTAACTGGCCCCATCTAAGCATTTAGACCATTATCAAAATTACTGTAGGGGGTACATGCCACCACCGCCTTTTTTCATGCTCATTGCTGTCATGAGGGAAGACTTTGGGGCTGGAGGACGCTGCTTGACATGGAGAAGTGGTGTTACCTGGGGCTCCGCTACCTGACCCAACAAATTTTGCTTAGACTCTTCTGTCCAGCTCCTGGACTTTCATCCGACTTATTTGTGAATGTGTTGCCATTCACTACATTAAAGTCTCCAAAAATTATGAGGGTGTCTCCATGAGAACATTGTTCTATTATTGTGTCTAGTTTGGCAAAGAATATATCTTTTTCTTCAAGTTTGCTCATCTAAGTAGAAATAGACAGCCAAAAGAGAGATGAAGCCCAATGTGTGATTCACCCTCACCTGCAGACTATACTCATCAACATGAGTAATCTCAGTAACCAAAGATAGGGACTGTCAGAGACTGCCACAGCATTCTCCCTCAAGTGTACACCTTTCCTGCATTCAAGTTAGTGGTATCACAGCCCCCATTACTCATTTCACCATTCCCAGGACTTAATCCAATACACTGCAAAGAATCTAAAATCATAAATACTGTAAATGAAAAATGAAGACTGAATCAAATTCTTCCCCTACCATGATCAATTGGAAAAGGTTTGAGCCCATCCAGTTCAAACAGCCTGCCGCTCACTGGGACGTAAGAGACAAAGTGAAAAGTCTCAGCATTACTTGTGCGGCTGCTTGTGGGCACACCAGGAGTCTTGTCTGGTCTCCGTCTGGCCTGAGGCGCTGCATGGGAATTGTGTGCATTGGCCAACTCTGGGGTGTTGCCAATGGCCCAACCCTGTAACATGCAAACACATTATGTCCCACAGCTTTGATCCTTCAAAGACAAAGATGCATTGTTCATAGGCATAACTGCATGATAAAAAGTTGTGTCAAGCAATTAGAGTTTAAGTTATATCAATTACAATCCCTTTAAAATGGGTTCCTGTTCTTTCAACCCTCATCAACCCAATCCCAATCAGCTGAATCCTAGTCAAACCCTAAAAAGTAAAAAGTCCTCCAAAATTAGTATTTCACAACACTCTAAAAGGTGAGGGTGCCTATAGGGACAAAGTGTGAGATAACCTTGGAAGGTGAGAGGATGGAGGAAGTGAAAGAGCTTAAATATTTAGGAAGTGTTGTGTAAATATGGAAGCATGGAAGAAGAAATCAGAGAGAGAGCAGTGAGGGCTAGGCAGGTCATGGGTTCTCTAAGGAGAGTCATGAAGGCTAAAATAGGTTTAAAACCTACCCCAATACTGTAGGAAACTTCCCTGAAAATTTGGTTATGATATCTGGTATGGTCTAGGAGGAGTTAGGTTCAGACATTTTCTAAAATCTGGGGCACAAGAACTGAGGTTGGCCACCAGGCCAAAAAGCTCTCCAAAATCAGGGGCAAGAAAAATGTCTGAAAATTTTGAACTCGCTTCGCTCGCTTGGCTCATTGCGCTCGCTCCCCTCGGGATTATACCAAGTTCCACTGTAAAAACTGGAATATTCCAGCCAAAGTACCCTCACTCAAAACAAATTTAAACTAGCTTACAGCCTCTAATTAAGACAAAGGCCACTTCCCTGGGTGCACTCTCTCTGGTCTTGCCAGACTGTTGCAATTTCTCCAGGAACACTAAAATGCATAGCATATTACTGTACATGGAAATACATTCATCTCTCCTACCTCCCCTAATTCAAATGGGCTTCCAGAAGTATATCGACTCTCAGATTATTCATCACTTCATCCAGTATTCAAGAATAACATTCAGTTGCTTGCAAGGTCTCCTGACATCCATCATTCTCAGATGGCTTCTCCCGGCCTCATGCCCTTCTTACAATTTTACAAATCAGGACACTTTACTCTGGTACAAGCCTTGGGATGAAAGACAGACTCCAAGTAGATTTTACATTGACAGCATATAATCATAAAGGGTGTTCATGAAGATATATTTGTGGTTGACTTAGACTACTGTAAGCTCTTAACACATCAAAACCTAAAGCTTTGTTCACCTTGTTCTCAGGGTTCATGCCAATAGTGTGTATCTTGAGGCGAGACAGTGTAGGGCCCAAGTCCAGTGCTGAGCAATTGAGGAGTACTGAGACAAGGGAGTGGGTGGCACAGCTATTAGGCACCATCTGTGTTAGGATAAATAATATACCAGTCAGTAAATCTGTGTTACATTTTCTATATCTAGTCTCTTGTACTTGTACAGTAGTAACATCCTTAAATCAAAATGCATTTCCCCCATTACTATAAAATTTATTCTTGATCTTTTGTGGGTGATTGCACAATACAGAAACAGTTTAAAAATATAAGAGTGACTGAAAATATACTGTACATAATGCCATGTAAAAACAGGCTTTACAATATTCTCTGTATGCATCTATACATGACTACCTGAAATATACAAATTTATACCAAATTTTACCATTTCAACTGTCTTATATATCTTATACCTGTTGTGCGAAGAACATATTATTCACCACAGCTTCATCTTGGACATAATTATCAGTATTCTCCACCACTTTCCTTCTTGACCGTCTTTCCTCTATCCACCTGTGAAAGAATAATCACTATATAATTTTTTCTAAAAACTGTAATAATGTGGCCTGGACTACTCTTAGGAGCAATTTCAGAAACTGAAATTTTTATACACAAAGAGAGGTGTGTGCTTCATTTTTTTTTTAATTATTATTATATACAGCACAGATATAAGTATGAGAAAAGATAAAGGTTCAATCTTACATAGCTAGGGTTATAGGTACAGCTGGCCACTCTCTTGAGAGGCCCACCCAGCGTTAGCCGAGATATTAACTCTACGCTTATAAACTGGTAGGTAGATACCGAGATATGGAAGTGTGTGTTAAGTGGCATAAACACTTGACATATACAATATGAAGGTATTTACATTGGCTACATTTATTAAAGAGCATTCTGGTTCATAATTCGTATGCAGTTATTGTGTGAGTATTTTACAGCTTTTAGTGTTTGATAATAACCATTGCACAAATTACAAATAAAATGTATAACAATGTTACCTCGGCTGTTTTTGCATTACATCATAATATTAAAAACTTGATATAACCTTTAATGAAGTCAAAAATTGACACAAATGTCAGTATACAAATAATTGATAACTGGGTATATTGTCATACTTTATTAAAGATTCCACTCATCTCTCACCTCGTCAAAAATTATTTATCACTTCTTTTGTACAGGCACCCCCCTACCTTCCTCAAATCCCTCCTTACTTCTCCCTCCCACCAGTGAAAGGTTCGAGCGAGTGGAGCTCACTACTAGTGTTTCGAAGTTAATATCTTGGTCAACGTTGACAACGCTGGGTGGGCCTCATTACTGTGAATAGACAGCCCCACCCATGGAGAGGGTGGCCCCATAGCAGTGGAATGGCAACCCACACAGTAAATATCCTCTCTTTATGGCTTGTATTAAAAATCCCTTGCAGTCAGTTGTTTGAAATAATATTGCACAGTACCATATGTAGTGTAGGCTACAGAATTGTACTACTTTAGTATATACTACAAATGCTATAATTACCTGAAAAGGAAAATAAACCCATAAACTTTGCCCTCAAATGACTTCTGAAGGTCGTATATCTCCTCAACCTGGACCCCTCGTACTCCCATGTCCTCCAGCAGCAATGTGAAGAGACCTGAAAAGATCACACACAGATAAAGGCCATATATTTTGTCAGTTTATTATCTATTGGTTTTGTCAAACTGTGTCACAAAAAGCTCCAACTCTACTGTACCGAGATTTTCTGTTCCATGTTAGCTACTTGAGATGAATCAGGCCTGTACAGTAGTTTTTAATTCACTAACAAATTACACATACTGTATCAAATGTTCCCAGAAATAATGATCATATGTAAATTAACTATCTCTACATAATTATAGACTTTGTACAGTACATAACCTTTTCATAATGCAGCTTATGACTGAGGAAAATAATAATTTCATATAGCCTATTGTAGAATGCCAAGGACAATGTCATGATGCTAATTGAAAGTTTAGATATTGTTAATATGATCATAGCATTAGGGGCAGTATGCAAGAACTTCCGTGGTGTTGACGATGGCGTGGTACCGATATGATGGCTCTGTTATTTGTCTATGGAGTTGTTGTACCGGTACCACACCATTGTATACATCACGGATGTTCTTGCATACGACCCTAAATTTTGCTGTCATGGTATCATATCGTATAGCCTACATTAGATTATATTGGAGAGAATAAATACTGCCACAGGTTATTAGTACTACAACATACAGTACAGTATAAGAAAATTAAATATATAGGCCTACCGGTATGTAGAGATCACTACAGCCCAAATACAATACAAGAGAGAGATCAAGACCATTGACAAGGCTTGAAAGCATGTTGCATTCCAATATGTGATGATATAAGTGATATAGGCCCTATCATATGCTACAATCTATAATTATAATAAATGTAAAAGTGTGTCTTAAAACAATACCAGTAAATATAAAGCATTTTCAGTAGAGGTTCGCCATACCCAAACATGTCTGCCTTTACAGGTTAGTTCCTACCATAATGGGTGCGTTTTGCAGCTCAAAGACATATTTTTCTTACTCAGAAAAACTATTGTAATCTACAGTCGAGACGGCAAACATCGGAGGCAACAACAGCAGCAACATCAATGAATTTATCACAGGTAGGGCCATATTCAAGAACATTCATGGTGTATACAATGGCTGCATAGTAAAACAACAGATCCGTCATACCGTTACCATGCCATCGTATACACCAAGGATGTTCTTGAATATGGCCAGTAAGTAGTTGAGTGGAGTCCGACACAGGCACGGCCAGTACCGCACTGACATATCGTAACTTTATTATACGGTACTTTTGGAGGACCAGGGTAAATTTAACAACTTAATTATTTCTCATGGATATAAATATTATGGGACTATGTGATGTACTTGGAAATTGGAGGTAAATGACTCCTTCAAATATTGCCATGAAACACACACACCTATATACAGTATAAGGAGCTGTTTTCATGGCATGGTCAGGAGGAATCAGAAGCCTCCACGTATCACACACGATCACAGGGTCCTTAACTATCTAGTGATTTATATATTTGTTTTACTCCCCCAGTTCCTCTCACCCTTCAAGCCCTGCCCTCTTGGTGTGAAGCATCCAGCCTGTTGGGGGTCAAACATTGGGCCATATTCAAGAACTTCTGTGGTGTATACGATGGTGTGGTGCCAGTACGATGACTCCATAGACAAACAATAGAGTCATCGTACCTGTACCACACGATCGTATACACCACAAATGTTCTTGAATCCGGCCCCGAGTCAACATGCACCGTTGCCCTTTTATTTCATTGGATAAAAACAGAGAAATTAATCCTCCACATTTTTTTGGCAAATAATTGTGTTTTCCAGTTCTGTGGCTCATCTTAAACTCTGGTGCTTCATTTAGGCCTAAGGAGGTGTTACAGTGTTGGTATATCTGAAGCAACTGATTCCTCCAAACTATTCCAGGCAACAGACCATTATTTTTGTTTATCTGGGCCTGTTTTGTGGTATAGTTTGGAGGAATCAAGGCACTTTAATGTACCCAAACTGTATTACCCCCTTAAGTTCTCAAAGGCTCACTCTAAACAAACATACGACAAGAGAAAATCAAACGGATAAGGTTATTCTGCAGCTGTACTCAGGGAGGGAAACGAGGGGAAATTATTAGTTCGTTTCCTGGAGTAGTTTGAAAGAGTGTGTAGCATTTTAGTTAGACCACATTTGTACTACGCAGTCCTGTTCTGGTGCCCATTTTACAGGAAGGATGGATATCAATTTGTTAGAGAGCGGACAGAGATGGATGACTAAAATGATTCAAAACCTTAGCAATCTTCCGTATGACAGAGAAGGATGACCAAAATTATTCATAACCTTTGAAATCACAGTTCGAAATCTCCCTTATAAAGATAGACTTAAAAAGCTGAACTTACATTCGCTTGAAAGACGCGGCTATGGTGGGAGGTGATATGTTTGAAGTATTATAATGGATGAAAAGAGTTTAACATACTTAAGGAGATTTAAGTAAGGTAATAAGAGTAAGTAGCCAAGATAGAACACGCTCAAATGGATTCAAATTTGAAAAATACCGAGTTAGACACGAAATAGGAAATCATTGGTTTGGGAATAGAGTAGTGGGTGAGTGGAACACGCTTCCAAGAGGAAATAAATGCAAAAACATTGAATGGTTATAAAAATAGGGGTATTTATTGAAAGAATTACCGTTTTGCAGCAGTGTTGCCAGATCTGGTTGGGTCCCAGCATTTTACCCCTGTCATTTATTGTACTTTATCACGATTATTTCCCGGTAGTTTGCCCAGGTTAAAACCCGGTAGTCTGATGCGGAAAAGGTTAGGTTAGGTCAGGTCAGGTAAGGTCAGGCTAATTTCAAAATGCCCCATTTGAATATGCCCTATCTTGGAAATGGGGCATTTGTGGAGGAAATGCCATAGAAGAAAATAGTTTTAGAATGGTCTAAATAAGTGGGTAATGAAGGTAGAAAAAACGTACGCAATAACGGTAATTCATTCAATATTTACCAAAATAGGTTGGACAAATATATGGACTCATAGGGATGGGTTTAAATCAGGAGCTGCCAACAACTGTACATAGCCTACATGGACTCAAAGGGATGGATTTAAATCAAGGGTACTTATCTAGACTATTGCCGTTTTGTAGCAGTGTTACATCGTATTAGAAAACGGCAATAGAATAGATAATTACCAAAGTGTCTTAGAATGGTATAAATCAGTGGGTAAAGAAGGTAAAAACATCGTAATAGTAAACGGCAATAGAATAGATAATTACCAAATCAAGAGCTGCAACAAGTGTACATACATATATGGACTCAAAGGGATGTGTTTAAATCAGGAGCTGCCAAAATAAAATTAACGTGGTGTAGGCCTATCATGAAGTTTTCACTGCAAAGTAACCGTACCAATCAAATTTATAGGCTATTCAGACACTCATTGGCATACCTGGGTCACTCTCGAGCTCAAGCCAGCCATCAGCAAGATTGTTGATATCTACTGGCATTGATATTAACATGAAAACAGGAGCATAAAGGCTGGTAGTCCCCCAACACCACCAGCTGACCGGCACCGCTTTGTTTACACTGAGGCGTCGCTTATTTACAGAATTTACTATTACGGAAAACAGTAGGTAACCCCATTTGAACATAAATTGAGCCCTTGACATACAATATTTTTATGTAATTTTATTAGTTTTTGACAGGAGTGAAAGGTATGAGCCATATGAAAGCATGAATTAATATAATTTTACGACGGACTACCTAGGAAATAAAGGAAGAATTAATAAAAATTACCTTAGATGGTCAAAACTTTACCTTAAATAGCACCAAATTACGCTAATCTGGGGTAATTTTTATAGAAATGATGAGAGCATTGAAGTAGCAGCAGGGATAGCTCACTAGTGGGCTGTATGCATGAACATCTGTGGTGTATACGATGGTGTGGTGCCGGTACGATGGCTCTGTGGTTTGTCTGTGGAGCCGTCGTACCGATGTAATGCCCGTGTCATGCCCAGATTTTTATCCCACATGAAAAATTTCCCTTTTAGATGAGATTTCGGTAGCGTAATAAGGGGGTTTTGGGCAGAGACTTTTAGGTTTTCAGAGACTGGGCTCACTTGCCTACTTACCTCCTTGTGGGTTACCTTGTCTGGTTATAACACGATGTAAACTCACTACTCAGGGAGAAATAAACCATTACGACTCACCTGGTAACTCACCTGGTGAGTCGTAGTGGTTTATTTCTACTGTTTACACAACCACTGATTTTTAATTACTGGCCTTGCATAGAGGTATACTACCAAATTTAACCAAATGGCTGCCGAGCGCACCGTGACGTCACATGAAAACTCCCTATTGTCTCTTGCAGTGAACAAATATTAAGTAAATTATTGAAATGCTTAACACTTTCCCCCGATTTGCAACTGTGTGTATGAGAATGCATAGATTATGTGTGTGTGTGTGTGTGTGTGTGTGTGTGTGTGTAATTCATTTATTTTTAGCCGTATGTGTGTCTGCACACTGATGAGTGTGTAACCTACGCACATACCATTAAGTTGCTTATATGTATGTAATTTTTATATCGGTTTCATTTGTAGTTTAATTTATTTTCATTAACATGAATTGAACTATTAGTCATGATCACACTCGATGTCATTAATTAATTTAGTCTTTGGCTGCACTAAAACATTGATAATATAATGAATAATATACTGCCAAATTATGTGTGGCCACTTTTCAGTGAAGGGTGAATGTCATTGTTTGGTGGTGAGGACTAAAACGCACGTGTTTCTATGGATTGGATGACTCTACTATGAAACTATGACAATGTGGTTGGGGAGCATCCAAACAAACTATGGTAATAATGGAACTACAGTACCTGACAGATTTAGTGGATATGGAGACTGAGTTTGTTGTTGGATATAAGTAAGACTGACAAATGTGGTTGGTTCGGGAGGATCATAACGAACCCAAAAACAAGTGTGGTTGGTTGGGTAGGATCATAACGAACCAAAAGACAAGTGTGGTTGGTTGGAGAGGATCATAACGAATCAAAAGACAAGTGTGATGAGTTGGGGAGGATCATAACGAACCAAAAGACAAGTGTGGTTGGTTGGGGAGGATCATAACGAACCAAAAGACAAGTGTGATGAGTTGGAGAGGATCATAACGAATCAAAAGACAAGTGTGGTTGGTTGGGGAGGATCATAACGAACCAAAAGACAAGTGTGATGAGTTGGGGAGGATCATAACGAACCAAAAGACAAGTGTGATGGGTTGGGGAGGATCATAACGAACCAAAAGATAAGTGTGGTTGGTTGGGGAGGATCATAACGAACCAAAAGACAAGTGTGATGGGATGGGGAGGATCATAACGAACCAAAAGACAAGTGTGGTTGGTTGGGGAGGATCATAACGAACCAAAAGACAAGTGTGGTTGGTTGGGGAGGATCATAACAAACCCAAGCCACTGTGGAACTGGACCATTAATAAGCGTGACAAACTGCCTGCTTAAATTTCCTGATAATGACCAAAACAAACAATGAACCGTATGCAAAAAATTATTATATCCATGGTATTGACGATGGTGTGGTAATAGTACGATGATGACTATATAGGTAAACAACAGCTACAGTCATCCATCGTACCAGTACCATACCGTCGTAAACACCATGAATAATCTTGACATAATTATGACCCCAAAAAGGTGTGACGAATGCAGTGAGACAAAACGTTGGATCGTATTCAAGAACAACCGTGGTGTATACGATGGTTTGGTAACGGTACGAATGGCCCTGTTGTTTGTCTATGGAGCCATCGTACCTTTACCACACCATATCGTATATACCACAAAGTAATGTTCTTGAATACGGTCCACTAAATCGAGGAGCATTAAAAAGGAAATTCAAACCTATATGTCGGGGAACCTACTGTGCCCCCACACCGCCTCCCCCTTCAGCTCCACCTCCAGCCTCTATAAAAATAAAATAATGATAAAGGAGTAGGTCACCGAGGTGCTTTGTAAAAAACTTCCCAAATCTTGACGGTAACCATATAGTGCGCAATGGCTGGACCTCATACCTCATTGGTTACGATACTGCCACTGTGCAAAGCTTCTCCTTCAGGGTCCAAATTGAAAAGATATTGCTTAAACCAATGACTGGGAAAATAATTTATTATGCTGTGAATCCTTGAACTCATGCAACACATAAGTCTCCTAATTAACTGTGCTTACACTACATACTCAATATTACTCGAGTAGGCCTATGTGTGAGAATAGCACTAAATTTTATTGTGCGACGAGCGATATATTATGTCATGGTCCTATTTCTCGGATAAGTTTATTATTTCATTCTGAGGAAATCTATACTATCTTCGTTGGTGATGATGACTGACATTGGAGTGGTTCCCTATAGGCGTAGCTACTATACACTCTTTCTCAGTAGTCTCTCCAACAACAACAAAGTGGTGCTCTTTGGTAATACAGCCAAAAAGTATAGAGTCCTTCTTATTCTTTTTGGTACAGCCGAGTTGATTTATCATGTTTTCTACAATGTTCGGTGTCATAGCTCCACTTAGGGCTGCCTGGGGGTTGTCCTAAATCCAAGCGCCCTAACTTAGGACAAGATGGCTGCCAAAGGTTTTGAGTATGCTATCGTAAGTGTTTTGAGTTTACCGTCATAAGCACACTGGGGAAGTTAGCCCTAGCCGAGATAGGATGTCCTAAGTTGTTTTGAGAGATATGCAAGAAAAATAAAACTATTATAGAAATATGAAAAATAAATAAAATATGAACAATTATTAAAATATGAAAAATTATTAAAATATGAAAATTATTAAAATATATTCAAGAAAAATGAAAATTATAATAATATATGAAAAATTAATAAAATTTGAAACATTAATAAAATACGAATAATAATATAATAAGTGATTACTCATTTGAGGGTATGTAGTGTCTGTTAATTAATTAATGTGATTGGTGCATGTGGTTGTGTGGTGTTGCTGCTGGAGAGGGTGATGCTATTTATAGGGTTTTGTATAGTTCGTTGGTGTTTGCTTTGTGATCAAGTGTGTTGACAAATTGGTCAATTTAGTGACCTTGGGGATGTATTGTAATCGTATGATTACGCGTGTTGTGTTTTCTGATGAAGCATTGAATAATTTCTGGTATGAAGTTTGGGTTGTGTATATTTGTCTGTTGCTTCTGGGGAGGTGTCGTTTGTCTTTGGTTGGTTTGTATGACTGTGACCACCCTCCAGCAGGATGTTGTGACAGGGTTCAAGCAAAAGGTTCATGATGTCGGGAGGTGATGGGTGGGTACTAGAGGGGTTGATGCGGGATATGGGTATGTTGAATGATATTTTAAGGAGAAAATTTAATTTGTCTGGGATTGGATATCAAGCCCTCTGTGTCGGGGTTGTTTACATACAGTAGTAGGCTGACGTCATGGCATTGAAAACAGCACCCAGTATGAGGTCGGAATGGATAATGATGGAGTGGAGGAGCAGGGGGATAATTTATTTGGTGTTATGGGTGAGGTTCGGGGGGAGGATAGAGGGATATATATGATAGCTATTGCTCTTATTTGATTCGCCAGTGCGCACTCTAATGGTTTGAATTAAGTTAGTTAGGTGATGGTGTCGTGTGGGGAAAATGTACAGCGTGTTGAGTCCAATACCAATGCCGTCAGACCGGTCCTGTTAATACAAGTTTTTTTTTTTTTTTTTTTTTTTTTTTTTTTATCATCAGATGGCGAGTTCGTTTTTTGTTTTTGTTTTTTGTTGATGCTATCTATATTTAGTTATATTATGTTAATGTTATGCATGTAGTTTGTGCAGTGCTGTTGCCCGGGGATGGCGTGGAAGGGAGGTGGTGGTAATGTTGGTGATGGGGGTGGGGGTTATTATTTTTTTTATTTATTGCACAATGGCGTCAAACAATTGATAGGCTACAAAACATAAGATAGACAGGATCCTTGAGGTGAGTCCTGAGAAATGAGAGGCAGAGACAAAAATTTACCCTCCTTGCCTCTGTCAATGATGTCCTGCTGATGCTTTCTGGAGATATAGACAAATCGGGAGGTGACGGCAGCCATCTTGATCTCAACCAGCTCACTCCGCAGTTTGAAGGCCCTGTTGATAACAGACAGCCACCACAGCTTTTTGTCTGTGGATGGGTTCCCAGTGAAGGAGAGCTTAACATACACATCTCTAGGGACAAAAGGAGGAAGGTCAGACGAAGGCAGGAGTGGGCAGGGCGAGAAACACCAGGGCGAGGCAGAGAAAGTATGTCGTGCACAGATGAAGCACACTTCACACTCTTGGCAAAACAGTCCACATTATTAGAGGCTTCTGAGTCAGAAGAGGCTTCTACAGGTCGCTTGGTAGAGGTGGACGGCTGCAACCCAATCTGCGGAGTGACCGAGGACAGTGGGGGGTTGTGCGAGGGCATCACATCTGATACATCTGACTGTTGATAGGGTGGTTGTGGGTATGGTGCCGAGACAAGACACAGTTCGTAATAATGCGCCCGGGGCTGCATATTCACCAACTGTACTCCCCTCTCTCACCATGAGTCTCCAGTATGGCTGGACTATAGCCGAGTTGGAGGGGTAATGGTAAATTTATGTTAGTTTGATAATATTATCAGCCAGCTGCTGTGGTGGTTATGGAAATTTTTCTGCAACAGCTCTGTTAATTTTCAAAACTCTCCAATATCTGATTATTTAGCCTTCGTCTGGCCACAACTTTAACTAACTCTCTGGTCACAGTTTTTTCAATCATTTGGGTAACCTAAAATAAACATCACTTTCCAATTTAGTCCAACAAAGTGATCTATGATATCTCAGAGGTCTACAAGATAATATGGCTGGTGGGTGTAGGTCACAACCCACTGTAAATATCCTACTGGTGTCGGCTACAGTACAGTCACGCCTCTTGAGTTTCAAAAAGGAAGTCTTAACTCTATATTGAGGGCCCTAAAAATGATATGACCTTGCCAAAGATATGTATGTCAACCTTCGCACTGCAAGGCCTCTAGCTGCTTTGTGTTAGTCACTTCTATTGCAGTGGCTCACCTTTCGATAATCATTCACTGTATTCACCGTCACAACAGTTTGCAGCATACCGCATATCATTAGTTACTTCCTCCATGCCGATTTCAGAGAGAGAGAGAGAGAGAGAGAGAGAGAGAGAGAGAGAGAGAGAGAGAGTTATATAAGACAATCCTGTTGGTTACACAACGTGGCCCGAAGGCATTAAACGGTACGCTATAGTTTTATAATATTACTGTTAGAAACTACATGTCAGTCCTGAAAATTTGTTCTTGTCTGGTAATTAAGTGATCACAAAAGATTACTTATACCCTTTTGTTATGAAATATTGACTACACTCTCCTTACATGTTGAGTAACAGAGAGAGAGAGAGAGAGAGAGAGAGAGAGAGAGAGAGAGAGAGGGGGATTGTAGAAGAATGAAGTTGGGAAGAACATAAGACGGGGTAAAACGAAGGTTGAAGAATGATAACGTCAGAAAATTTATGAGCTTGATACAGTGTTTCAGATTTTCTTATTTAGTCTGGCTAAGTTGATTGAGCCTGATCAGCCTGAGTTCTGGAGCTTCCCGAATACTGTGCCTCATGTTCCTCGTAACTGCGCCACAACCACAGGACAGGTTGGGAATCCAGTTTTAGTTGCCAGGGTCCAGTATTGTCGAGAATAATGTTGCTTGATGTCTAATACAGCTACTGGTCTGGTTATTTATTCATATGAACATACAGTTTGGCATTTTCAATGTGTGAATGTTGACACTGAACTCATTACATAATTTACATTTCAGAGTTCGGTAGGTCCTGTACACTCAGGATACATAGTCTCTGACCGGGAGTTAGCCAAAGTCGTGGCCAGATGGAGACAACTCAGTCAGACACACACAAAAAACAAAACTTTCTCTTTATGTATTCCACAGATGAACACACTAAGCGGGATACGTGCCATTAGTCTTCACTTTCCACAATAATATGTGTGTGTGTGTGTGTGTGTGTGTGTGTGTGCAATGGTAGACATGGAAGCCCTTGAAGTGTGTCAAGTATCTTCTTTCAGTATGTTTGCGAGGGAAAGGGAGATCAATATAGATAGACTGAAAGACGGATGGAAAGTTTGATAATAAAGCTGCATAATAAATATACGTCTACTGTACAGATTAATAAAGACCATATATTTCATTTAAGGCGTTGCTACCATTAGATCACACACAAACAAACAAACACACACACACACACTGCCCTCTGTACGTTTGTGTGTAGGCTACGTCTATTGCAAGGCCAAACCGGTTGATCCCAGAGTACCAGTTGGCTGTATAATTGATACACATGGCTAACCTGACACGAGTAAAAGAGTACCATTGGTTAGAGTTGTTACAAAACACTGGGAATTTGACCTACACATGATTTTCAGTGGACTTCGTGTAACAACGCTTAATAAAGATTTAATTAAAGGGCTCCGCGTGTACAGTCGGCAAAAAAAGTATTTGAACTCTCCTATCCCGGATAGTTATAGTTAATTTCAATGTAAGGATGCCATGGTTCCAATACTTTTTTTGACGACTGTACAAGATTCCGATTCCTCCTGCAGCTGTGCCACAAAGCAAACTCACTTGTGATATTGACCGTAAGCAAATGGGATGCTGCTAATTCCTCAAGGCTGTGCTTCAAAGGTGACTAGGACTACTGCAATAACAAATGTATAATAATATATCTGGGACACTTTGACCTTGACCCTTTATTAGGCATTCTCTCGTATGCGGGTCACTTGTATGAAAAACTAGTTAGTCCACCTTGAACCAGTCCTTCTCTAAGCCTAACGTAGTCTTGAACCAGTCCCTCTCTGAGCCTAACGTATTCTTAAATAATCATTAATCTTGTATTCACTGTTTTTTTTTTTTTTCGTTTTTGTTGGAAAATTGATCGAGGACTAATGAATTATTGGATTGATACACTATACAAAATATTAAACACTACAGTATACCAGTGACAGTCTATAAGAATAAAGGGACAACATAAAGAATGATGGCCACCAGGTATACGGGATAATTATTTATATATACAGAGAGAGAGAGAGAGAGAGAGAGAGAGAGGTAGGGGAAAGGCGACTCCACGTGTCATCTTTCCATTACTGCTGACCTGTGCCTACGATATCTAAACCCGGGAACTTGAACCATGCACTAAACCACAAGGAAGACGAGAGAGAGATCAGGAGAAAGAGGGGGAAAAAAAACATGAGGGAAATACGATAGAAAAGAATAGAGGGAGAGGAGAAATGAGACGAAAAGAAACAAATAGCAGGAGAGACGACAGAACGATAACTATGAAGGGAGGGAGGGAGAAGATAAAGGAATGGAGACTAAATGGAAGAATGAAAGCAAAACAAGGCTTACCTAGGACAAGAATAGTGTAATAAAGAAGAAAGATGGGGGGGAGGGGTGTGTGTGGACGAAGAGAGTATACATATAATAGAGAAATGAAAGGGTATACGGAGAAGGAGAGGAAAGGGGATGAATAGTTTTGGTGTGTCTGAGGAGGAGCTAGGGGGAAACGGAGAAGGGAAGGAGAGAAGAGAATGTTAATGCTGGAAAGATAAGGAGGGAAGGGGAGACCAGTAGTATTATATTCTATCACGTGTGTGTGTGTGTGTGTGTGTGTGGAAGGGAAATGTGTGTGTGTGTGTGTGTGTGTGTGTGTGATCCTCGCTGCTGTACGTAAAGTGGATGAGGAAGGTAGCGTCCTCCTACCCTTTCATTGTTCTACTTGGTTTATATGGTTCAGTTTATTAGAATACATTTTCACTATTTCTCACTTTCTCTGGGTATGTTCCTGGAGACTGTCAATAGCCGCGACGTTCATACATACAATACCGTACACTCGCGGTCAGAAATTGTGTCCCGATCCCATGGCAAGATGAATCGCAAACAGCCTAGCTTTGAGTCTCCCTACAACACGCAGTTGTACGAATCATCAAAGCTCGGCTAGTTGCGATTCATCGTGCCAAGGGATCAGGACACAATTTCTGACCGCGAGTGTACATAAGCTGTCCTTAATTAATTCGATCCTTCAGGCGTCAAGGAATCGAACGAAAACTTGGAGACCTTTGCCATTCTGGGGGATCAATTAATTATTTAAGGTTTATTTAATGAGATTATAGTGTTTTTTAATGGATTGAATCTGACATGGCGTCCCTGAACTATTTAAACCGGGCTATCCTCTGAGCAAACTTTAGGATATATATATATATATATGAGGTATTTTTTTTTTTAATTATACCTTAACCTCGGGACTGTAGGTTGTCAGCAAGGTCGAGTTGTCAGTAGCCCGTGACTCTTACGAGGCTCCGAGATTATTGGGTGTCGCACTAGATGAGACAGTGGAGATTCGTGGTGATGTTAGTACCGTAGCTTCTCTTCTGCCCCACTAGATGACGACACCTTATTTATACACGTCACTATCAGGAGAGGGCAGCTACACCGTCACTCACAGCATCTTGGAATATGTTGTGAGTTGACGACTATGTAGGGGATATTTTCTTGACGTGTCGGAGTAGCCAGCATACTTGACGAACAGCTGGACCCATCATATCAACTCTGATTAATCCCAGACGTTTCTCGTGGACTCGAACGCGGGCCCATGCCGTTCGCAGTCCGTCACTTTAACCACTCTGCCACCATCTCCCCAAATATGATGAAAAAACAAATGATGTGCCGTTACATAAGTTTTCATGTTCAAAGATTGGCATAAAACCATCTTAAGGGGGTGCGGGAATAGGAGGACAGGCTTGGGGGGGGGGGGTGCGGGAATAGGAGGACAGGCTTGGGGGGGGGGGGTGCGGGAATAGGAGGACAGGCTTAGGGGGGGGGGGTTTCGGGGGTGCGGGAGTAGGGGGACAGGCTTTCTACCCACCCCAAGCCTGTCCCCCTATTCCTGCACCCCCCAGTCCCCCCTACTCCCGCACCCCCTTAAAGGTTGTGAAATCTTGTCTCCTGGCATTCTTTTTTTTTTTGGGGGGGGGAGAGGTAAAAGTAATGCAATCCGAGACAGGTTACACAAAAAGACACAATTAATTAATTATATGCAACTTATAAGCACTGGAAAGTATGCGAAACATGTATAGGCTATCTAAGGTCATAGTACTTAGAAAGGAATATGTGCATTTCTGCCAAGTAAAAAAAAGAAAAAAAAAAAAAAAAACCTTACACACACAAGGAATAAACTTGCAGGACATCACTATACCAGGTAAATTATATCTCTGTTGATGGCCCATGCAAACTTATTAAGGTGATGGTATTGCTGTCTTATCAAGCAATTAGCAGCGAAACCTCTCACCAACCCATGATAACTGAAGACTATAAAGCAGCTGAATTGGCAGATTGATCGTGTATATAAATCAGTGAGAGTGATGATGGTGCATGTGACAGCAGAAGCCTCAGTGAAGTGTGGGCAACATCGGCCCAATGTGGTGGGAAGCTAACGGGCTATAAATAGATTGATTAAAAATAATAGAAGAAGATCGCTCTAGATCTGGAAAACCTTGTAGGTATAGTAAGACGAGGTAAAAAATGGTAGAGAAGCAAGACAGCAAACATGAATGAAGTAGAAGGACAGCTGGAAAATTTAAGAAGGAGTGCATGGCTGGGACAGAAGTGGACAAAACTCTTATTAAAGTACGGGCATTATTCCCCCTATAGGGTAGAAGGAGGGGAGTGGGGGAGGAAGAATAGGTTTTCAAAGAAGGTATTAGGCGAGGAAAATGGAAGGGGAGACGAGGCAGATGGTAGGGGAGAGGAGGGAGTGGGAAATGTAGTAAGGTTTCGCACTCTTCTTTCCTCCCACCCTTTCTTTCTTTCTCACTTTCTCTTTCTTTCACTGTGCATGGGGACTTGGGTGTGGTAGTACGTGTGTGTGATATAGACGTGTCCAGTTGGTCCAGTTGATACTCGTCACTGCAAGCAAACTTTATGGGGAAGGGTGGCTGGCGTCCTCCTATAACCTCAGTGGACTACACATGTCTGTATGGCTTAGCTCTGCAGATCCCACCCCACTTCTCTCTCTCTCTCTCTCTCATGTCAAGTTCATATAGAGATGTACTGCACCATCACAATCCAGGCCTTCTTGATGTTTAACATTGTTTGCCACAATACTGTAACACTTCCAACGACCATTCATTCATTAAGGGGAAAGATTCTTGTGGACGCATTGGAACATTTCTGATTCCTCCAAACTGTGTTAAGAAACAGACCACCTCAATAAAATTACCGAGTCTTTCATAGCATAGTTTAGACTTTAGAGGATTCAGTCAGGATATAGTATAGCCCTCCAATGTACCGTCAAGAGTGTCTCTCCGTAATGTTTTGTCAAGCAATATTATTATCGTATACAAAGTCTGAATTTTGACCTGACTTATCGGATTTAAATTAAGGTGAAGTTACGTCTCTACGTGTAATGAATTTTCGGCTCTGCCATGCCGGCACAATAAACATAATATCACAAAAACCTCGTCGTGGACAGTGTTAAAAAGCACACCCCATAGTCCATAACCCTGACCGTGTTGAAGCTCTTATTACCATTTGACCTCTATAATTATTAGTAGAAACAATAACGGATGAAGGTGTGATAATATACTTTATTCCGTAATATCGTAGGAGTATGTTTGAAATTATGAAGTGACTTGCATCGAAGTCAGGAACTACCAATTCATCATACTTTGGCCTACAGGTAAGCGTTGAACTATACTCGGCTCCATAATCTCGTTTAAATGTAGACCTATTTTTGCCACCTGGGGTAAGGTGGTCTGGCAACACTATTATCAGGATGAAGGCGATAATTGTCTCTCTCCACTTCTCAGCGCAAATACTCGATCATAGGGCTGGGATTTAGGACTCAGTTGGGAGTCAGTGATCACTCGTTCACACATAGGCCTAACGTGTGCCAGACTTTGGCGTGTGTTACATAACCAGTGGCTGGTGGTGTGTGCTACGGCAGCTGCCCGTGTGCGCAGCTTTGAACCCTGCCAGCAGGTCTCCCTGACCCTGGATCTTGGTGACGGTCCCTGTGTCTGACTGAATCGCCTGGCCCGACTCGAGAGTGGCTCACTGGCTCAGTGATGCGTATTCTTAAGAGAGGGAGGTTGTGTGTCTCTTTTATCCAGTTTTGTTACTGAACATTGGCGTGTTTTCCAGTGTCATAGAGATTTTAATTTGTGGTGAAGTAAGATGACCATGGCGAGGCAGGAAACGAAAGATAAGATTGTGACGGTGGTGGGAGCTGGGCTGGTGAGTAAAAAGCTATGGCAACTTTATTTCTCTAGTCTGAGCCAAGAATTTTGATAGTCGTGAATTTTTGTAAAAGTTTGAGTGGTGATTAGGAATTTTTAGAACGAGCGAAAGTCACGAAAATGTAAAAAGATAGTTCCAAAACTGTATTTCATTGCTGCCAAGAATCGGAAATGCCCAATAAGCCTGAATAATTACCATAATTAATATAAGTATCCTAGGAACAGACAATAGGGTGCCCACTATCGTTTACTGCATGGAACAGGTAGCGTACAATGGGAAGAATATGGCGACATTCAACAGAGTTTTCTTTTATAAATATGTGCAGACAGAGGGTTTCTTAGCTTAATGGAATGTATATGCAGAGTGTACTCGCGACCAAGCCATACACACGTTTCCCCAGTTACATACAAGGATGCTACCAATGTCACTTATATATCTTTATAAGTGACATTGGATGCTACTAGGCTAAATTATCCATACACATTGCCTACGCAGTCCATCAGTAACCCTAGAGCGAGGTATCTCCAGCGAAGTATTGTAATGTAAAGAGTAAAATCCTAAATTATAGCAGAGTATATATTATGAAGAAAAGCAAAGGAAACATTAATTATCAATCATCACGTGAACCGGTGAATCCCCCCTCCCCCCCCTTCCTACCGTAGGGGGTTAGTGCCTGTAATGATGTGGGCAAGGGTTTTGGCGCCCCTTCGGCCCCAGCCACTTTCTTTCAGTTCTTTAACTGTCCCTCTTTTCTTTCTATTTCCTTTCTACAAGGAAGCTGTCTCACTTCTCTATCACCTTCTTCTGGCGCTATATGACCTCGTTGTTAATATTAATCAATCAACAATCCTCCTCCCCCAACGTTAGATAGCCTAGTGAGAGACGCTAGAAGCTCGCTTACATTCCAAAGGAGGTTGTCCTTGGAAGTTACACTTAACTCAGCAATCTTAAAAACATAAGAATTTAGGAAACTGCAGAAGGCTAGCTGTTGGTCCGGTTCTTGGCAGCTCCTTCTCTATGTTATCATGTGTTCACCAATGTAGGTGCAGTACTTGACTATCTTCCCCAAAATTTCCCTTTCAACCTCTGTGTCTCATTGACTTTCTCCTCCCCTGCTGCCCCTCTCCGCCTCCATGTCTTACATTGGTCAGTCAAGAAGGATGTTTCTTAGTTTCTAACCCTAGTAATACTCGAACAAATAAGTCGAGGCAGCAAGGATAGCTTCACAAATCTGGCAAAATTACTGTGTCAGACCAAACTAGACTACCAAGAGTAACCCTAGCACACACATGCACTATTCCTCCTCCATCCCCACCCACATAATTATCACTTACCTCATATCACCACCTGGTCTGCCATATTTGATTGATTTGTGAAGCTATCCCAACTGCTGCGACTTGTATTTTGATATTTATTGGGTTCAGAACGAAGACACAACCCTTGACTGACTCTTTTTGGGATGAGTATGATGCCTGCAGCAGCAAAGGTTTGTTTTCAGGAAATAAACCAGAAGTAGGTGTGGCAAAGAGTCACCAAGCGTGTGGTTCCCAATAATTTTTATATCTACCCTTTTCCAAGAAGAATGTACTGCCTCGAACAGAACTAATTGGGAACATTTTCGAAGCCAAAATCGAAGTCCTGAAAAAATCGAAATAATTACCTTATAGGCTACACGAAGCCGAGGACAATGCATAGCTCGCATCTAAGAATAATAAGTGATTTAGTTGTCAGCCGATTTCAATGTAATCTATTTATACCCGAACGACAGGAATTGGAAAAACCTGTGATAATAGTGACGATACTGAACTGATGGGGTTACTGAACTGTGAGTAAGTGGATGGGTGTAAACACGGACAGACATGGAATTTATTACCTTTTCTATTGCTATTACTATCGCTATTAATATTTTTCTAATATAATACTATTATTATTAATACTTTAGTGGTCATCCATGATATTACTATTACTTTGTTATCGATTACTATTATATATTATTTTCGATTTAACATTATTATTATTATTATTATTATTATTATTGTTGTTAGGGTACATACGTGTCCATCGTGTTCACAAGTGTGTCTGGAGATGCAGGTAATAGATAACATTAAGGCTCGGTACACACGGGATCTTTGTGGTTGCCACACAAGGAATACACATAGTAGCTGGGTTGTGGCTTCCCATATGGTTTCCATTGTTTGGAGGCGAACCCGTACACACCAGCCATTGCGTCGGTGTCTGTGGTGAGGAGACACAGATTCACGCAACGCGTGGCGGCGATTTGTGTTTAGGACCGTTATACACAGACCACATGTGGTCGCTCAGTGGCCAGCAAACTTTTCCGTCTCTATTGGGTTTCAATATGGCCGCCTCCGGGCTTGTTGTTTCCGTGCCGCCGCGCCGCCAGCCGTACACACGGCCGATTCTGCGACGTAACCACAAATCGCCGTTATCAGCCAATCAAGGATGACTCGTGTGGCGACCACAAAGCGCCCGTGTGTCCTGGGTTTTATTGTTGTTGTGGGAGGTGTAGTTGCCACATAACATTTCTTTCTCATTACTAGTAGGCTGACAATGCATGTATAATTTTTTGTTTGACACATAAGACTAAATAACTAAAGATAAGAATCTGACTCTGTAATAGGAAAGTAACATCCAATTATATATTACTTTGCTTTCTACAGGGTGATTCAAAAGAAATGTTACCCAGACTATATATTATATTTATTATATGTATATTATAGCCTGTACAAATGCATTTAAGATATGACATACAGTACAGAACTTATTTACAGTGTTTAAGAAGCAACAGCAGATCATATTCACAGCCTTTTTACCATGTTAGCAGAGACTTTGTGTAGGGTTGCTACAGTAATGTTTGTAATTGCTGTTTCAATGTAGCTTTCAGTTCATCTAATGTGTGAGGGTTAGTCTAATAGACCAGGCCCTTCAGGTGACCCCATACAATGTAATCGGGAGATGTAAGGTCTGGCAATCTTGGAGGCCACATATATTTGGAAATAAGTCGGTCATCAGAAAACTCCAGCAGGAATGCCATAGTTTCATGTGACGTGTGACTTGTGGCGCTGTCTTATTACTGAAACCAGCAGTAACGTTTATCCAAATCAATTACTATTAGCCTACACACTGTATTACTATTACCCCATATCTGATTACAGGGAGTGTGGACTTGTGGGTTGTCACGTGGCTCTTTTAAGGCTCTTTTAATCATGCAGAGATCGAGTTTTAAGCTACAGTATGTTTTGATTGTGCTTCATCAACTGCATTAAACCTATAGGCCTACGTAGCTGTGGATTGTTTAATTAAGGACCGTGTGCATGAGCATTCATTCGTTAAGTGCTCTTGCTGCTCCTTCGGACCCGAGCCTACCTCTTCAATGTCACATACTCTTCTCTTTCCTTTTCCTCTGTGTTTGCTGTCTCTCCTTTAATGTGTGTCAGGATATTCTAGACAGACATTACACTTCCAAATGGAAATTAATTTTAGATTACTTAAATTTAAGTTGCATATTTAACATATGGGAATGCATTGGACAATATAACATAATTATATACTAAAACAAAAAACGTCACGTCGACAATAATCCAGCAGAGCTTTCAGTGACGATAGATATCATATGTTGAAATTGAAATAGTCGGCGTTCCTACATTTATCGGAAAATCGACGGAAATCATTACTAGAGAAGACTACTATAATTTTATATTATTGACAGTATTTGTTCAGCATTATATTCACGAGATGTTAGAGCGAAAAAAAATTTAATGGGGTAAATGGCATAAAAAGGGCCATATTCAAGAACGATCGTGGTGTATACACTGGCGTGGTACCGGTACGATGGCTCCATAGAAAAACAATAGATCCGTCGTGTCGTACCGGTACCACGAAATCGTCAACACCCCGGATGTTCTTGCATACAACCCAAAATCTTGCAACGTAAACTTCCTGATTTTTAGCGAGACCCAAATTGCTTTTTTTTTTTCTCAGTTCAGTCAGCAGTAGGCTACTACTGTATATGTTGATATTTTTTAAAAGGTTAGGTTAGGATACTATATGTTAATATTTTTTAAAAGGTTAATGTGGGTCTTGGTGCCAGGAGATATTATTTAGGGATATATGATCAAGTGTAAAGTCGGCGGCAAAAGTACTGTCGCCACGTACGTTTGACAGGTTGAAAATTAAAGTATTGAAATATAAGCTTCACAGGCTCTTAAACATATTAATTTGCCCCTTGGATATTGTCATTCTGTTTGGTGAATGTGTTGGTTCGATGATTAGCCTTTATGTAATTATCCTTCAAGAAGCACTGTGTGAGGCGACACAAATTTTGCCGCCGACTGTACAGTCACAATTATGCTTACATGAACTTATGATGTTTGTTTGTGATGTCATTTCAGGTAGGAACCCTGGAGGCTTGTTTTTTGGCCAAACGAGGTTACCAAGTTCACCTCTATGAATACCGTCCAGGTCAGAGATAAGTACAGTACCTGCATACTAGCTCTAAAATAATGAAGTAGTTCTATGGTTAAAACTACACTCATCTCGTTCTCCCTATTGGTCAGGGATAAGTACCGGTAGCTCTATAATTAAAACTACGTACAGTACACTCGTGGTCAATAATAACCATCCACAAATGGGTATCTGAAACAATTTGTTGTCTAATGTTTTCACGTATGATATTATTATTTAAAGTAGTGCGTATAGCTGTTTGTAGGAAATTAAAAGCTTATACTAAACCTATTTATTGGAAAGTTTATCAGCTAAGGAATAGAGGGAAGCTGTCAAAATCGTACGTGAGTTACCCCTGTATGGATATTTGACCACGACTGTACGAACACTTTTATCTCATCAGATCAGAGATAAGTACGGTAGTTCTATAATTAAAACTTCACTCATCTCATCCTCCCTATTGGTCAAAGATAATAATTTCTATAATTAAAACTACTCATCTAATCCTCCCTATTGGTCAGAGATAAGTACTGTAGTTCTATAATTAAAACTACTCATCTCATCCTCCCTATTGGTCAAAGATAAGTAGTTCTATAATTAAAACTACATTCATCTCATCCTTCCTATAACACATTTTTTTTTAAATTTTTCTTCGTCTCTGAATATCGCCAGAACAAGGTCATTGGAATCAGATCAAGCCACTAACCTCCTTAATTTGCACCTTTCAACCAATTATAGTGATTAGTTTACATTGGTTTTGGTATTTTCTTCTATGGAGTATTATTTGGAACTGAGAAAATGGTGATAATTGAAATAATAATAATGATAATAATTGTTCTTAATATTACAGTATTATTATATATTACTATTATACCTTTACCTCATTCATTCAACATTATTTTCTTCCTTCATACTATACAGTTGCAGCACATAATCCTTTGATCAGACTTGCCCTTACACCCTGATCAAGGACTTATTAGTGCCTCGACTGTAGGCTACATATGTATGCTATCTCATCTCATCACTATTTTCCTTCCTAAAACTTCATCTATTCTTCACTATTATCCTCTCATATATGATATAACTACCATATTCATCTCTGTAACTACTGTATTATCCTTCCACATACCATGTCCATCTGTCACGTGTCTTATATACTACTGTGCATTCAACTATCATTGTTATCCTTGCATATATCTCATCCATCAGTTATTAGCTTACTACAGAGTATTCTCATATATTATGTTGTTACATTGTTTTACTGTCTTTCTCCTGGATAGCACAAACTAGTGTCCTTGCTCTTGTCAGTCACTGGTGACATAGCGTAGGTCCGTGTGTGACATGCCTCAGCTTATCAAAGGGTCATCCCGTTCTTCTACACCTCAGACATCCGCTCCCTGGAACATGTGCCTGGCCGGAGCATTAACCTGGCCATGAGTGTGCGGGGGAGAACGGGGCTGAAGGCTGTCGGCCTAGAGGACCAGGTCATCAAGAACCACGGCATTCCCATGCATTCCCGCATGATCCACAACACTGATGGGACAACCCGTGCCATACCCTACAACAAAGATGGCCAGGTGGGTCAGCTGGACTGCTTTTGTTACATGTGGTTTAGTTTTGTTGCAACCTGACAAGTTTTGCCTGTTGGACACAGACAATTTGTGTTGTATCCAGTCAAGTTTTGGTCCATTCAGGGTAGTTTTGATGCATCCAGGCCTGTTTCTTGCACCCTGACTAGTTTTGATATACCTGTGCTAGATGTGTTGTATGTACCCAGGCTACTGTTTTCCATTAGAAGGTTCATTTTGTGACTTATGGGCTACTTATATTTCATGTGGACTAGGTCTAATTAATGATCAGTTGGCCAAATTGCATGCCACACCATTAGAATTTATTCAAAGTGACAATACCTTTCTAGTTTCAATACTGTACCGGTACTATCTTACCACTGGGATGGGTGCGAAAGAAGCAGGGAAGTTCCTTATTAGGAATTTCACGTAGTCCACAAACCAACAGTAAAACCACTTTCTCTCTTCCCCATAGTGCATCTACTCAGTGGGTCGAAGGTTTGTGAACGAGGTGCTGTTGACGCGTGCTGAGCAGTTCCCAAACCTCACCATCCATTTCTCACATAAGCTCACGTCATGTAGGCTGCAGGATGGACAAGCCAGCTTTCTCAAGTGAGTTGAGTAAATGTAAAATTCTTATATTTATTGGAAAATTTTCAACTATTAGAACTAATACTGACAGATTTATGCATGAAAACAACCATCTTAAAATTTAATACTCTACTGTATCTCTATCTGAAAAGAAATTCTAAAACTGATATCAGTATTACCTTTGTTATTTCACTACTCTGGCCACAGCATCCTTGTGTGTGTGTTTCAACAAAACTCTGAATAAAATATGGCAATGGCTAGAATTATTTTTAAATGGAAATGACTACGGTACCCCCTGAGATAGGCCATATAGGTCATGGAGCTATGTAACTGGAGAATGCTACCCATGGCCACCCACTTTATGGGTATGACTGAATCTTACGAGCTGTAGTACAAGAAGAACATTGATGTTGACAAAAGTGTGGTACTGGTATGATGGCTTTGTACAGGGTGATTCAAAAGAAACGTTACCCATCAGAGAATGATCTTGAAATAATGGAAAATAGGTTGTAATTTTGTTTTCTTTCAACAAATGGCACCATTGACGTGTGTTGATGATACACCAGCGCCACCTGGAGAGTGACATGTCCCGACTCCCATGTACTAACTTTTAAGGAGTAAGGAGTGCTTTGTTCTCAGCTAAAGCGCAGAGTGTCTTTATTCTTGAACAATATTTTTCAACACGGTCTTATGTACAAGTGAAATATTGTTTCAAGCACGATATCCTGATGCCCCCAATATCAATAAGATGACAATTTCAAGACTGGTTACGAAGTGGATAACCATCTGTGTTGACTGATGAAAAGATTGAAGAGGTGAAAGAGTGGTTACAATGATCTTTGAGAAAAAGTCTCAGAAAACTTGCATCACAGGCACAGATGTTTTACTCTAGTGCACAGAGAGCTGCAATTAAAGAAATTACACCTGCGGCCATATCGCACTCGTGTGGTTCAAGAACTGTGACAACCAGACTTGGTAAAGTGTTTACAGTATATATTGCAGGTGGTTTCGATGTTTTGTTGAGGAACATGGAGTTGGCATGCTTGACAATGGTTTCTTTAGTGATGAAGCATAGTTCCACCTTAGCGTGTATGTTAACAGTCACAACAGTAGGATGTGGTATAGGAAAATCTACATATGCTTCATGAAAAACCCTTGCATCCTCAAAAACATGGAGTATGGTGTGCTGTAAGTCGCCGGCGTGTGGTGGGTCAAATTTTCTTTGAGGCAACAGTGAATTGTGATGTATACCGGGATATAATCACACAGTTCATCGCACTTCTTGATGAGGATGAACGTTACTGCTGGTTTCAGTAAGACAGCACCACAAGTCACACGTCACATGAAACTATGGCATTCCTGCTGGAGTTTTCTGATGACCGACTTATTTCCAAATATATGTGGCCTGCAAGATTGCCAGACCTTACATCTCCCGATTACATTGTATGGGGTCACCTGAAGGGCCTGGTCTATTAGACTAACCCTCACACATTAGATGAACTGAAAGCTACATTGAAACAGCAATTACAAACATTACTGTAGCAACCCTACACAAAGTCTCTGCTAACATGGTAAAAAGGCTGTGAATATGATCTGCTGTTGCTTCTTAAACACTGTAAATAAGTTCTGTACTGTATGTCATATCTCAAATGCATTTGTAAAGGGTATAATATACATATAATAAATATAGTACAGTATAGGGTAACGTTTCTTTTGAATCATCCTGTAGTGTGTCTATGGAGTAAATGTACCATTACCACACCATTGCCAACACCACCGATATTCTTGAATATGGCCCTGAAAATTGGGCCTTCTTGATGAGGTGAGATGCTAGCTATGGATCATATCAGCTACTGAGTTAAGATTAAATTAATTTGAAGACTACTTTTGTTCGGGTATTCTGAAGGAAGATCAGTGTCATTAACATTGATTACAATTTGTTTATGTGTTGATAAACTTCAAGATTACAGAAACTGTCCTCTATAAAAAGAACTTTGCCTTGTAATTAAATATTACTACTGATCTTTGTCTCCCATTTAGTACAGAGACGGGTGAGGAGGTAAACAGGAAGGCAGATGTGCTCATTGGGTGTGATGGAGCTTACTCTAATGTACGAAGAGCCATGATGAGGCAACCATTTTTCAACTACAACCAGACTTACATACCTCATGGCTATATGGAGCTATGCATTCCTGCAACACCAGAAGGGGAGGTTAGTTGTAACCACAGTTTTCGAAACAAAACAGCAGCCTATCTACATTTTAACTATTTATTTTGGCTAATGCCTGGGATAATGTGTTAAGGTATTACGATATGTAATCTCTAAACCCAAGGAATATATTGGAGGGTTTTTAATGAAGAATTAAGTGTAGAATGAATTACAGTCCTGGGTAAGTTGATATCACATGCTCATTTTTCTCCATTTTCTGACTAATTTAAAGGTTTATCTGCCCTTCAGCTTATTCTCAGGAGATTAAAGGATACCTGGGAATCTGAATGGTCCACATACTGGCTTTACAACAAAGAATAAAAGAAAGAGTTTTGTGTATGATAGCCTCCTTATGGAAACTACAAATTTATAATGCCCTAACTTCCTCCCCTAGTTTGTGATGCCCGCCAACTACCTGCACATTTGGCCAAGGGGGCAGTACATGATGATAGCACTGCCTAACCAAGACTGCTCCTGGACTGTCACCCTCTTCATGCCCTTCCCAATATTTGAGAGTCTGACCACCCAAGACCAGCTTCTCTCATTCTTCCAGGTTGGTTGGTGATGGTGGTGTCTAAGAGTAGATATTATAGTGGTGTACTGCATAAAAAGTATTCCATAATGTCTCAACCATGAAATCCCAGAGATTAATTACTACACTTTTTTGCAAGGTGAAGAAGCAAAATTCAGTCACATATACCATTTTGCTGCTTGAACTATATACTAATGAAGCCAATTTGATCAGTGCTGTTTCTTGCTGGGTACAATATTTGTTGAAGTTCCTCAGGCAGTCTGGCGAGCAACGCTAAGCCCCTGTGGAAGGTCATGGCCTGAACGGGCTTTCCCACAGTGCCCTGTATGTTGTGTTGTTGGCGAGTGTGGTTGTGTGCATTGCAGTCTTCCATAATGTATTTAATAGGGTGGGGTGCTACATTGCATCCTGGACAACCTGTAGACACCTTCGAGGTTATGGACACCACCAAGGACATCTATGTTAATCTAATTATTAGCCTTGTGCATGTTCATTAAAGATAATATGTGTACAAAATGGTCCAAATAGGGTATATTAGGAGGTCATTGCACCAATTACAATTACCCTCATAAGTTATTCAGTTCGGCTATCACGTTTTCAGATACAGCGCCTTGGTAGCGGCACCAATTGGGCACGATAGCCGAGGGTTGAGTGTACCTGTATTATTAGTTCCTGAGGAAGACTATGGTCTTGACCAGTTTTCCCTCAGGATCCTCTTGGAGTATATTAGGTTATGTTGTTGAAGCGTGTGGTTTTATGCTGTGTAGTTTTTCATAATATGTTTGATGATGTGGGATGCTATGCTTCATCCTGGACTGGCATCCACAATAGCCTCAATTAGCCTCTTCTGATAACTCAGAATGGCTGTGTTGTACCCAAATTGCATCCTAGCCAGGTGAACTCTGTCCTCCTGGAGAAAGGAGGACTCAGATGGTTGGATGTCAAGGGGGTCATATAGTCTTATTGCCACACGACTGTTTTGCCCTTATGTCAGTTTCTCATTATCATGTTGTCATGGATCACATGTGGGAGCCGAGGATATCTCTGGATTCAAAAGTGGGAGTGAATGTTGGTGTGACCCATTTCACTTGGTGTTCTGTCCCTCTCTCTGTTATTTCTACTTTAATTTTTTCACCCCTGGCCCAGGAGCCCCCAAGCCCTTGAAATAAGGGATATGGGGTTTTAATGACAATGATGAATACTTATCAAGTGTACATTCCTTCCGTACTAAATTTAATACACTTGTTGCCATAATTTTAATGCTCTCCACAGACAAACTACCCTGATGCCATTTCTCTGATTGGACGGGACCGGCTGGTTAAGGATTTCTTTGCTAACAGAGCCCTTCCCATGATCTCTGTTAAGGTAAGAAAGTGAAGTGATGATCATGGTGATAATGTGAGGATTTAATGACATATCATGTACAGTAGGGTGGGTTTTAGTTTGGTGTGTCATTGTTAAGGTATTGGTAGTGGTGATGTGATCAAGAATGTGATGGTGTGATGAGATGTTGCATGGTGTGAGGTTGTGGTGACATTCAGTGATAGCTTGATGAAAGACTTTGGTTAAATGAGTTTATGACTGTGTTCTTATGTGACATTATTTCATTGGTTGGTAGAGTTTAAATAATTATTTCTTTATGCAGGAAATTGCTTTGAGCACATGTGGGCTGCAATTCAAGTCACTGATGATATTTAAGAGGGTAAACAATGTTCAAGGTAATTATTCGTGGGGTATTTTTTAAGTTGATGGAAAAGTTCTGGAACACATGCCTAATTGGAATTGGTTGGTATATTTATTTTTAATCTCTTCTGTATCAGGAAAGTGGAAAAGAATCAACACTTTACAATTCAGCTGTAAAAAATTTGAAATATTGCCCATGCAGTCACGCTGTTCATACCATCAGTAGTTAACCCATCTTACTACTGTACTCCATTACAAAAGCAAAAATATGAGAGCCTTCCCTCATTTGAAATTTACTCTACAGATGCACACCAAGACAATGTGTTGTTCTAAATTCAGTTGAAAGCACCCAACCTCTTGGAAATAAGTTTAGCAAAGGCAGGACTAGAATAATTTTAGGAAATTCCACCATGCCATCAGAGACGTAATAAATGTACAAGGCATCCTAAGAATAAACATCCTTACACATAGGGCTTAATCCACGCATCGCAGTGGCTGGAAGGCAAATTTGCTGTTTCTTTTCAAATTAAACATATCAGTAAATGCACAACTATTAATGTTAAAGAAAAACTATGAATGCCATCACAAACTATTGTGTATAGCTTTTAAATGAGACTAGAATGAGATTCATTGGACTTATAGTTTGGGTGGAGTGGTGGTGTGAACGTTGGCAGTGAATAAAACTGACTCAGGCTGGTGGACAAAATTGCTGTTCTGGTTATTCCAGAACAATTATTGTTAGAGAAAATTAAAAATACCATCACAAACTATAGTAAAACCCTTTAAAATTTAGCTTTGTAGCCAATGTAACTATTTTTTATGCTTATAAAAATCTGTAGTTCTATAACTACCAATGTTAGAGGAATCCTGTTATTGCCTTCACAATCTACAATCCTTCAACTTTTAGGTGAGACCAGAAAGAGTTTAATAGAATGTATAGTTTAACTGCAGTGGTCATGTGAACAGTGGCAGTGAAAATAAACTGAATGGGCAGCAGCAATTAATATTTTAAACTCTGGATAATGTATATTTTAAGTTAGTTTAGAAACAAAAGACAATAAACCAAATCCAAAACAGTAGCAGTTAATTACAAGTGCATCCTGTGTGCCTGAACTTTGCCTTATGGTGTGTCTCAACATCAAGATAGTGGGAATTAGATGTATGGTGATAGAGAGGTGAGAAATCGATGTGGGAATCAATTCATTGTACAGTACTGCAGTAGTAATTCTTTGGAGATAGAAATGAAATGTTGTGATGGATGGAGAGATGGTGATGATGACGAGTAAGAGGGGTTATGTTGGATGGAGAGTGAGGTTGTGTTGGATAAAGTGAAATGATGATGGTTGAAATGAGGTGATAATGGATGGAATGAGGTCAGTTCAAGATATCATATCTAATCAAATATATGGCCCGCAAATATACAGTAATGTATTGTACAGTGCTCCACGTGTGAATGGTGACTTCTTCAACGCAAAATTTCTATCCCAAATAAGATTATTTTTAACTGTTAACTGTGTGTATATTTTATAACAAGTACTTGTTGTGTATTTTATTGCCATCTTGACAGTGTTACTACAAAAAGATAATTGATAATTGTATGACCAGGTTAAAATTATTCTTCACAAATTCAGCCAGTTAGTTTCTACAACTGAGCCCATTTCAAAAGCTTGCCTTCCAGCTGCTGCTTCATAGAAAGGACTAGATTCTGATGCCTTGGAATGGAAGGCAAAGAATATAGAACCATCCATTTGTTCATGAGTAATTGGTCAGAAGAGTTAGCAAACTTTTAGAGGAGGCCAAACCAAAGACAAAGTTAAGTGTTTGTTTTTTGCATACAATATAATAATACATAGTGTTTTGTAAATTACCTAAAATGAGCTATTGCAGTGCTCTCCATACCACGTGGGATCAACTGCTCTGCTGATGGGTGATGCTGCCCATGCTATGGTTCCCTTCTACGGCCAGGGCATGAACTGCGTGAGTTACCTTGCTGCCCTCTGTACCATCACTCTTTCATCACTATCATCATGAGATAGAAATTTGGTATTCTATACTGTCCTAGCTTTCCCTTGCATGACTGCTCTTTTCCTCCTCTCCTCTTTTTCCAAACCATCTTCCTACTATTTTGGCCATTCAGCTGTGGCAAATCTGAAAAGAAATACTGTACCACAAAAGTTGTTGTTGTTTGAAGTGAAACCTTATTGGCTGAGTAGAGATTATTTCTTATTGGGATGGAATCCAGTGACTTTAATTGATATCTCCTAATGAAATTTGACATGGAGAACTGTGAAATCAGTATCAAAATTTCTGTTTCACATTTTCAGAATAGAACTTACCGTATTGTACTTAATTAAGTAGTACAGTACAGTATATAAATACAGTAGATAAGCATAGCTACAGTTTTACTACACTACCCCGACAAATCTTGAGGGTGATCAGCTAGCTAATTAAACCACCAGTCTGGTTGATAGATGACAATGGAAAAGTATGAAAGGACTCTCACTGTATATCTATTTGGAGTGGCTCAAATATGTAATTTTATAAAGCATTGTCTAGCCTATCTTTAGCTGTCTTAGAGGATAATGTGCAGAATTGTTTTCAACCTAGCCTAATGTATTTTACTTGCTCTATCCTGCTCTCCTGGTCTTACCTATCCTGTCCTCTCTGTGCTTAATACCAGATTCTTTTATTACATTCCTCTTTTGTATTTAATGTTTGTCTTTCCATTATATTTCTTCTATGCATTCTCTATTATGTAAACAAAGGCATCAGTGATGCATCATTGAGTTTACTGGCAGGTTGGGGTTACCCAAAATGCAGACTTCCTTCTCTCTCTCACTTTTATGCACATGATCAATTGCTCCCTTCTTTTTTTCCTGGCTCAATTCTTTTCTTCACTTCATTCGTTTTACCCAAGCATATAAAGTCAGAGCTTCAATGTTATATGGACATAATTACTGTATATTCTCAATAATACCTTACCAAATGAGGTGTCTAGTTGTTGCTGTTCTTCCTTTGTCAGCCTTTAAAGTGAGAACAAATAATTCATCCATTTGAATGAATGAATTAATATGTTCCCCAAACCCTCATCTCTCCAAGATTAATTATTACTTACCTGTTCCTCACTCTGAACAGGGTATGGAGGACTGTGTAGTGCTGGATGAGCTGCTGGAGGAGTACAGTGATGACCTGGCCACTGTCCTCCCTGCGTACTCAGCCAAACGCAGCCCTGATGCACAGGCAATTGTGGACCTGGCACTGTACAATTATATTGAGGTGATATTGCGTTTCTATATATGCTGTATTATGTATGTTGTGATTTTGCTGTTGTGTTTTGGTGTACCGGTATGTATACATTCAAATTCTTCACTCTGCTATTTCTGTCTTTCATCCATTCCAAGTACAGTACAGTACAGACTTCGCTTCCTTCCCGGAGTGTTTCATCATAAGTCATCATGTTTAGGTAGGATTTTGTATTTTACTGCAGGGGTTGCTTCTTCACCACACATCTTGTCTTTGACAATTGGCACAAGGCAAGACTGACAGCCTTCCTACGTGTAGTGCCATTGAACATTAAATAAGGTGTTTGGTAGGTTAGGTAGATTTAAATCCCACTATATTTCATAAACAGTTACTTTTTAAAATAGATCGAGTATTCGATAGCCTCAGAGGGGTAGTTATATGTGAAATTTGGATTTGATATACTGTATTGAGTTATAAGAAACAAAATAAAGTAGTATTGCCCGGGTGACCGAAGTCGTTCCCAGGGACTCGTAACCCCTTGGTGGGGGCGGGGTTGTGATGGTTTGGCCCCGACAGCTTCCTTCCTTGGTAGCCCTGGGGGTTGGTCCCACAGAATAGAGCCTTAAAGATAATCACAGGCTGCACAGCTACCACACCAACAGACCACTTACACCATGAAACCAAAGTCCTCAAAATCAAGGATCACCTTAACATGAGAGGCACACAAACACTTGCTGCAGCCTCCACAAACCCACACCATCCCCTACACTACATGGCAAAACACCCAGAGATGCCAAGGAACATCAAAACAACACCCAGTACACGATACCATACACAAATACTATCATCTCTTCCACCCAGCCCACCCCAAACCAGTCTTCAGAAACATATCCATACTCAAATTACTCACCAGTCCATCCAAACACTAAAGAACAACACTCAGCTGTACGCACGACCTCCTGACATCCACCCATCTGAATCCTCCCTTCCCTGTGAGGACAGAATTCAACTGGCCATGCTGCGGTGTGGCCACCACCTGGCCCTTCTGACATATCAGGAGAAGCTGGATGGACCCATTGTGGATGCCTGTCCGGAATACAACACAGCACCCAACTCTATTAAACACATTATGGAAGACTGCAATGTACACAACCACACTCGCCAACAACACAATATACAAAGCCGCGTTCAGGCCATGGTCTTCCTCAGGAGCTCGGGGCTGCTCGGCCAGACAGCTTGAGGAACTCCAACAACAAAAACAAAATGAAGTGTAACCAGCAGCCAAGCTCTAGAGAGAAGGATGACTCCAACCAGTGTAATGAGTTTCTCAGCACCATGATATTTCCACTCTGGGTGAGGGTGTTTTCTTGTTTCCATATCTAACACTTTCCTTTCCTCACCATATGTCCATCCATAGTGCTGACAGTAGAGATGAGCTGATACCAGGGTGAAGACCAATGCTGATATAAATACCCACTTTTCCCAGATGCATCCCAGAAAACTCGATCCTGAGTTCCCTCTGAGGTAATATCTCTAGCCAATTGGATCTTGTTCTTGTTTTCACTCTCTAACTTCTATCTCACTTCGGGGAGGCGGTGACAGAGTGGATAGAACGACGGATTACAAGTTTCAAGGGCCCAGGATTGAGTCCATGCCAAATGTCTGGGGTTATTCAAGGTGATCTTATGGTTGTTGCTGTTCTTCAAGCATCCTGGCTATACCGACATGTCAAGAAAATAACCCTATATTATCACCAAACTCTCAGCATAAAAGATACGAAACCATATTCCAAGATGAAGTGAGTAATGGGTTGCTGTACTCTCCTGACAGTGACTTCTATAAATAAGGTGTCGTTATCTAGTGGGGCAGAAGAGAAGCAGCCAACACTATGAAGATCCAGTCTCTTCTAGTGCGACACACGTGAAGCACCCAACACCTTGTAGCTTTGCTCAATAATCATGGGGCCTCGCAAGAGTCACAGCCTACAGTCCCAAGGTTGGCGAATAAAAAAAAAAAAATACAGTAAATAATCCTCTCTCTCCCTTCACCTTTCCCTCCCATCCACATCCCCCTTCCTCTCACTTTTACTCCTAGATTCTCATTTGTATTCTACCATCTTTTCACTTTCTCTTTTACCCATTTTTTTCCCTTTCACTCCTGCAACCATTAATTCCTTCTCACACTTCCATTTCACATTCCCTTTTGTCAACAGATGAGGGATCTAGTGAACTCTCGGAAATTCCTGTTCCGCAAGAAGATAGATGATCTGCTCAGCTCACTGATACCTAAGTACTGGTTGCCCCTCTACACCATGGTCACCTTTACCCGACACCCCTACCATCTTTGCATTGCTCGCAAGTCTTGGCAGGACAAGGTACAGTATACAATTACATCTGGAGGAAAACTCATACGGCATGAACGTGAACAAGGTGAAGAATACCCATAATGGAGAGACAGACAGATATATAGTATTTTCAAACAGTTTTGGCGACGCCTCTCACCAACAAGGTCATTGAAACTGTTTGGAAATACTGTACATCTTTCTGTCTGCCACTAACGGTATTCTTCACCACGTGATTATATATTGTTATTATTTTACCTGTGAATTCTATGGTTAACTTGTTTTGGATATCATTAACACTCGTAATTACCTTATCGTATGAAAAGTTGCTCTTTTTTTTCTTTACATGACCCTTGTGTGGAGAGAGACCAGATGCAAAGAAACATGCAAGACTTCTGGAACCATTTATAATTACAATATTCCAGTACAGTATTATAAAATGTCACATCGTGAAATGCCCAACACTCATTACTCTATTTTTTAAATTCTTTTTTTTATGATTAATACTCAGACACCCTCATATTCATAATGGACTCTCTCTCCTGCCATTCCTGTGGCCTGCCTGACACTCATTCTGTGACCACTGACTTTGGGATGCATACTGTAGGCTATATGCAGAGCCTCTCTCATCCTGTAACTCTTACCTGTTATATCCACTTGTGTTATTGTTGGGCAGATTTACTACCATATAATTTTTTAACTAATGAGACACCAATGCTTAGAAAAATAACACACCTATACCACACACACACACAAAATACTTGGCATGACATACAATACATCCATGACATTCAAACAACATATCACGGCCATCAAAAACAAATGCATGCAGACTTAAAGCCCTCAGATCACTTGCCAGCACAACATTTGGACACAACAAAGAAACCACAACCACAGTGTACAAACAATATATCCGATCAGTGATGGATTATGCAAGCCCTGCCTGGGCCTCAAACCTCACTGAGACTCATCTCAACACCCTTCAGAACATACAGAATAAAGCCCTAAAGATAATCACAGGCTGTACAGCTACCACACCTACAGACCACTTACACCATGAAACCAAAGTCCTCTAAATCAAGGATCATCTTCACATGAGAGGCACAAAACACTTGCTGCAGCCTCCACAAACCCACACCATCCACTACATTACATGGCAAAACACCCAGAGATGCCAAGAAACATCATAACAACACCCAGTACACGATACCATACACAAATACTATCATCTCTTACACACTGCCCACCCCAAACCAGTCTTCAGAAACATATCCATACTCAAATAACTCATCAGTCCATCCAAACACTCAAAAACAACACTCAGCTGCATGCACGACCTCCTGACATCCACCCATTTGAATCCTCCCTTCCCCATGAGGACAGAGTCCACCTGGCCATGCTGCGGTGTGGCCACCACCCGGCCCTTCTGACATATCAGAAGCTGGATGGAGCTATTGTAGATGCCTGTCAGGGATGCAACACAGCACCCCATTCTATTAAACACATTATGGAAGACTGCAATGTACACAATCACACTCGCCAACAACACAACATACACACTCTGAGGGCACTGTGGGAAAGCCCGGTTCAGGCCATGGCCTTCCTCAGGAGCTCGGGGCTGCTCGGCCAAACAGCTTGAGGAACTTCAACAACAACTGTATAAATATTATCATACCTAGTTTGGAGGTGGTCTGACCTTCACCCAAGTATCACTGCACACAAACTAGACCAGTGCTACCCAACCTTTTTTCCGTTGTTTCCCCCTAAAACCAGTTCAACATTCCGGATTTTCCCCTACGTGTGGACAAGACAAAAAGTAGCCCAAAAAATTTATTTGCTTAATAACACAAATAACATAATAAAAACATGACATAAACTAATAGTAAATTAAAAGTTCCTTTCTTTAGCCATTTAGTGGGATGGCTGAAATTGCTTCTTTCTCATCAGTGCCTCAGTGTTAGGGGTAGTAGTTGAGAGGGGGCCCCCTCACCCTCACTCAGAGCTGCTGTTTGAACGTGAACTAATCCTTGATATGGTGCTCGCGTCTACAACCGGCATACTCTCTCTCCTTGACTCATGGCAATTGTAGCATAAATGTTGATTTTTATTCATATGCTCAGAGAAAAGTTAATCGCCACATTTTATGAGATGTTTTTTTCTGTTAACTAATTGCTAATAATTTGCATTTCCCTCAGGATTAATTTCCCACTTGGAATCCCGAAATTTCCCCCCAGGTTAGGAAATGCTGATTACTAGACCCTCTATAACTCTCATCCACAGAGAAGATAACTTACATCAACTACAAAACAAGCAAATGGGACACACTTCACACATAATAATGAACAAGTCCAATACTAGAATATTTGAATATCCAAACCTACCCTTCCATAATCTAAACTGTAGAACACTTTTACAACAAAAAATATGCAGAAAGCACATCACCAATGGCTACAACATGTATTTAACCTCAACTTTTCTCATGATATAAGTCTGATGATGAAACAAAGAAGCTGATGAAGAAACAAAGCAGCAGATGATGAACAAAAACCCCACCTAACAGTAGGAAGAACCCACATATGTAATTGCTTTCTGCTGTTAATAAGAGTGACGTACATAAGTTTCCTTTACTCCCTGATGTCAAAAACCAATCACACACCTGTGTGCACCTTCTAGTGTCAAGAACTGCTGCTCGCATATTTTCACCCGATATCATAAAGCTCGTCAAAAATTGAAACTTTCATATTATTCTACACTGTTTGGGAGCAGTTGTTAACTTTTTGTAGTTACCAAACTGTACAAACTTTCCAATTAAACTCTTACACCCCTACAGAGTCATGGTATGTACATACTGCATACTGTACAGTACATCAACAAATAATAATACCATATTATAAACTTGCCAAACTACAGTACATACACCACACCTATAATATATTAGTAGTTATCAGGACTTGTTACTGTATAGTATAGTGTACTGGTATAGCAGTATTTATTATAAATGGCATGATTGACTTATCTTGGAGTGAGTCTTCAAATGTATGTTAATTGTGGTATATGTTTGGTGATGTGGTAACAGGTGTAATAGCTAACAAAAATCACAGGTTCTGAATATGGCAAGTGTGTTGTACGTGGAAGCAGGTTTGGTAATGTAGTGCGAGATGACACACAACTAAGATGTCATTGGTGCTGAAACATGTGTTAAGCTTGGCATCTGTATTGATGTGGAAACAGTTGGGATGATTTATTGTTGATTTGGGAGGCTATTTGATGGTGAAATGTGGCAGGTATAATGACAAACACCAATGTTGTTGCAGGTGCTGAAACGTGTGTTGAGCATGGCAGGTGTGTTAGGTGTGGGAGCAGGTGTAGTGCTAACTAAAACTGATGCACTGCATGGGTTGTCCTATTCCTTCATCACACACCTATCCACCATTCTCACCAAGACTTGGGCTACTGTTACTACAGCTGCAGCAACTGCATCCCTTAAAAACTGATGCTTTTATGTCTTCACTTCCCTGGTGAAAATAATTTGTCTCAAAAATCCTCTGGCAAAAACTGTGACGCTCATATTTGTCCTTGCCTTCTGATGTTAATGAGAGAGATCTGAATATTTTGTCTTCACTTTCCATTGGAGTGTCACAATTGTCTACACCTGCTGTCAGGAAGTGCTGCTCACACAACTTTTCAGTGTCACAAAGCAGCTGTAAAGACTAGAAATTTTCACATTCTCTTATGCTATAGCCTGTAAGGAAAAAGTAGTTATATATTTTAATGAACCACAGAAGACAGCTAAATATATGTAAGCAACCAAAAGAAGTGGGTTTGTTTTACTAAACATTTATATTATACTGCATATTCTCTCCCCTCATTTTAGTCTGCTCATTCTATTGATAACTTTCTCTATGGTCACCATCATTCTTCACCTTATTTTTCCTAGCTTCTCTCACCTCATCATTGACTTTTTATACCACAGCTTAAAATTTAAATTTCTTATCTAGTACCAAGATTAAATAAATAATAGCCAGATCCAAAGAAACCATAGCCTTTTTTTATCAGATCAAGATTTACAAGTAAAGTAGGTTTGCATTTTGTGCGACAATTTGGGTGACAGAGGGCCTCTCGCACATAAAAATCCATGGAATGAATACATCTTTATATGGGGAAAATTACTTATGGGCGGCCACTGCCTCACACTGACAATTTACAGAGATCTTATACCCCAATATGCAGGGTACAGTACAGTACACTCAACTCTCCACTTTCCGGACCTCCTTTTGCTGGAATTTCAGATTTGCAAGACAATGACAATATTTATGATTACCGGACTTACATTCGGACTGTCAGGGAAAAGTGAAAAAAGTCTGAGCTGCAATTTCAAACTAACTGGTACCCTTCCTGTGACGCGAACATAAATTATAAACACATTGCCTGCCTTGTGTTGTTGTGTCTTCACGTAGATAGAGCATCGCTGTTGTGATAATACTTTGCCTTTCAAGGACCAAGATGGATCCACCAATGAAAAAAGTAGGAAACTAGTGCATTTGTCTGAGGTATAAGTCATCCTTCCACCACCTCTCAAGCATCATGCACAGCTACCGCCAACGGTGTTGCCAGGTCTGCTTGACGAAATTTCCCCAACTTCAACATAAGAATTTCCCTTTTTACCTCAATAATTTCCTGTTTACTCTTAAACAATCTTTATAGAATTTCCCTGTGTAGACTTCAAAATTCCCTAAAACAGAGAAATTTCCCTGCACCTGACCACACTGACCCCCGACTTTTCATCTCGTAAGGTAAATAAGGTAACTTTACAGTATACTGTACATTTATTGTTAATACACCATAATATGGATGTTAGTACACTTATGTTGATATGTTGGTTGACCTCCATACTGTTCTGTTGAGTGCTGGACATACTGTAGTGTAGACAGTGACACCCGGACATTTGTAAGAGTCTGGGGCAAGTGATGATTCACGGACTGAGTAGGGTAATGTCCGGCAATGGTCAGTGACCCCGGACATTTGCATCTCTCGGACATTTACGATTCCTGGACTGGTGCTCCCTCCTAATTGTCCGGGAAATGGAGAGTCAAGTGAATTTGGTAATTGTGATTTGATTATGAGTCACAAAGTAGCAATGAAAATAAGTTGTTACTAATGAAATAACAGTACAGAAGCACACTAGAAGTGTGAGATGGTGTCATTATATCGGGGTCCCCGCTGCACCTCCCAAGGTCGCACCACTACCCACACCCGCCACCACTCCCACTAGAACTGTGTTAGATGTTGATTTCATTCACTTAGTCCATAAACCCTTCAATGTCAAGGGTGGACACACTGAACGAATAATGAAGATAGCGAGATACCTCTCCATCAAATGATTACTGGGTTATTGCACGACTTAGCTGTTAGCCAGTCAAGAGCAGAAACACCATAACTCCTCACAGTCCGCATAATACCCTGCATGGGCTATATACAGCCATGGTGATGGTAACACTGGGAAGGTCTGGGTTAGAACTAGGGGATTGACTGTATTAACACTGACTCTAGCCTATGTGGGCTGGTGGCCGGAGCCTAGACCACCCCATACGCCAGCCACCCCAACCCTCCCCCACTAAAAAAAAAAATGGCTCTGTTTTGCGGCTGAGGGGGGTAGCTCTTGATAAATATCTGAAGCTTCAGAGCTTGTGACTGGAATTTCTTCTTACGCTCGGCCTTTGATATGGTGAAGGCAGGTGTTGGTTGGGGGCAACAAGTTGGCGATAATGGAGAGGGGGGTACACATGGTGCAAGGGAGCAGGAGACTGACTGAGTGAGAGGGAGAAGCTAGCTGGGGGGGGAGCGGATGGTTGTAGCGTGGGTTTGGGGGAGCGGCTAATGTCACACGGAAACTGGATTTAGATGCGCTTCTGGTAAAGGCTGCGGATTTGGGCCACTCATGGCAACAAAAATGCATGCTGTGGAAGCATTGTGTATAAGATAATAAAAGGTGCTGATTTGGGGTTTGTCGTTCAATAGGTGAAACGCGCATTGAGAACACGCGCAATATGCAAACCTACTGTATCCAAAATTCAGTGGCATTTTTTGCTTTGTCAGAGAAAGCATCCAAAATTATTCAGATATTGGTCAGCCTCTATTCAATGCACTGTGCTCTAATTCATGGGTGGTATGGTACAGTATATGGTAATGAGCTTACACTGTATAAAGTTCTACAATATGATATGTATGATACTCCAGTGAGGTAATAGTCCTTTTATATTTACCGATGGTTAGATAAATGTGAATCAAATTGTTCTCATTTTTGGTAGCAAATGTCTTTCTATTTGTGCCTTGTTTACACAAAACTATGAACTTTAGGGCAAAGTTGCATTGAGACAATCATATGCAGAATTCGTGTCACATCTTGCTTCTTAAAGTTGGACTGGCTTTTGTTCCGCTCACCTCTTTCACTACAGACACTATTTGATCAAGGAAACGACTGGCAGTGTCATGGGTGAGGTACTGAGTGTCGTAACATAATGAATAGTATGTCTGGCCTCGATATGTACATATTATTTGTAAATTGCTCCAGAACCAGTTGTGTATAACATTGGTTGACAAAACATTTGTTACTTGAAGATGATTACTCTCCGCAGTCAAGCCAGCAGAAATGTCTCCCAAATTGCTGATAGCAAAGTCATGTACATGTGGTTGGGGTAAGGCAGCAGTTTCCTCTGGTGACAAAAGTGGCTGACCTAAATTTCTCACCACTTCCTGCTCAAGGGCTAGACCAGATTTGATACCTGTCATTAAATCATGATGCAGTTGTCTTGCATACTCCCAGAAGTTTTCCTTCACATCTCTTCTCACACTTGAGGGAAGTGAAAGGTTTGTGTTGTATGGGCCAAAGCGATAAACAGAAGACTTGGGTAAGTAACGTCGAATTGTTATGTTCATACCCAACATAATATTGAAGGTGTCCTGCTTAAACCCTTCTGCTATTGCCAGTTCCACAAGAGCTGTGTTCACTGCTGCTACCAAACCTGAGTTGTAAGTTATTCCTGTGTCTTTTACCCATTGCTTAAAGTTAGTTACTACCTCCTTATGTAGAGTGCGTGACACAGTTTCTGTAGATGACTTTGATATGCCAGGCTTGGGAGCAATTTGTAGCAGTAGAGGTTTGTGTTGGGGCGGTGGCAGAGTGCGCCTCACCACATCAATCCTCTCAGGGTCCACCAGTAATTTCTGTCTCACCTTTTCCTTCAGTATCTTAACATCATCTTTGTTATTAATAATTCCCAAGGGGGTGTCATCCACTGACTGCCCACTCAATATCTTGCTCAAAATATCTATAAGACATTTTGTCACCAAACCAGCATCCAATCCATCACCCAGTCCATGGTGGATGCTCATTGCCACATCATACTGGTGGGGCAGTGATGTCCTGAGCTCAGGCATGGGGCATGGCACGTCAGGTCCACGTGGGACGACCCAGGCTCGCCAGAATGCAAGATCATTGTAGGTGAAGTTTTGCTCTGACACCTTGTTGCAGATGTCATCCAGACTCCCTTCATCCTCTACAAACTGCACAACAATACATCCTCAGTGACCTTATTAAAAACTTTGTCAATTAAGCAGTTTTTCTATAGCATACTAAGTACATTAAATTTTCAGTGTTTGTGAGAATATTTTTGGAGCACTAAAACCAGGCATGGTCTTCATACATCAGTAAACATTTTTGGACACATTTCAACCTTATAGAATATTACCAAATAAATATTCATAGCTCATACCTAACTCATGACATGCCTAATAATGTTTAATGATAATTTGAATATCTCATTTTGAATTTAGATGGGCAAACCAAAAATCTTTGGGGGAACTGTCACTTCCAAGCCCTCTCCCCCCTTCCCAAACCAGCCTTGTTAAAATCTTCTAGTGATACTTTCTGTGTGCATACAACTAGCATATCACATAAAATTCACATTCCCTTAGTTCTCTTAAAAATATCAAAATTGTGCGCTCTTTGTTGTAGAATAATAAATAAATTGGATCAAAACTGGTTAATGCTTATGTAAACATTACTGTTGTACGGATGAGGGAGATATGAAAGCAAATTTTTAAATTTGGATAAAATTAGAAAATGATCTGCAAACAAGCCTTGAAATCTTTCATTTCCCAGTGTGAAATAAAAATTTATTTAAGGCTTCTCTAATTACTGTAATTCAAGTATTAATATACATTATTAGAAAAATGTACATTATAGGAAAAATATTAAACTGAAATTTTTTTTATCAAGAGAAATTTTTGTTACCGGTAGTTTTTGCCAGAAACAACAAAAGAATAAAATAATGTCTCAATCACCAAAAGAAAAACTTTGGGGGAAGATAAAAGGTTCTGAAGAGCACATTAAACTGAACAAAAGTGTATGATACACTGTACATGTATGAGGTTGAAGACAGACTTGTACCATATGGTTTAGGATTTTTTTTTAAGAAAGTTGAAGGAGAAACTCACTTTTCAATTTGGCTTTGTGACATGAAAGGTACACTTCATTGTTAATTCAATGTTTCCTCCATTCCAGAGTACGGTAGGTATGATTATGAAAAACAACAGATTTTAGGCAATACTGGAATGAGAAACAAATTAACATGTATAATAAACTCCAAATAAAACCCAAGCCAGGGATTGAACCAAGATACCCTGTTTGATATGCAGGTGTATATATAAAAAAAAGGGGGAATATTTCTATCTACTGTTCCATCTACTGTACAGTACTGTTCATCACAGCAACATTGATATCATGTTGTGAATACAGTACTGTATTTTCATAATGTGTGCTCACACCAGATATGATTGTCTACTTTTCTAGTCTTTTGCTGGAATTATCAGTGAACAATCTGACCAACATACACATAAATACACAACCACAATTGCCTCCACTAGTGTTAAGCACAGCATACAGAGAATTTGGCCAAATGTCGCACCACTGTGTTTTTTTTACATAGCATCCTCATGGTGGATACTATAGCAAACGTGAGTACTGTCTATTCATTTACAATTACGAGTAAACAAACACATTGGTGCCACATTTTGTAAAACATACTGGACACTCTGCTTGTTACAAGTGGAGGCAACTGTACCTAATTGTGGTACTGCAGAAGTACTGTATTTGAAAAAAAAAAAAAAAAAAAAAAAAAAAAAAAAAAAAAAAAAAAAAAAAAAAATTGCAATAACATATCCTAATGTACGAACCTGGAAATTTGGCATGGGTGTGCTCCTGCGGAAAAACCATGGTGTGTCCTCTTGTAACTTCATAACAATCTGTAATATGGGCAGTTGTCTGTGGACAAGGAACAATTTATGAATTACTACTTTAATACATACTGTTATACGAATATGAGTGCAAAATAATAGGGGATAAAGCAAGCTTAATGTATAGTAAGTAAACATCATTTATACCCCACATCCCTTTATTCAAGGGGTGGAGGACTGTAAGGCCAGGATGGGAAAATTAAATAAAAAATAGAACAAGTAACAAACTATCCACTTAAGTATGTCAAACTCCCATCCACTACCCTTCCAAGCTCATGAGACTCTCATATCTCCTCTCCACAAATTCTTGCATCCACACTCGTATACATACCGGCAGAGATGAGTGAATGCCTGGTTAAGGTGGCTGGGAAGAATTGGCATGGCAGTGTTGATTGTGATGCCAAAGGTTCCTTTCCTGGTACCACGTAGATTACAATGGTGATACAACTGTGACCCCCAGTCTGCTGGCCACAACCACTCTCCTTCATCCTCCTCCACTTTTCTGAGAATAAAAGGAATGCAAATGGCCCTTGATATAATACACATACAATTTACCATTTTATATTTTTTAAATATATATTTCAATATCTCAGGTGGAGGCCAGAGCCTCTTCTGGAGTGGCATCTTGAAAAAGTCAGTCAGGGGTCAGAAAGTGATCCCCATTTTTAAGTACCTAAAACCTTCCCTGGGTCAGGCCCTTTTAAAATACAGTATATATGATTTATATGGTCTATTTCTTTTGGTATGCGAAAAAAATGCACACAGACTGACGTCTCTCTTTTATAGATATAGATTTATCACTGGTGCTCTGTTATAACTCCATTTTTTTAGACCAATGTTTAAGAAAGCACGTTTTCATAGAGCAAGAGCTTACTTCGTATTATTTTACAATACAAAATGAGATACTAAAAGCCTTTTCCTCGAAGAAGAAATCTAATAATACAACTATAAAACTTTTCATTGCTCTGTGAAATTATCAATCACCTAAGGGCAGTCTGAAAGAATATTAGTGTATAGCATGAAGAAGCTTTTAGTTGAATATGTGTTGTTTGAAAACAGTACAGAATACAAAACCCATCTTCCCAAAGACGATATAATCCTAATAACTTTTGTTCTTAATTTTTCTGTATTAATCTCATACATTAAAATCATGGAAACAATTATTCATAATGTGATCATATGTTAGCCAACAAAATAAAACTTCAATTACTTCCAATTATAACCCAAACAGTGGTGGATATTCCTATAACTTCAACTTATGATATGGCAGTCAAGAAACGGGAACATTTACATTTCTTTTCAATGAAACAAATTTTCAGTTTGTATGCATAGGTTAATCTCCAAGGTTGGAGACTATATAAAACTAAAATTCTCAGACTGGCATACCAAGCAAACTATAAACTCTGAGGACAATTCATGACACTCTACGCAATGAGGTCTCAAATGCTCATGCTCACCGGCGGGCATACACAGATATATTACCCTGGAAATCTAGCCGGTCAATCATGAATCCTCCTCCTCACTTTTTGAAATAAATAGCAATATCGAACAAATGGAAATAGCACCATCGTTCTTCATTGCAATTAATGTAACTCCCAGTGTCACAATTATGAGGAATATATAATGAGACAAGTTTATGTACACATTTTGTAATTCCAAGAAATGTGGTCAGTTTTCCATTACTGAAGAAAACCACCTGATATAAACCAGAGTATAAAGTTTACTAAGGATAGAAGATGTAATACAAAACAGCACAACAGTAAATTGTTTTTATATATCACCATACTTCTCTTCTACACGAGAATGCCTTCCTAAAGAATACCGTATTTACTGAAGCATAAAAATCCTGATACAGTATACTGGTTAAGTTAATTACAGTCCTATTAATACAACATAGTGCCCTGGTTACTAGTTCCAGATTACCAAGTGCGTAATGACCGAGTGTGGTGTGTGGGAGAAAACCGATACAATTTTGTTGAGCTGAGGTAGAACAAGGTTGTACTTTATACCACAAGTTTGCAGGCATCGATCGCTTCTTTTAATAAGCATAACCATTTACTTTACTTATTAGTTTACTATGCAGTAATTAGTGTTATCTGGCAATGGGTAAAGAGCTGGAACACCAACTATAGAAAGGAGGATTTTGAAGCTTGAAGCTTAATGAATCCTCCAAAAATTTGATGAAATGGAAAACAGGTTTTCAAGGCCTCCCTATTAGGAATGTGGTTCAATTTCCAGAGACAGGTGGATTTAGGGCCAATTTCACAGTCAAAATGTAAGCATCCAAACTTACAAAACAAGATTGTAGACTGACTAATGACTGAACAGAATATGTCTGGTAACTGAGTTATACTGTGATTGAGATTAAAATAAACTGTCTGACAGATATAGGTAGTTAGGATACAGAACTCTGCTAATATTGATTTCTGATATGTGTATACTTTAATCTCTAGTTCATGTTCACCCGGCAAAAACATACCAGCTCCATCATCATTTCTTGACTTCTGTAAATGCAATGAAATTCTAGACCAATTATACCAAACATTTTCACCACTAGGTATTTATCTGCAATGCAATACATGTATCTAATGGTATCTTCCTGGGATTTGCTTCAGTAGCCCGGGCTTATAGGGCCAGCCCCTCCTATATTTCAAATTGATTTTTTCACTGCGACCAGAGCTTACCGATGGTCTGTGGGGCAGGAGGCTATTCTACCCCGGGAGAATATCAACAACAACAACAACAACTAAGAAGAGAATTGACATCTAGAAAAAGCGAAAGAAACACTTTATAAATTTTGGAAAAGAGGAGAAAAACGAAGGAAACAGAGTGAAAACTAACCAGGAATTAAAAGGGGACAGCCGTTGGAAAGGTAATATTTCCCTGACAAACATCGCATCGCATCGACATATCAAAATACATAGTTGGGGAGGAACTATGCAGGTGGAAATGACTGATAAACTGGCCCGGGGAGAGGTACAGTATTTACCATACAATGACTTACCTGGTTGTATGGAGAGAGCTGCAGGGTTGTGAAGACAGCAACAGGGACTTGAAGGGCCATTGTTGGGACGGAAGACCGAGATGTGCAGTCATATTTCTCATGGTTCTCATACCTGTGTGGTACATACCCATATAATAATCATGGCTCTGATACTTGCATGACACACTACTCATATAAAATTCATAGCCCCCAATATTTTGTTTTTCTCAACCTCGGGACTGTAGGCTGTAAGTAGCCCGTGACTCTTGTGAGGCCCCGAGATTATTGAGTGTCATTCTATATGAGACAGTGGAGCTTCATGATGTTGGTAGCTTCTCTTCTACCTCACTAGATGACGACTCTTTATTTATACACATCATTATCAATAGATACCAATCAGAATACCAACCTAATACATACTATATATAATACATGGCTCTGATACTTACCTGACACTTACCCATACGCAACTCATGGCTTTATAATCACCTGCAACACACTTAAGCCCTTGCACACTAGATTTTATTGTGACATTGCAAATTGTTTGGGCTTAGTCCACACACACTGTCACAGATGTACAATATATTCTTTTTTATGGGTTAACTGACCCAAATTAATCTTTTGAACACCAATTCAGTAGTGTTTCCCTTTGACAAGAAATATCACTTGTTAGTAGTTAGAAAAGTATGTACTGTAAGAGATTCCAGCTATGTTTAAAGGCTAAATCTCTCTGGTATGTACAGCACTCAATCCTCTGTACAGTATCATCAGTAAAGATATGATGTTATTCATGTCGTAACTGCAGTCAATTCCACCATGAGAGACTTAAAACCTAGACAACAAGATAAAAGGTTTGTAAAAGAACCAATAGCATACTTGTACAGTATTGCAATGGGGTTCCTATTCATAATCATCATTTATAATCTAAGTCTGGTTTTCATTCAATTAATCTTTTCCACTCTCCCCTAACCTTGGCTCTTCCTATTTAACGAGTGCAAGTGCCAGAAACTGTGGACCACTGTGATTCAACTCATCGTGTTGATGAAGTAAATAGTTTCCAGTCACATGTCCTTCCTTTTTTTCGAGTTGCCGTCTATGACACGCATGAGATATCTTACTCCTATTAATGTAAAGCCCAGGCCTACAGGGTTCATTAGGATTCATATTAAGAAAGAAATAATCGGGCATTGAGAACACGCTCAATATGTGAACCTACAGTACAACTACCCTTAATTGATTCATATTTTCTTTATCTGCGGGGTGTACAGCAGCCATGTTGGAGCAGACAGCCAATCAGTGTGCTTGATTAATGCACCTCAATTTCAACGGTCAACCAGTGTGCTTGATTAATGCGCCTCGTCCGTCTGTCCCCGAATGTATATTTCAACGCTGGTTTGAGGATAGCGAAGGCAGTTTAGATTTTTTACTTGCCTAGGGAGTGTTACCGATGTCAGTGAAATGCCCATGTAATAAAGCCTGTATTTGCTTTATCCACCCATTCAAGACACCGCCACTCTCGAATAAAAAGGTACGTATAATACCAATTCAAGATGGCCACCGAGTGTTTACATTCAGGTCCCGGTAGTCTGCCGTGGTTAGGTCCAGGTAGTTTGCCCCGGTTAGGTGCCAATAGTTTGCCTCGGTCCTGATTAGGTTAGGTTAGGTTTACCTATTTCTATTTAATGCACTATAGAGTTTTCCAGCAGAATCTGTAGTACAAATCTGGCAAAATTGAATGTTCTTGGAGATTGTGTAGGGGCAGGAGGGGGGGGGGGGTGATATCACCAAAAACACTCATTTGCGACGGTTTTGAACAACAGATTCGTTAAAAACACACTAAAACATTGCATTACAAAACCTTCAGTCGAAAAGACGTTATGGACAAGCCCCCGTATATTACCAAAGAGATTTGTTTTCTTTAAATTCAACTAGTACCTGGCCATACAAAACATTTGGTACTAAACTATAAAAGTAATTTGAATTATACAAAAAGCAAAAAAACAAACAAGCTTCTTTCCAAATAATAAGTGATGTATGAAATTTTTTTGAGACTTCTGATTCCTCCTGGCCATTTTAAACAAGCTCCTTCCATATACAGTAGGAGTGTGTGTTTCATGGCAATATTTGAAAGACTCAGTTACCTACTATTTTCTTCATGAATATGGAATTGGCCTTGGCAAATATAGTAAAAAAAAAAAAAAAAAAAAAAAGTGTTTGTAGGCTACTTATAAGTAATAGGAAATCGGAAGGCTACTGCCGATTCCTCCAACCTATGCAAGGAAACAGAGGAACCCCTTCATATGGAATAATCATTATAAAGGGAATGTGTTTTACAGCTGAGTTTGGAGGCCTATAATATACTTTTTTCATAATCCCTGTTTATTAATTCATGTGACAACTAATATTGACTAATAACGGGTATTTATTGAAAGAATTACCGTTTTGCAGCAATGTTGCCAGATCCGGCTGGGTCCCAGTATTTTGCCCAAGTCATTTACTGTACTTTATCACGGTTATTTCCCGGTAGTTTGCCCAGGTTGGGTCCCGGTAGTCTGCCCAGGTTAGGTCCCGGTAGTCTGATGTGGTCTAGGTTAGGTTAGGTCAGGTCAGGTAAGGTCAGGCTAATTTCAAAATGCCCCATTCGAATATGCCCAATCTTGGAAATGGGGCATTTGCGGAGGAAATGCCATAGAAGAAAATAGTCTTAGAATGGTCTAAATAAGTGGGTAATGAAGGTAGAAAACCCGTACGCAATAACGGTAATTCTTTCAATATTTACCTAATAACGTTATGCATGGAAAACTGGTGTAATTTGGGAGTGTAGTTAGTGGTTCTGACATATCTGGAGCAACTGATTCCTCCAAATTATTCCTAGCAACAGTACACCATTATTTTTTGGTAACTGGCTCCGTTTCCTGGCATATTAATTAAGGAGGAATCAGTAATCCTCCCATGTATGTACCAAAAGTATACGACCCCCTTAAATCGACCAGAGAAATAATAGGTTTCTACATAATATATATATAAAGAAAAAAGAAATACTACGGGTTATGAAGTGGGTTGTGACTTGAAACTGTTGTATCATGTTGAATATGCCAGCGTGTTGTTGTTAAAGTTGTGTTGTAGTCCAATATCCATGCACAGATTCCACTTCACATTTCTAGCAGTAACGGCGACTGATTCATGATATAACATACTGGTTGTGGCCCAGCAGCCGTCCGTATCTATGCATAGCATAATGAAATTAATGATACAACCGTAATGATTCTAGTACTGACTACTGGGAGAATGATAATTGATAATTAGGCCACTCTCATGCTAGGGCCTTTGAGATATCAACACGAATTTTGTTGTGGATACTACATATGCTTAGAGGGGGTGTAATAAACTACTTTTGAAAGAGATCTGACGATTTTTTTTTCAAGTAGTGCACAACAGCGGCACAGCGCCGAAGGTGTTAGCAACTTAGCCTAGCAGGGCCGAGCGTATGGTGCCGGAGACTCCATTTACGTGAGTTGATATTAACTGGTGTTCGATGATGATACTTATCATTTCTATAGTTATATAGTATTTATATTGGTGGTAATGACATTTGATATTAACTGGTGTCAGATTATGATACCTTATGCGTTCTATAGTTATATAGTATTTATATTGTTGTCAGATATGATAGCCTACTTTATGTATTCTATTTTTTCAAAGTATTGTACTGTAGTTTGTATATCTATTTGACCCTGTTGGGATGGAGTATATTGTGGCAGGACATATTTACATCATAAACTACATGGGATGGACGCATATTCATGCTGCCGACTGTACGATCACTTCTTGCTTATCAGTTATCATGCACTTCACTTGTGTCTCCTCCCTCCGACCTAGTTCAAAACTCTTGAAAAACTTAAAAATGAAGCTTTGCGTATCATTTTGCACTACCCTAGATCAACTCGAATAATCAGTATGCTCACTGAACTCAACCTCTCTCCTGTTATTAACAGAACACATATGTTAGGTGTCTGTTTTGGCACACAATGTCTGTCAAATTCTCCCTCTCCCAGTCAGTTTTACCCCACTTCTGGTTATGGTCATCTCTGATTACATTAAACTGCATGGAGCAGGTCAAGTAGAACAACACCCCTGGCCTAGCATCTTGGCTTCACAGGATCTGTTCAACACTTTGCCCAGTTCTGCATTTAATTGGTAGGGATCCTAGTGATATCCGTTATGACCTACTCACACCTACTCATTATCTCCAGTTTGGACTAGAGTCACCCCAACTATCATATACACATCTCGTTGTAAACACAAGGACCGTCCGCCACTCCTTACACAATTTTCCATACTAGAAACACTTTCAGAAACCTCCAAGCAATTCCCTGCCCCTCCACTTCATGTTTACACTGATGGTTCCCTACTGACGACTGGTAAAGCAGGGGCTGCCTGCATTGCATTCAACTCTGGCTCTCCTACCTTCTCAACGTCACATCGATGGCCTCCCTGACTGGAGTAGCAGTACCCAGTGTGAACTGTCTGCCATAAATTCAGCTCTTGTCTACCTCACCACTGAATGAGTATCTGGGTCTCGTTATCAGCGACTTAGCTGAGTTAGCCCTTATTCGTAGTCCTCCATCTCACCTCACCCCTCTCATTTTAATTCTCCCTACAACACCATCTCCATCTTGCCACCACCCTTGGCCTTTGTGTCTCTTTCATTTAGATCCCTGCTCTAGTAGGTCTTGATTCACACGACCAGGTAGACAGACTTGCCAAAACTGCCTAGCTGCCACCTGTCCCAGCCTACTGCATGTACACCTCATAATCTCCAAAATTTTAGTTACAAGAATTCTGTGTGATGAAACAAGAGAGGACTTGAAACTCGTACTGACTCTGAACGACATGACAGTTTCTCCATCCCTCACTATAACTGGTACCATGCAGTGGGACACCTGTATGGAAGGAGTCCCACCCTCACTCGCCGCAGTGATGTAGCCGTTGCTTGCATCCGTATGGGATACCGCTCCAGATGGGAGGTTGCTAGGCAGCCGACCGCAGACCAGACGATGTGCAAACTCGGTCAAGCTCCCAACTTTCGCACACTCTGACATTACGTCATGAATTGTCTCTCAATTGACCACTTCAGACCACCTCACCTATTGCATCGTGATATGTGTGACTATTAAATTAACCAGCACGATGTCTTAGAGTATATTCTCAATATATTTCCCGAGTTTCTCAGCCCTTAGTCCTCGTCATCCCGATGTCAGAGTGTGGCCCACAGTCCACATTGTTGCAGGTGTGTCGGTAAATGACGTGGTCTTGCTGAAGAGGCGTCTTATCTTGAGTAGGTCTATTTCGGAGCATGAGCTGAGAGGTTTTGCGGGACTTGTAGTAGATGATTAGGTTGATCTCATCCTCTGGATTAGTGGGATGGACGTGTTTTTTTATGATGTCTCGCATGATGGCTTCATCTTTTTTGTGTTCTGTAGACATATGGTTCTTGTAATATATCTTAATATCGTTGCCAGTGCTTTGGTTGGTGTCTTCTTTTTCGTACCATTTCCTCAAGTGTTGGTTAATGTTTGCGTTGATGGTGGAGTTACTGTAACCATTATTCACGAGTACTTGTGTAATTCGGTCCCCAAAGATACCTGCGTTCCACTATCAACGCCTACATTAGAAGGGCCTTCTCCCACTGTACCACCTGGAGAGCCACTCACACTGAACTTGACCGAATTACACAAGTACCCGTGAATAATGGTTACAGTAACTTACATCGGGATGACGAGGACTCGCTTGACGAGACGCCTTACCCTACACCTTCAAAATGGCACTATAAAAAGTCACTACAAGACACCATTCCATCAAGCCCTCAATAATAACACCATCATTTTGGACAGAGAATCAGACCACAGACGACTGGCCTTCTTGGAAACCATATACATTCAAACACTACATCCGTCACTGAACATACAAACAGAAGACTTCCAAACACTTCCCACCTCTAAAAGAATAATCAACAGCAGTATATCCCCCCCTACCACCCAAACTACTCAAACAACCAGTAGAGCCAGTCAATTGTTGTTGTTTTTTATTGCAGGGGAAATTACCTCTGCTTGGGCCTTATGCCTGTGTTGGCGGGCCCAACAGTCTGGTTTCCACACCAACACCTGACCCTGTTCAGGGGCGGATGCCAGCTTGGTTAACCACGTTGTGTTGTTTATAGTCATGCCACTTTAAGACGTCCAGAAAGAACCGCCGTCAACAATCCAACCCCCAACATACCTACCTTCTAAGATCCTCCAGACAGCCAGCAATCCACCAGGATCAGCCAACCCGTGGCATGACCAATCAGGAGCCAGCTAACCTGACCTAGCCCCGCCCCCTTACCCAGCAGACAGCCATAAATAGAGGTAAAACTCAACACTGCTTCACTTACAACCCTTCTGAGGATGGAGAATGATCTCTCCGAAACGTCAAGGAACTTCGGCCAACTTATAAAACAACTCAACCAAGAACAAAGAAAAACTGTTAGACAATTAGAAAAAGCCAACAATAACATTTCCAATGCAGAAATATCAATTTCCTTTAACCTCGTTTGCCTTAAAGAAAATATCCTACCTGGCTACACAAACTTCATATATATATATATATATATATATATATATATATATATATATATATATATATATATATATATATATATATATATATATATATATATATATATGTATTTGTGTGTATATGTATGTGTATGTGTTTGTGGGTGTATGTGTGCATATGTGTATATGTTTATGTACAGTGAGTGGCTGGAGTGATGTCGCCTCGCCTGCCCTGACAGGACCCATGGTGTTCATGGGTGTCGTGGGTGAGGCGGCGGATCTTCTCCCGCCCACTGTGCAATATGTCTATTATTATTATTTAATATTATTATCAATGTTGTTTTGTTCTCTTTCATGATGTTACTGCAATTGTTTACACATATTTACTCTTAATACTTTCCCATCATGTATCAAATAATTTCATGGCCTTTAGCGGCAACGTTCCACAGAGTGTTGTGGATTGTACTGAAGGTAAATAAAGAACTTGAAAATGAAAAAAAAAATAAATAAATAAAAATAGTGATAAAAAGTTATTACTTTTTTTTTTTTTTTTTTTGGGTCCAAATTACAGTAACTTTTAATATTGGCTATTCAGCAAAATAATACTATTTAACACTACAAGAAACATTATGCTAAATAAAAATAGAATGTGATAACTAAACTAATAGACAAATAAAAACAATAAACAATATGAACGGTTCCCCAAACATCATATAAAATTACTGCAAACTTTAAATCTATTAAAATACATAATAAAACAAATTAACACAGCGGTTATAATACTAGTACACAAATAAAGTGACATTGAATAGAAAGAAACACATAATTCCCAAATAACACTGCAAGCACATGGGATGTTAAATTCATTACATCACAGAATGCTTTAATATAATGATAACTTATGTACAATAGCACACACAGTGCCATAGTCTGTCCTTCTCATCATCAAATCTTTAACTGTTGTGACATTATAACATTTTCTAACTTGTAATGATATAGGACAGCTTTCAATTACATGAATTTCAGTCTGCACTAGGCCACATGGACACAATCTCTCCTCCATGGGTAAGCGTCCTCTTCCTCGCCTATTCCACCGTCCCTTCACTGCAAGCGAGTGGATACTGTTATGTAGTATTCCAAGTTAACTTTTATTATGTACTATTCCAGGTTAACTTTTGTTATGTAATGTTCCAGGTTAACTTTCCAGGTTAGCTATAAAGCTTCATATACAATGTAAAACCTGAAGGAAGAACGAGAGACTTTATTTATAAAACTAAATTAACTAAACCGTCTTACCATTAACCTTAATCGACAGTAGTCTCTCACGCATCTCTGAACTACAAGCGTTTACGTAACAATACACACATACACTGATACTCTTGCATACAAAACAGATTTGGGTGTAGTTGAGCACTCGAGTCCAAGGCCATTGCCGATAAAAGAGTGCCAGTCATGCAGAGTTGTGGGCTGAGAAAAAAGTGCCAGTCATGCTGAGAAGCGGGTTGTGGAGTGTGATTACCAGTCTGTCCGAACGCTTTAACTTATTTGTAGCTCTGCTGACCTCGACGTCCTGCCAGTTATGAGGAAGACCGAAATTTGGTTTGTGGGCCCAGATTTTTTTTTCCTGTCTGAGTGAAATACTACTGACATCCAAGGGTTAAATATATGATCACATTCACCAAGAACATCGGCTTACTTCTTACATAAAATGTTCTGATCATCACGAAATTTCATAGGATTAAAAATTCCTGTGATGGTTGTCTAAGCCTTCTTCGTTGACGGTGCATGGTCGAGATGAGCCGATAGTATCGGTCATTTTATGAAGAATATATATTTATATCGACAAGTTGAAAATAGACCAATACTCCGATACTCTGCTTGTTTATTATGTGATTCGAAACAGTCACATTAATTAAAGTAATCATCAAATGATTAGTGATAGTATCAAAATCACATAATTGATGTGACAGTATTATATCCTTATAATTAATAATACAGTGCTCCTACATAAAAAGCACTCCCAGCCGGACACTGGCTTTCCCAATTAATTAATCATCTACTCACTCGCCTCCTTCATAATGTTTTTTCATTCTGTACATCTTTCTGACCCACAGAACTCAAACACGTTTCCGTATACCTGTTGTCCATATTTGTACTGAATACATACTATTATAGAAATGAACCTACCGCAGGGCCTCTTCTTCCTAATAATGAAGTCTAAACACACCTCTGTGTCATAATGAAGGTGCCACCATCTCTGAACGAGGCAACATTTATCGTTGCAGAATATAAAGCTCAGGTTATTACAGTATCATTATGCACGTGCTAGGTTATTACAATATCATTATGCATGTGTTATGTAGGAACTACCATCGGCGTGTGTAAGATTATTCAGGACGGGCAAATATTATTCAAAATCACTGTCATCAGTGAGTGACCTTGTGGGCATGGTTACCAATATTCTGCATATGTTATGAAATATAATAGCCCCCATTTGCATAGTACTGTACTAGGAGTTTTCATGACATCCTGGGATATTACTCTCATTCTAGAGCCCTTTTACCTAAGTAAATCCGCTACTGTCTGCTACTTTACAGAACTGTGGAGGGGATTCTACCCACCTTTACAATATCGACCTGTGGCAACTCTGCGGAGGGCCTCTTGTTCCTAGATACTGAGAGTCCCAGAGCTGCCTTTACCCTTTAGTACTGTGAAGGTATTAGGTGAGTGGGGAGCTGGTTGAATATGGGTTATAATTACGTGCTGGACAGAGTAGTTGGGTGTTGATTAGAGAAATTAAATATACTAATAACAGAAGTAAATAGGTTGGCTTGAAAAGGCAACTGTTGGGTATGTGGAGAACCTCTTTGATTAATTGGAGGGCTTTAGATTTCTTCAAACTATCACAGGAAACAAATCACATCAACGTTACTAATAGGGGATATGCCTTCTTGACATAGTTGGGAGGATTCGGTAGAGTTCTAATTTATCCACCAAGAATAATATTTTATTTTTTCCCTGAAAAGAGGTAAGTGGTGGTTATCACAGTAATACTTAGGAGTAATAAAAGTGATAAGTGCTATGCTTAGCAGGGGGTAATTGTGAAAACATATCCTTGTTCCACAAGCCCCTATGTCTGGTCTTCCTGGATTACGAAAGAAAAGTTTTATTCTGTTGAAAATACAGGCTATCAAGAGGAAACTTAAATAAAAGTATCAGAATATGTATATTAAGCAGGAGACATAATCTCGCCTAAACTGTTTTACGGCTGTTTTAGTTGGCAAGACTGTAATACTTCGCAATACCCTTTTCAATCCCATGCTCAACTTCTAACCTTCATAATTCTCTCTAACAATAATTATATAACTTGTCCACCCCGCATTACTCTGATTTCGTCTTTCATATTCCCATGTTTACATAGTATATTGTTATAATATAATTAAACTCCTTTACTTTCACCATCCCCTCGCCCCCAACAAACTATCTCACATTAGTCGCACCTACTTGGCATATTTACAGTGTAGGATGTTTGAAGGTCAATCACATCAGCTTCTCGCCCCTCTACCCACTTTAACAGAGCAAAGGATGTGGGTGGAGGCGTTGTTGTTAGTGCTGCTGTTTCTGCTGCTGAAAAAGGTGTGGAGTAAGCCAGATGGACTTCCCCCGGGTGAGTTACAGTACACACACACACATTATGAGAAGTGAAATAGTAAACATATTCAATATATAGGTATAAATGCTCACCTGTGATAAATTATTATAATGATAAAACTGGTATTTTCGTAAATGCTCACCATAATATCTATTAATACTTAAATTCGTGATATCTATAGACTAAAATGACCAACATTTATTTCATGTAACAATGAAGACCATCATTTCACAGGAAGGTGGGGATTGCCCTACATTGGTTCTATTCCATTCTTCAGCAAGCTAACACTCTATGAACACCTGAAAGACCTCCAAAAGAAGCATGGAGATATTTACACGTGAGTAAACTAGATATTTACACGTGAGTAAACTAGATATTTACACGTGAGTATACTAGATATTTACACGTGAGTATACTAGATATTTACACGTGAGTAAACTAGATATTTACACGTGAATATACTAGATATTTACACGTGAGTATACTAGATATTTACACGTGAGTAAACTAAATATTTACACGTGAGTATACTAGATATTTACACGTGAGTAAACTATTCTGTTTGTTTTCTTGGCACAGATAAGATGTGTTCGAACAGCAGCTGTATACCCTCAATAGCTTGACAATTCCAATCAAATAATGGAAAGAACTCTAAACGTAACACCTCACATACTGTACATGTTGTCTGTATAGTTGCCTTAAAACGAATCACAGCACGAGCCGTGAGCCCGTTAAGCAATGCCAGGCAGATAACCCTCCCATCACCATCAGTTGGCTGATGTATGACAACCACAACTGAGAATAAAATACGAGTTATCCCAGTATGCGTTATAATTCAGTTCCTCATTAACAATGTATGCTACTGTTCTTCATATACTGTATATATGGCAAATAAACATAATATATTTAGTTCACCACAATGCTCTCTTGTTTAGATATAATAAGGTTATATTATCACTAAACTTTCCTAGCAACTTATCGACCAATCATCTCCGTCGTTATATGTTCAACTCTCTACACCTCCGTCACCTCCTTGTGGGGTAGGGTATAGAGGAGCCTTGGGTGATAAAGAAACTCCCTTCCGCAACTGTACCAAGCGGAAGAGATTCTATTTATGCGGTAATTTACTCTGTTGTTGCTCTTTCGGATGATCGGTATAATTATTTTCGGTACTGTATTGAGACTACAGTTCAGCATCACATCACAAAAAAGGAAAGATTGAGCTCTAATGGCCTAGCAATTACAGAATGTAGTATTGCACTTAATAACGATAATGGCAATGTCGTTTGTGTACGAAACAGTATGAAAGACAAGTGTTTTAATCTACTACTGTACTACTAATCCATCGGATAATGTTAAAAAAATCTGGGTTGTGTGACTTTCGGATAGAAATTTGGCAACATGACCAAAATATCTCTGGAGTATACTGAATGCAAAATAGGTTGCTGCCAATTTTTCTGGCATGGTATAGACTTTTGATGGTTTTCTGGGTTCAAACAGAGATGGGATGTTGTAAACTATGAATTTAGGCAATATGTAATATATTTGAAACTAACCACACATAAAAGTTCCTGAGCATGTTTCCAGTTAAATACAGACTACACAATGTTATGCACTAGAGTCACTATAGACTATCACCTGCTCTGTGAAGTTGAACAGTACCTGTGGTGCTATGGCTATGTTTTAACAGGTAAACACTGTTACTATGCGGAACTCACTATTGCTGGATTTTTAATACATGCTTGTATCGTACCCAAGTGTTGGTCATGTTTCAAGAATTCTCCACAAGTACTGAATATTAATAATACAAGTAGAGTGATAAAGGTCTGTTGTTAGTAGTCCACGTTCATCGCAAGCAATGCCACAAAGGATTCCTTGCACTCTACCTGGCTCAGCAGCTTATTGGAAGAAGCACAGTGAACATGGTGAATGTTACACGCAAGAGTATGGTGGCTAATTACGACTGCCAGGTTAGCACAGGTGTGAGCACTCAGGGGGAGGCTGACCTCATAATCCTTTATGCTGTGGAAGTTGCAGCTGCTGGAGCCATCGTCCATATCTATACACAGGACACTGATATTCTTCTATTGGTTCTCTGCAGAGTGCCTCAACTTGGCAGAAATTCTGCACTGATCATGGATACTGGAGATCGTCGCTGCACCGTCCTATTGCAGCCCATCTATAATGCCCTGGGACCCAGTTAAGCAGCTGCCCTTATCAACTGGTATGCACTAACAGGGTGTGATACCACAGGACACATTAGGGGGAAGGGGAAGCAGACATGCTTGAATGCCTTCATGGAATCGCCACACAATGTAGCCACTGCCATTCAGATGCTAGGGGAAGGGGATGCACCCTCAAAAGAAGTGGATGAAGATTGTGAAGCCTTCCTGTGCAGCCTGTTCTACCCCAGAGGAACCAAGCTTTCTAGAGTCGTTCTGCGTGCCCATCTACAGGCCAGAATCTGGGCCCAGGACCTCGTTGCGAAGCCTAACATTCCTGACCTCTCACCCTGGACTGAAAGAAAGAGGCATCTGCACCAAACTATGTCCTTGAACTTGTCAAGTGTAGCTGTGGTGCCAACAATCAAGCTGCACCTATGAAATGCACCAGATAGTGCAGCTGCAAGAAACACAACCTTGCTTGCACTGAACTGTTCCTGTGTGGACAGGAAGATGGTGTGTGTGCCAATACATCCTCCCCTCTTCCAGAGGATGATGAGGATGAAGAGGAGCAGGACTAGTGGCCTGGGATGACAGGTGAACACGAAGGACTATGGAAAGAACACTATAACTTATTCCGCCTTTTCCCCACGGTTAAATTTCATAAGTGTTTTGGAAAATGTTTAGATATTCTGGTACTTACAGTACCATAATAGTTTATAGAAGGTTCCATCGCTAAATACTAGTCAAGACCAACAATGTTAACTACTTTCAAGACTATGATGCGCACAGAAAATACATTTTGGTTATTTTTCCCCGTACTTTTACATTGCCATATTATTTCCTTTTAGAAATACCCTTAACCCCCATCAAAACATTAGCAACAAGCGTTTTCTTACTTAATGTGAAGTGTATTTTTAAAATTTCTATCCAAAAGTCATACATATTTACCCAAACCGATAGACTATATACACTGGCAGCCTTGAAGCGAAGAGGTTGTTGCTTTAACCATTATCAGTGAAACTTGATATCTTATTAAGAGAGATAACACACCTATACTGAGATAATGAAGCGGGTAGCATCGAGTCACCAGTATGCAACAACAAATGTCTAGGCATACCACTATTATCCATGCACGCCTAGGTTATTATTTACTCATATCCATTGTTGTTAGATACTCAGGTGTTGAATGTGGTTTTTCTTTTTGAGAGAGGGAAGGACTGAGTACCGTAATGCATATCCGTTGGATTTCTTAAGTAAGATTAGGCTAACATTTCCAGGTACGAGTACTTTAGTCGAATCTCAGGTACGAGTACTTTAGTCGAATCTAATGCTCATCTCTATTTACTTCTAAAAACCCTTTGCCTCTCAGGTATGCACGTCTACCGTGTTGACTTCTGCTTTTTCATAATTTTTTCCACGGGCCCAAGAGTGTAACATTACTCCTGAACGCAAATGTACATGTACACTTGATATTACAGATGGCGTATGGGAACTGAAGTGATTGTCTTCATACACGACTACAAGCTGACCAAGGAAATACTCAACAGACCTGAAGTCAGTGACAGGCCCGACTGGATATTTTTCACTTTAGGGGACAAGCCTCCTCTTGGTGAGTGTGTATACTTTTTTTTTTTTTTTTTTGTATGTGTGTTTATTTGCTTAAGAATTGAAAGATGTACTGATATAAACATAATTGTGTCAGTCTAACCATTACAAAGGGGCCACATATGAGTAGGTTGGACACAAAAGATAAACGGTACCGAGTTAAAGGGGTAATTCACTTTTGTTACATTGGAGTGCCTTGATTCCTCCAAAGTATGCCAGGAAACAGGACCAGATGAACAAAAATAATGGTGTTCTGTTGCTTGGAATAGTTTGGAGGATTCATTAGCTCCAGATTTACTAACACAAAATTTTCCCCTTAAGACACCAACAGTTTGTATTGGCAAGTCACACACAGATTTGAAGAAAGTTATAAGGTCCTTGCTGGAAAGTGTCATCTCCATTATACGAAAAATAAAGTATTGTCACTATAGTCCTTGAGCTCCAAGGAGTCCGTTCTGGGTGTGGAAGTCGTCGTGTTTTACCACTAGCCATGCTGCCAAATCAACCTTAGTATATGACTCTCTCTCTCTCGTATTTCCCATCTATGTGCTATTTGATATCTATTTTTTATATTCTGTATGTAGTAAGGAAGCTGTACGTATAGTAAAATGAGTTTCACATTTTAGGGTTACAACAACGATTTGAATAATTTCTATGGCACCTGGCAAAGCAGAGTTGTTTCCCCATGTTGCCTGCCACGCCGAGGCGATACTGGGTCACTGACTAATTTCCTGCCTGACCACCACCCGATAATTGGTGGCCAAATCGGCACGTCCCACTCAGGGGAATTCCAACTTTTGCCCCACCCAGAACCAACTCCTTTAAGCGTAAGGACTTTAACTACATACACTTGTGACTATCGTCTCCAGCAAGTCATAATTTGATCCGCCTACTGGTTAGTCATAATTGGAACTGAGACCTGAAAAGGCTTACTTGATTTGATATAATGGGATTGTGTATCCTTCATATACCTGGAATCGAATGTCATGTTAGTTGGTTTGGCAGGCATCGGGAGTACTAACGGCGAGCTATGGCACAACAACCGGCGTTTCTCTCTACGCCAGCTACGGGACCTGGGCATGGGCAAGTCCAAGCTGGTGGCAGCAGTGCACAATCAGGCTACAATACTGGTGGAGGAGCTAAAGAAGCAGTCAGGCCAGCCAGCACCCGTACCTCATGCTGTTAATGTTGCTGTTATCAACATTATATGGCAGATGGTGGCTAGTGAGTACTGTCAATAGATAAGCACAGTCGGCCTCAGAAATTCGTACACAGACTCTAGGCTGCAAGGGATCACAACACACAGAACACATAAGTCTATGTAACTGCAACTCAACGTAATAATAGGTTTGTTATTGTGCAGTCACCGAGTCATTTGGTAGACCATTCACTGCAGTAGTTTCACAATAATGACCTCGCTTTATGATGAGCCTGTGTACGAATTCTTGTGGCCAATTGTACATGTTATAATCAAGCCCTCATCTGCTGACAATTGTTCAATTACTCTTCACACTTATTCCCTAACACCCTACCTCTTGCATACTGTAATTACTTCCGCACTTATCACTACTCTTCGTTGATTCCTGATCCATTGGAAATATCACTGCAGGGCTTGCATAACATGATTAACTGACATATCAGTAACACACTGTTCATATTCCCATCTTTGAAATAACCCATTCCAGACTGATAAATAATTATATCTTTGAACTCTATAAGCAAATGTAACTGACAAAAATGTGTTTACTTCTTGACTACGATGCTGGGTGTCATCCATCGATACATGCATACAGGCAAAATAACAAATGCATTCGCCACAAGATGGTCGTCATTGTAAGTATTACCAGTGCTGAAGTGAATATTGACATAATATTATGTGATCAGTCCTCCTTTTGACCCGAAACATGTCCTTGGAACACGTGTAATTCAAGAAATGTTTCCAAATATAAAGTGCCATGATTCTCGTAATTATTGACTTGTGAACAGTAAAAATTCAAGGTAGTACCAGGTATTCGCCAGTTCGTGAATATTTGATATTTGTCCCTTGAATGATTGCTTAATACTTTATAAGTTTAGCACAGCACCAGAAAATTATATCGAAAAGCTATTGTAAGAGATGTGGTAAAAATGCCTTAGGGTGTAAGGCATCATATTAAGGTTCATTAGCTAACTCTGCTATCATTACAAGTTTCCATCTATCTGTGGTCTGCGGGCACCGAGGCAATTGTTTCGTTGATGCCTCGCCTCCATGAGGTCACGAGCTCAAGACTGGACATTGAACCTTGTGAGCAGCGCCCTTTTATAAACTATGGGCTGTATAATTTAACTTTTTTACCTCCAGTATTGTGTGCTCTTGGACAACCTTAAAGGTTGTTGGCAATTTGTACATCTTTAATACTTTTTCCAGGCATCCAGTTCGAGGTCACCGATCCAAAGATGATTGAGTTTCAAGATTTGATGACAAATTTCAATAAAGTAACGGATCGAGCATATTTTCATGACTTATTCTCCTGGCTTCCTCAAATACTGCCCAGTGCTCTTTCGGATCGACTCTTTAAGCTGGACCACGTCAGAAATCTACTGTCAATGCTCTCCGTGTACTTTAAGGTGAGTGTTCAGAGGTACTCACACTTCCAGCTGTTACAATTTGCATTATTGATGCCTTTCTTTGATCTACAACACTCATCCAGAATTGTGGTAGAAAATATGCATGGACAGTATTGTATTAACATAAGTTGCAGATGAAGATAAATTGAGACATGTTTTTCCTCTGTAAATGCATTCTGCGATGCACTCAAACTCTAGTATATATGGTGTAAATTTATGCTGCTTCCAAGATCAGGTTGATTTTTACAGAGTGAATGGCCGGGTATTGAATGCTTGTCATCTCTGCTGCATGTCGTGATGCTACCATTCCACCACAGGCTTTTGGTAGTGATAATAGGCGTTCGATCCCCGGCCATTCACTCTCTGTAAAAATCAACCTGACCTTGGATGCAGCATATTATTACACTATGTGCACTTGAGGTTGAGTGCATCACAGAATGCATTTTGTGAGGAATAACTTGTCCCAATATAAGGTGTGTAAACGAACACATTCCAACTCTCGGTCAGGTATCTGAGTTACCTTCTTTTTTTCCTAAATAATTAAACCAAAAGTGGATAAAGTCGCGGTTACAAAATGGCTACAAATTCATAAATAGGAGAATATGGAGATAATCTAAAATAACACATGCATCTAACAAATATAAACCTACAAAGTTTACGTTCAGAGGGCTTTTTAGAAGAAGTTTCTCTGTCGAGGCTTCTGGAGGGTTGAATTCTGGCTGAGAGAAAGTTACTAGGTCTGCTTCGAAGGACCAAGTGGGGACTTTCTTAGCAGTAGGAGGCCTTCGGAGGAACTGACTCCTTGCCAGGAGAGAGAAGGATCGGTGCGACATGTTGACACCGAAGGCTAATTGTAAAGGAAGCGCCAGAGCGATTTTATAGTTCATAATACAGTGAGGGGAAAGTCCCTTGTAGGGACCACTGATATAAAATTTTCCCATAATCTAAATGCAGATATACTAATGATGGTATAACATATGCTGATGATGGTCACTGTTTTCGTTAATTCTTCATGGTCAACTGTGCACCCAGCCATAATTTCAGTTGGCATAGTCATCAAAGTCAGCCAATAACTGTGTGAATTTAATCCAACGTGAATCAACTCATGTTTCCAGAATAGTTGCGAGTGTTCAATATAGAACAGCTGGGAAAATAAGACGATACCTTTCCCTCACACTTCGTGGAAAAATATGAAAACATTGATCTCAGTTGCAATAGCGGTGGTTGTATGTATTTTAGGAACGTTTTGTGTTTGCCTGGTAAAGAAAAAATATCAATGGACGGGTTATTACAGAAAGTTATTGATGAGCATCGAGCAACACTGGACATGGATAACCCAAGAGACCTCATAGACAACTACCTGATAGACTTGGAAGGAGATGAGAAGCTCCCTGTGGAAATGCAGAATGGTTAGTTCTTATTACATATATGATAATTAATTTGTCTGAGTAATGTTTATCTTGATAGCCGGGATTTACAAATAATATTACTACTACTAATAATAACTATGGTAATACTTAGTATGTACAGGGAATCATCACTGAAAGAGCCATACATAACAATAGTACTTAATGCTTATCATTAACATTGCTGCCACATGCTTATAGTATAATTATGAAACAGTCATGATCTATAAGTTCTATAATCTTTTGTTACAGGAAAGCTAAAGAAATAGAGTTGTTTTCACACATTCAAGAGTAGCACGTCGATTTGTGGCAACTCGGTAGGCCAACTCGTGAAAACTGTTGGTCGTTCTATCATTGAAACCCTTGGCCACCATAATGCATATCAGAATCCTCTGCTCAAATGCTATTCTTCCTTCAATCAATCTTAAATCACCTTTATCTTAGATAGGAGGGAGGGGGATGAGGAAGGCAAATAAACTCTAGATCTAAATTGCACATTCATTTCACTTGCAGAGAAAAACTTGGTGTGGATTATCCTGGATCTCTTCTTTGCCGGAAGCCAGACGACAGCCGATACACTGAGATTCACCTTCTACTACCTGGCGAACAACCCTAGGGTGCAGAGCAAGCTGCATGCCGAGTTAGACGAGGTACTGGGTGGTGCCCTTGCCACACTGGAAGACAAGGCCAGGTCAGGTCACAATTTACGTCTTTTCTAAATAGCAAAATCCAATCTAATTAGATCTGGTTCTCTAGAGTAGATGTAATGACCCATAAAGCAGAATTATTGTGTAAGAAAGTGAGGATGCTTTGGAGGAAGTAAATATATTTGAATGACTAGGGAATATCTTAGAGGGTGCAGATACGAGGAGGTTTGGTATTTTTTAGGAAGTGTAGATGATATGGAGGATATACAGACATTTTATAGTAGGGGACATTTATCATAGGATGTGATGAGTATTTGAAGTTTGATTGATATTATGCGCCACAACATGGAGGTCATATAGCGCCAGAAGGTGATAGAAAGGTGAGACCGCAAGCAGCAGGAAATAGAAAGAAAAGAGGGACAGTTAAAGAACTGAGAGCTAGTGGTTGGGGCCGAAGGGGCGCCAAAACCCTTATAGTATTGCCCACATCACTACAGGCAATATCCCCCTACGGTAGTGGTTCTCAACTCGTTTCTGTCCACGGACCACTAACCCAATAAAAACAATGTCGTGGACTATTTGAATGTCATCTCTCTGTGGTATTTCATGATTATAGTTTACATTATGACACCAGTATTTGAATGTAGTGCAAAAAATTTTCGAGGAAGAGCACAATTTTGGGCATCTCGGGTTACTGTTAAGGGTGTCCAGTATACAGACGTCCCGGGAGTTTCGGGACGTGCTACCGGACAGAGCACTGTGGACCACCTGAAAAGTCACCTGAACCACGAGTTGAGAACCACTGCCCTACGCGGACAAGAGGAGAGAAAGATGGAAAGCAAGAGTAATATGGAGTGAAACCGATTATTTGAAGGAAGCAGGAATATTCTGCAGGAAGTGTGAACTAATTATTTTGAGAATATATATATATATATATATATATATATATATATATATATATATATATATATATATATATGACACTGGACATAGGCTTTATCAAGCCCGTTACCGTGGCCCAGGTTTCTTCAAAATAGCGAGAGTAGTTATTTGGTTTCAGAACCTTTACACTTCTGTTTATAGCCATTGCTTTTTACTATACAATTGAGTTCAGGAGTAACACTATTTAATAAACTCTAAGAAAGCACTTTGAGGTCATCTTACACGAAAATGGTAGTAACGTTTATTTACATTTAAATTGTAATTGAGTTGACGTAGCTGAAAAACAGCGCGCGTGTGTGGGAGACGTTGATGTGCTCCCCCTCCTCTTCTGTTATAACCTCTCCCCTTCTCTTCCTATACGTACTACGCTACGTACCAAGGATGAGAGTACTGTCTCTCATCCTTGCTACGTACCCCCTCCGATGGGAGTGATCAGAAACCTTTCTCAGTCAATCATACAACCCTCGTTAGCCTGGGCGACAGGTCTTTCAACTTAAATAGCCTTCTGTGGCTGCAGCAGACGACACGATTTGAAGAGTTTGAAGCTTGACTAACTGTACTTTTGCTCTCTCTTTGTACACGCTGTAGGTTGCCCTACACGGACGGAGTTATTAATGAGGCACTGCGGATGTCTAGTCTAACACCAATAGGGATTCATCACTTGGTTAGAACAGATATTCAGCTGGCAGGATACACCATCCCTAAGGTAAGATGTTGGATGGGAAAGTTGCACAGGACAACTTAGTGTGTGTGTGTTATACTGAAACCTCATCCTAGTTCAAACATTAAGGGCCACAATTATGTATATATATATCTTCTCCAACCTTGTTGGTCTTGAATCTTGTGGCGAGTAAACCAGCTAATAATGATAAATGAATATTTTGAAGCAGTCACATGCTGAAGGGATTAAGCTGTAGGGAAATTGAGACACTTTTAGGAGGGTCCCCTTGTGATCCGATCTGATACCAACAGTTGGGTCCTGCTCACACGAGGCATTTTAGAACGAGCGCTGTGAACCTTGCCGTTACCGCACGTGTAACGTGTGATCTCATCACTCTGCATAGAGTTTTCCAGGAGATGCCATGGTATGCAAAGTCTCTCTCCTTATTTGCTAGCATCAGCCAATGAGGCAACCCACTGCCTTCAATCTAATCCTTTGTACGTACAGTATCTCTCAAACGCGCGGTTGTAAGGTGGATCTTGCTACTCACTAGTTATGGCACTGACTGTGGGAATGCACGTTTAGAAACGCTTCGTGTGAACAGGGCCTTATTGTGTTCATCAAACCAAGTAGTGAGATTCCATCCCAAGCCAGGACGAGGGACCTAAACAATTTTTCGACTTTTGTCCTTCAAATTTTATTGGTCCCCACAGTTTTCAAATGCTCATCAAGTTTCATTTCGTAATATCAGACCGATATAAATGTTTAATAAGAACACCATGTAGTGTGGCTCTGTGGGTTTCAATCAAGTTGTTTATCAATTCAGAATGTTTATCTTATCTTCATTAAGAGAACAGAACTTTAATTCAATGTAATATCATTACGAAAAAAATAAAAATAAAACCTGCTTCAGCACTAAAACCTGTGTACGCAGGGGACCGTCATCAACAATGTGACCCAATCCATCCATACCGACACTCGTTATTGGAAGGACCCACATCAGTTCCTGCCTGAACGCTGGCTGGACGACAAAGGTTGCTTTTCTACCAAGAAGGAGGGATTCTTACCCTTCAGTGTTGGTAGGTTATCCCCTTTTTACTGTCAACACATTCAGTGAACATAATTCTTAGATGAACTATCTAGCATTGCTGTTTTTTTCATTCTATTTCTAAGATGTTAATGTTACAAGGAATAGTCACTGCACTAAAAATATTGTTCAGTCTGGTAACATACTAACCAGCAGTGGTTGCTGGACCAGCATTTTCATAGACAGTCAGCTGGTTGCTAGTTGTAAAACTTTAAAAACTATGTTTTCTATAGTTGTTCAGATGTATTTTTTTTTTTTTATTAGTACGATTGATTTTTGTCAGGCTTTTCCTTTCCAAACCCTGACCTACTTAACATTTCTCCCCAAGTGTTGTTCTATATTGATCTGTTTTCAATAATCTCAGCCAACATCTTCCCTCTCCCTCCCAATATCAAAACCATGGCTCACCAGAATTTATGCGATGGCTTCTTCCACAATCATTAGAATAAAAATTAACAGTATAGATTTCTTGATATCATCAGTATTACTTCACTTAGAGAAGAGGCTCAAATAAAAATTTTCTGGCGTTATTTGCTCAGGCTCAATACATCCTCCCGAAGAGATGTGTAGTTCTTCAAGAAACCAGCCACAGTACCTCATTTCCATGACTTTATCTAACTGGTAAATATTAGTTTTTGTTGTACCTGGGAAAGAAGCCGAAGTAAAATTTCCCGACGCTGGAGGACTGACTGCATAATTTTCAGTTCTTGGTTGATTTTCCTTGTAAAGCATTACTGTTTAGGACATTTTCTCTCCTCATAATGCTCACAGAGACGTAATTGATGCAATATAACTTGATGTTGAATTTATCTTCTAATGATATACATTCAGCGTCACGCAGCAATGGCCTTGCTTAAAGATGGAAGTAGTGCTGAGTGCCGCATGAAAAAACTGAAAGAGGGACGTGAGTATATTTTTATGATGGGTCCAGGAATATGTGTTTTATCAAGCACTTCGGGATATTCGATAAAAACTAAAAAAACACTTAATGGGGTAATACACATTTGGTACATTGGAGTACTTTGATTCCTCCAAAGTATGCCAGTAAACAGTGCCAATGAATGAATATAATGGCATCCTGTTGCTTGGAATAGTCTGGAGGAATCATTTGCTCCAGATTTACCACGGCCAACACTGTACTATATACCCCCTTAAGATCACTGCCTCTTCTAATCTAAGCGATTGTCCTCGATTGTACAGGTAAGCGACAGTGTGTGGGTGAAGGACTGGCACGCATGGAGTTGATGATATTTCTGGCGGCAGTGATGGCCAACTTCACCATCACACCACCTCCTGGCAAGACCATCGACTCAAGCCCTGACCCTGTCAGCCCAACTTTCCATATAACCCGCGTCCAAGATATCGTGTTCACCATGCGTAAATAAAGTGACGTGTCGAGTAGTGAAGGACTGGCATAATGAACGAGTAGATGATAAATTTCTAGTTTGGTTAAAAAAACTATCCTATCATAATTATGACTGTGTAATGTTAAAATAGCTGTAGGATGATATTGCCTCTAAGATTACTGTACTAGACACCAATGTCATCAATCTGTAGGAACAGATATAGACATTCATCAGATTACATTAAAACACATCCCAAGTGAGGGTTGACCACTTGCAGAATTACAAACCAACATTATGATCCGACTACACACACACACACACACACATCAGGAAAGTGTTCCAGTCTGAGATGCTGCTTCACGTATCAACTAACAAATAGTATATCTGGTTATCAAAATACATTATACTGATTTGTATATTACCTCAATGTGTTCCTTCACCACCAGTACTGCTTTCTGTCTATATGTGCTGTTATCACATTAATGATACATTATTTTTGAATTAAATATGTTCGTCTGAAACAAAATAATTATTCGAATATAATTATATTCAAATGTTGTTGCAGCCAGGTTATATATAACAGTTTCCTCCAAAGAGGCTATTTCATTGTTTATATTATAGTGACGAGGTACTCTACAGAGCAGGTAAATACAAAAATTTCCATAAAAGTCATTCCTGCATCGGTAAATAAAACATTATAACATATTACAAAATGATAATCAACCTCCTTAATGTAAAGCATTTACAATTCAATGTCTTTTATTTAATAACCAGTAAGCAAATGTATGTACTTTTACAATATCCACAAATGAACGAAGGAGCAGTGATGGCAACTTTGGAGTACTGTGAACCCATGGAGGTATTTAAGTGAAAAAAGATGTAGTTTGTTGACAGGCAGACAGTAAAATATTATTACTATCTGCTTGTCAACAAACTATAACTTTTGCTCACTTTCTTTCACGTTGTAGGTATCTCGCAAGTAGCGAGGCATACCAGATTCATGTGTGGGCAACTGTACTTGTTCTTATTTCTCTGTAACCTTATAATACTGTCTGTGGGTTGGTGTGTAAGCTATGACCTTCTCTTTTACTATACTTTTTGCATAAAATGAACTATTCATTCATTAATTCATTCATTCTTTCATTCATACTCGTAGGAAAAGTTTGCGAGAAGAGGTAATGCTCTAGGAAACAGCGGTATTTAATGGGTTTAAGTACTTTTGATAATATACAGAATTGGATAATTTTATGCAGTTATCATATATGGAACAAATTCAATCAGGCGCCTTTCTCTCGTCATGACGTCACCTCCGATTGACCAATCACACTCTTCCAAAGGTATGACGTCATAGCGTCGTTCACTCCAACGTATGCGATTACACCAATTATTATTATTGTGCATAATAATACTAATAATGATTATTATAATACGTTATTATTATTATGCATAAATATCAGCCAAAGAAGTGCACTCTCGAGCATAATGTCTGATCCAGTTTTTATGCGTTATTGCCGCCATGACGTATCTGCTGCATGCGCCACAGTCGCCAGAGTTGCCAATTTAGCGCTTTTGGAGCTAGATTCGGCACTTTATAGAACAATTTCTTGGTGGTTTTAATTATTTCAGAATCCTGACATAATAAAGAGTAATAAGTAAATAACAATCAGGTTTTGTGGGACATTTATCAAAAATAGCGCCTTTTTAGCGCTTTTTGGGAGTAAGTTTAGCGCCTTAAGAAATTTCCAGTTGGCAACTCAAGACCAGTTTATTTATACTACTATACTATACTATACTACAGGTGTATTATATCAATAAAGTTGGTGTGCATATCACTTTGTAACCTACAACTAAATTGTAGTACCAATTAGAATAATAGCCAGGTTGACCCTTTACGATATACAAGAATATAAATGGAAAGCTGTTAAGCAATATTTCAGTGCAAATTGCCAGGAGATTGAATAACCCCACAAAGATAAAGGACCTCGATGCTCCATGATGTTGGGTATAATCAAAGGGAGAGAGAACACAAGACAGACCTTAGTTACCATCATTTATTTTCAGTCTTATCTACAATCAAAATCATCCCACCATTATTTCACGAAATAAATGAGGTACAGTAACGAGCACTAATAACTAATTAGGTGTGCTTGGAATACCTAGAGACCGTAAATAAATGCACAATAAGATCTCCATTGGAATTACAGTACTTCGTTGGTGAATTGGACTGTTCAAAGCTTCAACCAAAGCTGTATACCTTAGTGCTCGTGACTGTATAATGGAAAAAATGACAGCTGTCGTAAAGGAGTGCAATGTGTTTATATTATTTATTTTTTCACTACGAGGATAAGCGCGAGTCATTAGTTAATCGGAATATGACGTCATGACACAAGAGAAGCTCGTGAGTCTTGAGAGGCTGATATTTCAGATAGTAACTTTTTTCACTTCAACTTAATTTTTAGTTCATTTTTTATTGGACTGACACATTTTTTACTATAATGTTAATCCTCTACCATTATTCCGTTTGTATTCAAAGAACCAAGTAAATATTTACTGAAATTAATGAGGTATAAAGAAATAAATGACCACTTCTACCGTGAAAAAGTGCAATGTCTTATAATAATAAAAGCAAGCTATGACGTTATACCTTTCGAGAGAAAGGCGCCTGATTGGCTGATATTTTAGATGGTGCCGAAATTAACAACAGTTTCGGAATATGCCACCCGCCAAGACCTCAATAATAACACCATCATTTTGGACAGAGAATCAGACCACAGACGACTGGCCTTCTTGGAAACCATATACATTCAAACACTACATCCGTCACTGAACATACAAACAGAAGACTTCCAAACACTTCCCACCTCTAAAAGAATAATCAACAGCAGTATATCCCCCCCTACCACCCAAACTACTCAAACAACCAGTAGAGCCAGTCAATTGTTGTTGTTTTTTATTGCAGGGGAAATTACCTCTGCTTGGGCCTTATGCCTGTGTTGGCGGGCCCAACAGTCTGGTTTCCACACCAACACCTGACCCTGTTCAGGGGCGGATGCCAGCTTGGTTAACCACGTTGTGTTGTTTATAGTCATGCCACTTTAAGACGTCCAGAAAGAACCGCCGTCAACAATCCAACCCCCAACATACCTACCTTCTAAGATCCTCCAGACAGCCAGCAATCCACCAGGATCAGCCAACCCGTGGCATGACCAATCAGGAGCCAGCTAACCTGACCTAGCCCCGCCCCCTTACCCAGCAGACAGCCATAAATAGAGGTAAAACTCAACACTGCTTCACTTACAACCCTTCTGAGGATGGAGAATGATCTCTCCGAAACGTCAAGGAACTTCGGCCAACTTATAAAACAACTCAACCAAGAACAAAGAAAAACTGTTAGACAATTAGAAAAAGCCAACAATAACATTTCCAATGCAGAAATATCAATTTCCTTTAACCTCGTTTGCCTTAAAGAAAATATCCTACCTGGCTACACAAACTTCATATATATATATATATATGTATTTGTGTGTATATGTATGTGTATGTGTATGTGTTTGTGGGTGTATGTGTGCATATGTGTATATGTTTATGTACAGTGAGTGGCTGGAGTGATGTCGCCTCGCCTGCCCTGACAGGACCCATGGTGTTCATGGGTGTCGTGGGTGAGGCGGCGGATCTTCTCCCGCCCACTGTACAATATGTCTATTATTATTATTATTATTATTTAATATTATTATCAATGTTGTTTTGTTCTCTTTCATGATGTTACTGCAATTGTTTACACATATTTACTCTTAATACTTTCCCATCATGTATCAAATAATTTCATGGCCTTTAGCGGCAACGTTCCACAGAGTGTTGTGGATTGTACTGAAGGTAAATAAAGAACTTGAAAATGAAAAAATAAAAATAGTGATAAAAAGTTATTACTTTTTTTTTTTTTTTTTTTTGGGTCCAAATTACAGTAACTTTTAATATTGGCTATTCAGCAAAATAATACTATTTAACACTACAAGAAACATTATGCTAAATAAAAATAGAATGTGATAACTAAACTAATAGACAAATAAAAACAATAAACAATATGAACGGTTCCCCAAACATCATATAAAATTACTGCAAACTTTAAATCTATTAAAATACATAATAAAACAAATTAACACAGCGGTTATAATACTAGTACACAAATAAAGTGACATTGAATAGAAAGAAACACATAATTCCCAAATAACACTGCAAGCACATGGGATGTTAAATTCATTACATCACAGAATGCTTTAATATAATGATAACTTATGTACAATAGCACACACAGTGCCATAGTCTGTCCTTCTCATCATCAAATCTTTAACTGTTGTGACATTATAACATTGTCTAACTTGTAATGATATAGGACAGCTTTCAATTACATGAATTTCAGTCTGCACTAGGCCACATGGACACAATCTCTCCTCCATGGGTAAGCGTCCTCTTCCTCGCCTATTCCACCGTCCCTTCACAGCAAGCGAGTGGATACACACATACACTGATACTCTTGCATGCAAAACAGATTTGGGTGTAGTTGAGCACTCGAGTCCAAGGCCATTGCCGATAAACAGACCCGATAAAAGAGTGTCAGTCATGCAGAGTTGTGGGCTGAGAAAAAAGTGCCAGTCATGCTGAGAAGCGGGTTGTGGAGTGTGATTACCAGTCTGTCCGAACGCTTTAACTTATTTGTAGCTCTGCTGACCTCGACGTCCTGCCAGTTATGAGGAAGACCGAAATTTGGTTTGTGGGCCCAGATTTTTTTTTCCTGTCTGAGTGAAATACTACTGACATCCAAGGGTTAAATATATGATCACATTCACCAAGAACATCGGCTTACTTCTTACATAAAATGTTCTGATCATCACGAAATTTCATAGGATTAAAAATTCCTGTGATGGTTGTCTAAGCCTTCTTCGTTGACGGTGCATGGTCGAGATGAGCCGATAGTATCGGTCATTTTATGAAGAATATATATTTATATCGACAAGTTGAAAATAGACCAATACTCCGATACTCTGCTTGTTTATTATGTGATTCGAAACAGTCACATTAATTAAAGTAATCATCAAATGATTAGTGATAGTATCAAAATCACATAATTGATGTGACAGTATTATATCCTTATAATTAATAATACAGTGCTCCTACATAAAAAGCACTCCCAGCCGGACACTGGCTTTCCCAATTAATTAATCATCTACTCACTCGCCTCCTTCATAATGTTTTTTCATTCTGTACATCTTTCTGACCCACAGAACTCAAACACGTTTCCGTATACCTGTTGTCCATATTTGTACTGAATACATACTATTATAGAAATGAACCTACCGCAGGGCCTCTTCTTCCTAATAATGAAGTCTAAACACACCTCTGTGTCATAATGAAGGTGCCACCATCTCTGAACGAGGCAACATTTATCGTTGCAGAATATAAAGCTCAGGTTATTACAGTATCATTATGCACGTGCTAGGTTATTACAATATCATTATGCATGTGTTATGTAGGAACTACCATCGGCGTGTGTAAGATTATTCAGGACGGGCAAATATTATTCAAAATCACTGTCATCAGTGAGTGACCTTGTGGGCATGGTTACCAATATTCTGCATATGTTATGAAATATAATAGCCCCCATTTGCATAGTACTGTACTAGGAGTTTTCATGACATCCTGGGATATTACTCTCATTCTAGAGCCCTTTTACCTAAGTAAATCCGCTACTGTCTGCTACTTTACAGAACTGTGGAGGGGATTCTACCCACCTTTACAATATCGACCTGTGGCAACTCTGCGGAGGGCCTCTTGTTCCTAGATACTGAGAGTCCCAGAGCTGCCTTTACCCTTTAGTACTGTGAAGGTATTAGGTGAGTGGGGAGCTGGTTGAATATGGGTTATAATTACGTGCTGGACAGAGTAGTTGGGTGTTGATTAGAGAAATTAAATATACTAATAACAGAAGTAAATAGGTTGGCTTGAAAAGGCAACTGTTGGGTATGTGGAGAACCTCTTTGATTAATTGGAGGGCTTTAGATTTCTTCAAACTATCACAGGAAACAAATCACATCAACGTTACTAATAGGGGATATGCCTTCTTGACATAGTTGGGAGGATTCGGTAGAGTTCTAATTTATCCACCAAGAATAATATTTTATTTTTTCCCTGAAAAGAGGTAAGTGGTGGTTATCACAGTAATACTTAGGAGTAATAAAAGTGATAAGTGCTATGCTTAGCAGGGGGTAATTGTGAAAACATATCCTTGTTCCACAAGCCCCTATGTCTGGTCTTCCTGGATTACGAAAGAAAAGTTTTATTCTGTTGAAAATACAGGCTATCAAGAGGAAACTTAAATAAAAGTATCAGAATATGTATATTAAGCAGGAGACATAATCTCGCCTAAACTGTTTTACGCCTGTTTTAGTTGGCAAGACTGTAATACTTCGCAATACCCTTTTCAATCCCATGCTCAACTTCTAACCTTCATAATTCTCTCTAACAATAATTATATAACTTGTCCACCCCGCATTACTCTGATTTCGTCTTTCATATTCCCATGTTTACATAGTATATTGTTATAATATAATTAAACTCCTTTACTTTCACCATCCCCTCGCCCCCAACAAACTATCTCACATTAGTCGCACCTACTTGGCATATTTACAGTGTAGGATGTTTGAAGGTCAATCACATCAGCTTCTCGCCCCTCTACCCACTTTAACAGAGCAAAGGATGTGGGTGGAGGCGTTGTTGTTAGTGCTGCTGTTTCTGCTGCTGAAAAAGGTGTGGAGTAAGCCAGATGGACTTCCCCCGGGTGAGTTACAGTACACACACACACATTATGAGAAGTGAAATAGTAAACATATTCAATATATAGGTATAAATGCTCACCTGTGATAAATTATTATAATGATAAAACTGGTATTTTCGTAAATGCTCACCATAATATCTATTGATACTTAAATTCGTGATATCTATAGACTAAAATGACCAACATTTATTTCATGTAACAATGAAGACCATCATTTCACAGGAAGGTGGGGATTGCCCTACATTGGTTCTATTCCATTCTTCAGCAAGCTAACACTCTATGAACACCTGAAAGACCTCCAAAAGAAGCATGGAGATGTTTACACGTGAGTAAACTAGATATTTACACGTGAGTATACTAGATATTTACACGTGAGTAAACTAGATATTTACACGTGAATATACTAGATATTTACACGTGAGTATACTAGATATTTACACGTGAGTAAACTAGATATTTACACGTGAATATACTAGATATTTACACGTGAGTATACTAGATATTTACACGTGAGTAAACTAGATATTTACACGTGAATATACTAGATATTTACACGTGAGTATACTAGATATTTACACGTGAGTAAACTAGATATTTACACGTGAGTATACTAGATATTTACACGTGAGTAAACTAGATATTTACACGTGAGTAAACTAGATATTTACACGTGAGTATACTAGATATTTACACGTGAGTAAACTAGATATTTACACGTGAATATACTAGATATTTACACGTGAGTATACTAGATATTTACACGTGAGTATACTAGATATTTACACGTGAGTAAACTATTCTGTTTGTTTTCTTGGCACAGATAAGATGTGTTCGAACAGCAGCTGTATACCCTCAATAGCTTGACAATTTCAATCAAATAATGGAAAGAACTCTAAACGTAACACCTCACATACTGTACATGTTGTCTGTATAGTTGCCTTAAAACGAATCACAGCACGAGCCGTGAGCCCGTTAAGCAATGCCAGGCAGATAACCCTCCCATCACCATCAGTTGGCTGATGTATGACAACCACAACTGAGAATAAAATACGAGTTATCCCAGTATGCGTTATAATTCAGTTCCTCATTAACAATGTATGCTACTGTTCTTCATATACTGTATATATGGCAAATAAACATAATATATTTAGTTCACCACAATGCTCTCTTGTTTAGATATAATAAGGTTATATTATCACTAAACTTTCCTAGCAACTTATCGACCAATCATCTCCGTCGTTATATGTTCAACTCTCTACACCTCCGTCACCTCCTTGTGGGGTAGGGTATAGAGGAGCCTTGGGTGATAAAGAAACTCCCTTCCGCAACTGTACCAAGCGGAAGAGATTCTATTTATGCGGTAATTTACTCTGTTGTTGCTCTTTCGGATGATCGGTATAATTATTTTCGGTACTGTATTGAGACTACAGTTCAGCATCACATCACAAAAAAGGAAAGATTGAGCTCTAATGGCCTAGCAATTACAGAATGTAGTATTGCACTTAATAACGATAATGGCAATGTCGTTTGTGTACGAAACAGTATGAAAGACAAGTGTTTTAATCTACTACTGTACTACTAATCCATCGGATAATGTTAAAAAAATCTGGGTTGTGTGACTTTCGGATAGAAATTTGGCAACATGACCAAAATATCTCTGGAGTATACTGAATGCAAAATAGGTTGCTGCCAATTTTTCTGGCATGGTATAGACTTTTGATGGTTTTCTGGGTTCAAACAGAGATGGGATGTTGTAAACTATGAATTTAGGCAATATGTAATATATTTGAAACTAACCACACATAAAAGTTCCTGAGCATGTTTCCAGTTAAATACAGACTACACAATGTTATGCACTAGAGTCACTATAGACTATCACCTGCTCTGTGAAGTTGAACAGTACCTGTGGTGCTATGGCTATGTTTTAACAGGTAAACACTGTTACTATGCGGAACTCACTATTGCTGGATTTTTAATACATGCTTGTATCGTACCCAAGTGTTGGTCATGTTTCAAGAATTCTCCACAAGTACTGAATATTAATAATACAAGTAGAGTGATAAAGGTCTGTTGTTAGTAGTCCACGTTCATCGCAAGCAATGCCACAAAGGATTCCTTGCACTCTACCTGGCTCAGCAGCTTATTGGAAGAAGCACAGTGAACATGGTGAATGTTACACGCAAGAGTATGGTGGCTAATTACGACTGCCAGGTTAGCACAGGTGTGAGCACTCAGGGGGAGGCTGACCTCATAATCCTTTATGCTGTGGAAGTTGCAGCTGCTGGAGCCATCGTCCATATCTATACACAGGACACTGATATTCTTCTATTGGTTCTCTGCAGAGTGCCTCAACTTGGCAGAAATTCTGCACTGATCATGGATACTGGAGATCGTCGCTGCACCGTCCTATTGCAGCCCATCTATAATGCCCTGGGACCCAGTAAAGCAGCTGCCCTTATCAACTGGTATGCACTAACAGGGTGTGATACCACAGGACACATTAGGGGGAAGGGGAAGCAGACATGCTTGAATGCCTTCATGGAATCGCCACACAATGTAGCCACTGCCATTCAGATGCTAGGGGAAGGGGATGCACCCTCAAAAGAAGTGGATGAAGATTGTGAAGCCTTCCTGTGCAGCCTGTTCTACCCCAGAGGAACCAAGCTTTCTAGAGTCGTTCTGCGTGCCCATCTACAGGCCAGAATCTGGGCCCAGGACCTCGTTGCGAAGCCTAACATTCCTGACCTCTCACCCTGGACTGAAAGAAAGAGGCATCTGCACCAAACTATGTCCTTGAACTTGTCAAGTGTAGCTGTGGTGCCAACAATCAAGCTGCACCTATGAAATGCACCAGATAGTGCAGCTGCAAGAAACACAACCTTGCTTGCACTGAACTGTTCCTGTGTGGACAGGAAGATGGTGTGTGTGCCAATACATCCTCCCCTCTTCCAGAGGATGATGAGGATGAAGAGGAGCAGGACTAGTGGCCTGGGATGACAGGTGAACACGAAGGACTATGGAAAGAACACTATAACTTATTCCGCCTTTTCCCCACGGTTAAATTTCATAATAAGTGTTTTGGAAAATGTTTAGATATTCTGGTACTTACAGTACCATAATAGTTTATAGAAGGTTCCATCGCTAAATACTAGTCAAGACCAACAATGTTAACTACTTTCAAGACTATGATGCGCACAGAAAATACATTTTGGTTATTTTTCCCCGTACTTTTACATTGCCATATTATTTCCTTTTAGAAATACCCTTAACCCCCATCAAAACATTAGCAACAAGCGTTTTCTTACTTAATGTGAAGTGTATTTTTAAAATTTCTATCCAAAAGTCATACATATTTACCCAAACCGATAGACTATATACACTGGCAGCCTTGAAGCGAAGAGGTTGTTGCTTTAACCATTATCAGTGAAACTTGATATCTTATTAAGAGAGATAACACACCTATACTGAGATAATGAAGCGGGTAGCATCGAGTCACCAGTATGCAACAACAAATGTCTAGGCATACCACTATTATCCATGCACGCCTAGGTTATTATTTACTCATATCCATTGTTGTTAGATACTCAGGTGTTGAATGTGGTTTTTCTTTTTGAGAGAGGGAAGGACTGAGTACCGTAATGCATATCCGTTGGATTTCTTAAGTAAGATTAGGCTAACATTTCCAGGTACGAGTACTTTAGTCGAATCTCAGGTACGAGTACTTTAGTCGAATCTAATGCTCATCTCTATTTACTTCTAAAAACCCTTTGCCTCTCAGGTATGCACGTCTACCGTGTTGACTTCTGCTTTTTCATAATTTTTTCCACGGGCCCAAGAGTGTAACATTACTCCTGAACGCAAATGTACATGTACACTTGATATTACAGATGGCGTATGGGAACTGAAGTGATTGTCTTCATACACGACTACAAGCTGACCAAGGAAATACTCAACAGACCTGAAGTCAGTGACAGGCCCGACTGGATATTTTTCACTTTAGGGGACAAGCCTCCTCTTGGTGAGTGTGTATACTTTTTTTTTTTTTTTTTTTTGTATGTGTGTTTATTTGCTTAAGAATTGAAAGATGTACTGATATAAACATAATTGTGTCAGTCTAACCATTACAAAGGGGCCACATATGAGTAGGTTGGACACAAAAGATAAACGGTACCGAGTTAAAGGGGTAATTCACTTTTGTTACATTGGAGTGCCTTGATTCCTCCAAAGTATGCCAGGAAACAGGACCAGATGAACAAAAATAATGGTGTTCTGTTGCTTGGAATAGTTTGGAGGATTCATTAGCTCCAGATTTACTAACACAAAATTTTCCCCTTAAGACACCAACAGTTTGTATTGGCAAGTCACACACAGATTTGAAGAAAGTTATAAGGTCCTTGCTGGAAAGTGTCATCTCCATTATACGAAAAATAAAGTATTGTCACTATAGTCCTTGAGCTCCAAGGAGTCCGTTCTGGGTGTGGAAGTCGTCGTGTTTTACCACGAGCCATGCGGCCAAATCAACCTTAGTATATGACTCTCTCTCTCTCGTATTTCCCATCTATGTGCTATTTGATATCTATTTTTTATATTCTGTATATAGTAAGGAAGCTGTACGTATAGTAAAATGAGTTTCACATTTTAGGGTTACAACAACGATTTGAATAATTTCTATGGCACCTGGCAAAGCAGAGTTGTGTCCCCATGTTGCCTGCCATGCCGAGGCGATACTGGGTCACTAACTAATTTCCTGCCTGACCACCACCCGATAATTGGTGGCCAAATCGGCACGTCCCACTCAGGGGAATTCCAACTTTTGCCCCACCCAGAACCAACTCCTTTAAGCGTAAGGACTTTAACTACATACACTTGTGACTATCGTCTCCAGCATGTCATAATTTGATCCGCCTACTGGTTAGTCATAATTGGAACTGAGACCTGAAAAGGCTTACTTGATTTGATATAATGGGATTGTGTATCCTTCATATACCTGGAATCGAATGTCATGTTAGTTGGTTTGGCAGGCATCGCGAGTACTAACGGCGAGATATGGCACAACAACCGGCGTTTCTCTCTACGCCAGCTACGGGACCTGGGCATGGGCAAGTCCAAGCTGGTGGCAGCACTGCACAAACAGGCTACAATACTGGTGGAGGAGCTAAAGAAGCAGTCAGGCCAGCCAGCACCCGTACCTCATGCTGTTAATGTTGCTGTTATCAACATTATATGGCAGATGGTGGCTAGTGAGTACTGTCAATAGATAAGCACAGTCGGCCTCAGAAATTCGTACACAGACTCTAGGCTGCAAGGGATCACAACACACAGAACACATAAGTCTATGTAACTGCAACTCAACGTAATAATAGGTTTGTTATTGTGCAGTCACCGAGTCATTTGGTAGACCATTCACTGCAGTAGTTTCACAATAATGACCTCGCTTTATGATGAGCCTGTGTACGAATTCTTGTGGCCAATTGTACATGTTATAATCAAGCCCTCATCTGCTGACAATTGTTCAATTACTCTTCACACTTATTCCCTAACACCCTACCTCTTGCATACTGTAATTACTTCCGCACTTATCACTACTCTTCGTTGATTCCTGATCCATTGGAAATATCACTGCAGGGCTTGCATAACATGATTAACTGACATATCAGTAACACACTGTTCATATTCCCATCTTTGAAATAACCCATTCCAGACTGATAAATAATTATATCTTTGAACTCTATAAGCAAATGTAACGTGACAAAAATGTGTTTACTTCTTGACTACGATGCTGGGTGTCATCCATCGATACATGCATACAGGCAAAATAACAAATGCATTCGCCACAAGATGGTCGTCATTGTAAGTATTACCAGTGCTGAAGTGAATATTGACATAATATTATGTGATCAGTCCTCCTTTTGACCCGAAACATGTCCTTGGAACACGTGCAATTCAAGAAATGTTTCCAAATGTAAAGTGCCATGATACTCGTAATTATTGACTTGTGAACAGTAAAAATTCAAGGTAGTACCAGGTATTCGCCAGTTCGTGAATATTTGATATTTGTCCCTTGAATGATTGCTTAATACTTTATAAGTTTAGCACAGCACCAGAAAATTATATCGAAAAGCTATTGTAAGAGATGTGGTAAAAATGCCTTAGGGTGTAAGGCATCATATTAAGGTTCATTAGCTAACTCTGCTATCATTACAAGTTTCCATCTATCTGTGGTCTGCGGGCACCGAGGCAATTGTTTCGTTGATGCCTCGCCTCCATGAGGTCACGAGCTCAAGACTGGACATTGAACCTTGTGAGCAGCGCCCTTTTATAAACTATGGGCTGTATAATTTAACTTTTTTACCTCCAGTATTGTGTGCTCTTGGACAACCTTAAAGGTTGTTGGCAATTTGTACATCTTTAATACTTTTTCCAGGCATCCAGTTCGAGGTCACCGATCCAAAGATGATTGAGTTTCAAGATTTGATGACAAATTTCAATAAAGTAACGGATCGAGCATATTTTCATGACTTATTCTCCTGGCTTCCTCAAATACTGCCCAGTGCTCTTTCGGATCGACTCTTTAAGCTGGACCACGTCAGAAATCTACTGTCAATGCTCTCCGTGTACTTTAAGGTGAGTGTTCAGAGGTACTCACACTTCCAGCTGTTACAATTTGCATTATTGATGCCTTTCTTTGATCTACAACACTCATCCAGAATTGTGGTAGAAAATATGCATGGACAGTATTGTATTAACATAAGTTGCAGATGAAGATAAATTGAGACATGTTTTTCCTCTGTAAATGCATTCTGCGATGCACTCAAACTCTAGTATATATGGTGTAAATTTATGCTGCTTCCAAGATCAGGTTGATTTTTACAGAGTGAATGGCCGGGTATTGAATGCTTGTCATCTCTGCTGCATGTCGTGATGCTACCATTCCACCACAGGCTTTTGGTAGTGATAATAGGCGTTCGATCCCCGGCCATTCACTCTCTGTAAAAATCAACCTGACCTTGGATGCAGCATATTATTACACTATGTGCACTTGAGGTTGAGTGCATCACAGAATGCATTTTGTGAGGAATAACTTGTCCCAATATAAGGTGTGTAAACGAACACATTCCAACTCTCGGTCAGGTATCTGAGTTACCTTCTTTTTTTCCTAAATAATTAAACCAAAAGTGGATAAAGTCGCGGTTACAAAATGGCTACAAATTCATAAATAGGAGAATATGGAGATAATCTAAAATAACACATGCATCTAACAAATATAAACCTACAAAGTTTACGTTCAGAGGGCTTTTTAGAAGAAGTTTCTCTGTCGAGGCTTCTGGAGGGTTGAATTCTGGCTGAGAGAAAGTTACTAGGTCTGCTTCGAAGGACCAAGTGGGGACTTTCTTAGCAGTAGGAGGCCTTCGGAGGAACTGACTCCTTGCCAGGAGAGAGAAGGATCGGTGCGACATGTTGACACCGAAGGCTAATTGTAAAGGAAGCGCCAGAGCGATTTTATAGTTCATAATACAGTGAGGGGAAAGTCCCTTGTAGGGACCACTGATATAAAATTTTCCCATAATCTAAATGCAGATATACTAATGATGGTATAACATATGCTGATGATGGTCACTGTTTTCGTTAATTCTTCATGGTCAACTGTGCACCCAGCCATAATTTCAGTTGGCATAGTCATCAAAGTCAGCCAATAACTGTGTGAATTTAATCCAACGTGAATCAACTCATGTTTCCAGAATAGTTGCGAGTGTTCAATATAGAACAGCTGGGAAAATAAGACGATACCTTTCCCTCACACTTCGTGGAAAAATATGAAAACATTGATCTCAGTTGCAATAGCGGTGGTTGTATGTATTTTAGGAACGTTTTGTGTTTGCCTGGTAAAGAAAAAATATCAATGGACGGGTTATTACAGAAAGTTATTGATGAGCATCGAGCAACACTGGACATGGATAACCCAAGAGACCTCATAGACAACTACCTGATAGACTTGGAAGGAGATGAGAAGCTCCCTGTGGAAATGCAGAATGGTTAGTTCTTATTACATATATGATAATTAATTTGTCTGAGTAATGTTTATCTTGATAGCCGGGATTTACAAATAATATTACTACTACTAATAATAACTATGGTAATACTTAGTATGTACAGGGAATCATCACTGAAAGAGCCATACATAACAATAGTACTTAATGCTTATCATTAACATTGCTGCCACATGCTTATAGTATAATTATGAAACAGTCATGATCTATAAGTTCTATAATCTTTTGTTACAGGAAAGCTAAAGAAATAGAGTTGTTTTCACACATTCAAGAGTAGCACGTCGATTTGTGGCAACTCGGTAGGCCAACTCGTGAAAACTGTTGGTCGTTCTATCATTGAAACCCTTGGCCACCATAATGCATATCAGAATCCTCTGCTCAAATGCTATTCTTCCTTCAATCAATCTTAAATCACCTTTATCTTAGATAGGAGGGAGGGGGATGAGGAAGGCAAATAAACTCTAGATCTAAATTGCACATTCATTTCACTTGCAGAGAAAAACTTGGTGTGGATTATCCTGGATCTCTTCTTTGCCGGAAGCCAGACGACAGCCGATACACTGAGATTCACCTTCTACTACCTGGCGAACAACCCTAGGGTGCAGAGCAAGCTGCATGCCGAGTTAGACGAGGTACTGGGTGGTGCCCTTGCCACACTGGAAGACAAGGCCAGGTCAGGTCACAATTTACGTCTTTTCTAAATAGCAAAATCCAATCTAATTAGATCTGGTTCTCTAGAGTAGATGTAATGACCCATAAAGCAGAATTATTGTGTAAGAAAGTGAGGATGCTTTGGAGGAAGTAAATATATTTGAATGACTAGGGAATATCTTAGAGGGTGCAGATACGAGGAGGTTTGGTATTTTTTAGGAAGTGTAGATGATATGGAGGATATACAGACATTTTATAGTAAGGGACATTTATCATAGGATGTGATGAGTATTTGAAGTTTGATTGATATTATGCGCCACAACATGGAGGTCATATAGCGCCAGAAGGTGATAGAAAGGTGAGACCGCAAGCAGCAGGAAATAGAAAGAAAAGAGGGACAGTTAAAGAACTGAGAGCTAGTGGTTGGGGCCGAAGGGGCGCCAAAACCCTTATAGTATTGCCCACATCACTACAGGCAATATCCCCCTACGGTAGTGGTTCTCAACTCGTTTCTGTCCACGGACCACTAACCCAATAAAAACAATGTCGTGGACTATTTGAATGTCATCTCTCTGTGGTATTTCATGATTATAGTTTACATTATGACACCAGTATTTGAATGTAGTGCAAAAAATTTTCGAGGAAGAGCACAATTTTGGGCATCTCGGGTTACTGTTAAGGGTGTCCAGTATACAGACGTCCCGGGAGTTTCGGGACGTGCTACCGGACAGAGCACTGTGGACCACCTGAAAAGTCACCTGAACCACGAGTTGAGAACCACTGCCCTACGCGGACAAGAGGAGAGAAAGATGGAAAGCAAGAGTAATATGGAGTGAAACCGATTATTTGAAGGAAGCAGGAATATTCTGCAGGAAGTGTGAACTAATTATTTTGAGAATATATATATATATATATATATATATATATATATATATATATATATATATATATATATATATATATATATATATATATATATATATATATATATATATATATATGACACTGGACATAGGCTTTATCAAGCCCGTTACCGTGGCCCAGGTTTCTTCAAAATAGCGAGAGTAGTTATTTGGTTTCAGAACCTTTACACTTCTGTTTATAGCCATTGCTTTTTACTATACAATTGAGTTCAGGAGTAACACTATTTAATAAACTCTAAGAAAGCACTTTGAGGTCATCTTACACGAAAATGGTAGTAACGTTTATTTACATTTAAATTGTAATTGAGTTGACGTAGCTGAAAAACAGCGCGCGTGTGTGGGAGACGTTGATGTGCTCCCCCTCCTCTTCTGTTATAACCTCTCCCCTTCTCTTCCTATACGTACTACGCTACGTACCAAGGATGAGAGTACTGTCTCTCATCCTTGCTACGTACCCCCTCCGATGGGAGTGATCAGAAACCTTTCTCAGTCAATCATACAACCCTCGTTAGCCTGGGCGACAGGTCTTTCAACTTAAATAGCCTTCTGTGGCTGCAGCAGACGACACGATTTGAAGAGTTTGAAGCTTGACTAACTGTACTTTTGCTCTCTCTTTGTACACGCTGTAGGTTGCCCTACACGGACGGAGTTATTAATGAGGCACTGCGGATGTCTAGTCTAACACCAATAGGGATTCATCACTTGGTTAGAACAGATATTCAGCTGGCAGGATACACCATCCCTAAGGTAAGATGTTGGATGGGAAAGTTGCACAGGACAACTTAGTGTGTGTGTGTTATACTGAAACCTCATCCTAGTTCAAACATTAAGGGCCACAATTATGTATATATATATCTTCTCCAACCTTGTTGGTCTTGAATCTTGTGGCGAGTAAACCAGCTAATAATGATAAATGAATATTTTGAAGCAGTCACATGCTGAAGGGATTAAGCTGTAGGGAAATTGAGACACTTTTAGGAGGGTCCCCTTGTGATCCGATCTGATACCAACAGTTGGGTCCTGCTCACACGAGGCATTTTAGAACGAGCGCTGTGAACCTTGCCGTTACCGCACGTGTAACGTGTGATCTCATCACTCTGCATAGAGTTTTCCAGGAGATGCCATGGTATGCAAAGTCTCTCTCCTTATTTGCTAGCATCAGCCAATGAGGCAACCCACTGCCTTCAATCTAATCCTTTGTACGTACAGTATCTCTCAAACGCGCGGTTGTAAGGTGGATCTTGCTACTCACTAGTTATGGCACTGACTGTGGGAATGCACGTTTAGAAACGCTTCGTGTGAACAGGGCCTTATTGTGTTCATCAAACCAAGTAGTGAGATTCCATCCCAAGCCAGGACGAGGGACCTAAACAATTTTTCGACTTTTGTCCTTCAAATTTTATTGGTCCCCACAGTTTTCAAATGCTCATCAAGTTTCATTTCGTAATATCAGACCGATATAAATGTTTAATAAGAACACCATGTAGTGTGGCTCTGTGGGTTTCAATCAAGTTGTTTATCAATTCAGAATGTTTATCTTATCTTCATTAAGAGAACAGAACTTTAATTCAATGTAATATCATTACGAAAAAAATAAAAATAAAACCTGCTTCAGCACTAAAACCTGTGTACGCAGGGGACCGTCATCAACAATGTGACCCAATCCATCCATACCGACACTCGTTATTGGAAGGACCCACATCAGTTCCTGCCTGAACGCTGGCTGGACGACAAAGGTTGCTTTTCTACCAAGAAGGAGGGATTCTTACCCTTCAGTGTTGGTAGGTTATCCCCTTTTTACTGTCAACACATTCAGTGAACATAATTCTTAGATGAACTATCTAGCATTGCTGTTTTTTTCATTCTATTTCTAAGATGTTAATGTTACAAGGAATAGTCACTGCACTAAAAATATTGTTCAGTCTGGTAACATACTAACCAGCAGTGGTTGCTGGACCAGCATTTTCATAGACAGTCAGCTGGTTGCTAGTTGTAAAACTTTAAAAACTATGTTTTCTATAGTTGTTCAGATGTATTTTTTTTTTTTTATTAGTACGATTGATTTTTGTCAGGCTTTTCCTTTCCAAACCCTGACCTACTTAACATTTCTCCCCAAGTGTTGTTCTATATTGATCTGTTTTCAATAATCTCAGCCAACATCTTCCCTCTCCCTCCCAATATCAAAACCATGGCTCACCAGAATTTATGCGATGGCTTCTTCCACAATCATTAGAATAAAAATTAACAGTATAGATTTCTTGATATCATCAGTATTACTTCACTTAGAGAAGAGGCTCAAATAAAAATTTTCTGGCGTTATTTGCTCAGGCTCAATACATCCTCCCGAAGAGATGTGTAGTTCTTCAAGAAACCAGCCACAGTACCTCATTTCCATGACTTTATCTAACTGGTAAATATTAGTTTTTGTTGTACCTGGGAAAGAAGCCGAAGTAAAATTTCCCGACGCTGGAGGACTGACTGCATAATTTTCAGTTCTTGGTTGATTTTCCTTGTAAAGCATTACTGTTTAGGACATTTTCTCTCCTCATAATGCTCACAGAGACGTAATTGATGCAATATAACTTGATGTTGAATTTATCTTCTAATGATATACATTCAGCGTCACGCAGCAATGGCCTTGCTTAAAGATGGAAGTAGTGCTGAGTGCCGCATGAAAAAACTGAAAGAGGGACGTGAGTATATTTTTATGATGGGTCCAGGAATATGTGTTTTATCAAGCACTTCGGGATATTCGATAAAAACTAAAAAAACACTTAATGGGGTAATACACATTTGGTACATTGGAGTACTTTGATTCCTCCAAAGTATGCCAGTAAACAGTGCCAATGAATGAATATAATGGCATCCTGTTGCTTGGAATAGTCTGGAGGAATCATTTGCTCCAGATTTACCACGGCCAACACTGTACTATATACCCCCTTAAGATCACTGCCTCTTCTAATCTAAGCGATTGTCCTCGATTGTACAGGTAAGCGACAGTGTGTGGGTGAAGGACTGGCACGCATGGAGTTGATGATATTTCTGGCGGCAGTGATGGCCAACTTCACCATCACACCACCTCCTGGCAAGACCATCGACTCAAGCCCTGACCCTGTCAGCCCAACTTTCCATATAACCCGCGTCCAAGATATCGTGTTCACCATGCGTAAATAAAGTGACGTGTCGAGTAGTGAAGGACTGGCATAATGAACGAGTAGATGATAAATTTCTAGTTTGGTTAAAAAAACTATCCTATCATAATTATGACTGTGTAATGTTAAAATAGCTGTAGGATGATATTGCCTCTAAGATTACTGTACTAGACACCAATGTCATCAATCTGTAGGAACAGATATAGACATTCATCAGATTACATTAAAACACATCCCAAGTGAGGGTTGACCACTTGCAGAATTACAAACCAACATTATGATCCGACTACACACACACACACACACACATCAGGAAAGTGTTCCAGTCTGAGATGCTGCTTCACGTATCAACTAACAAATAGTATATCTGGTTATCAAAATACATTATACTGATTTGTATATTACCTCAATGTGTTCCTTCACCACCAGTACTGCTTTCTGTCTATATGTGCTGTTATCACATTAATGATACATTATTTTTGAATTAAATATGTTCGTCTGAAACAAAATAATTATTCGAATATAATTATATTCAAATGTTGTTGCAGCCAGGTTATATATAACAGTTTCCTCCAAAGAGGCTATTTCATTGTTTATATTATAGTGACGAGGTACTCTACAGAGCAGGTAAATACAAAAATTTCCATAAAAGTCATTCCTGCATCGGTAAATAAAACATTATAACATATTACAAAATGATAATCAACCTCCTTAATGTAAAGCATTTACAATTCAATGTCTTTTATTTAATAACCAGTAAGCAAATGTATGTACTTTTACAATATCCACAAATGAACGAAGGAGCAGTGATGGCAACTTTGGAGTACTGTGAACCCATGGAGGTATTTAAGTGAAAAAAGATGTAGTTTGTTGACAGGCAGACAGTAAAATATTATTACTATCTGCTTGTCAACAAACTATAACTTTTGCTCACTTTCTTTCACGTTGTAGGTATCTCGCAAGTAGCGAGGCATACCAGATTCATGTGTGGGCAACTGTACTTGTTCTTATTTCTCTGTAACCTTATAATACTGTCTGTGGGTTGGTGTGTAAGCTATGACCTTCTCTTTTACTATACTTTTTGCATAAAATGAACTATTCATTCATTAATTCATTCATTCTTTCATTCATACTCGTAGGAAAAGTTTGCGAGAAGAGGTAGTGCTCTAGGAAACAGCGGTATTTAATGGGTTTAAGTACTTTTGATAATATACAGAATTGGATAATTTTATGCAGTTATCATATATGGAACAAATTCAATCAGGCGCCTTTCTCTCGTCATGACGTCACCTCCGATTGACCAATCACACTCTTCCAAAGGTATGACGTCATAGCGTCGTTCACTCCCAAGGATGAGACAGTAAGGATAGTTCAGTGAAACGTCATCAATTCAGCCGTGACGTCACGCGCTCCGTGACGTCAAAGTGATGACGCTCACTGGAGACCCTGCTGGAGACCCTCGCATGCAGTAATCTCGTTCAAACTTAAATAATCTCTCCTTATTCTCGGTTTTAATACATGATTTATACATCATACGTGTGTGGTGTTCTCTAAAATAGTTAATTGATAGTTGTGGATATAGTTTTCATGAATAGTAGACTAGTGTATGCTATATTGAAGGCTATAGCACTGTTGTATTTACAAGCTGATAGAGGCTCGCTCACGCCGATTCTAGCTAGCAAAACCCCGTGAAATTAATTTATTGATTAAATATAGATGAGTCACAAACATAGAAAATTGGGATTATTGACTGAAATTCCTAGAGATTCGTTAATATTTCTTTATGTTGTATTACATGCATATAATGTCTCTCACCCATCTTTCTCGGAGTTTCTCCCCACATTAACTCTAACTTCACCCACAATTTCGCTTCTTTTTGTACATGATTTACTTTCAAATGTGAACTTTCATTACTTGCAAGAAAAAGAACGTTTCTTTACAGGCCCTTCTGTAGTTTTGTATATCCAGTAGTCTGTGCAGTCATTTTGCTATTCCGAGAAGTTTGTTAATTTTTTCTGTTTACTCTTAATTACTATTTACTTTGCCAGTGTGCAATACATTTTTGTGTTTGAGTTATCTTGGCATAATAATGTACTTCCTTTAACTACTTTAGTTCTGGAAACTGAAGATATTAAACACATTATTATTAAATTTGGTAGAAGTGAGAGAAGACCAAATTGGCAGTACAAGCTTGGAAATAAAATATTAAATAAAGCAGAGAAAGAAAGAGATTTAGGGGTAACGATAAATAAGAAATTGACACCAGATGATCATATAAATGAAAAAGTGAGAAACATGTATACATTGTTAGCAAACTTGAGAGCCACCTTCACTTAAATAGATGAAGAAATGGTCAAGAAAATAATTACATCCTTTATAAGGCCTACCTTGGAATATGCTGTAGTAGTATGGAATAGTAAGGATATAGAAAACTTGTGTCAACAGGGAATACCTACAATTAGAGGTCACAGTAAGAAATTAATTAAAAGAAGAGGAAACAAAGATGTACAGAAATACAAATAGTTAAGAACATAAAAGTAGACACGAGTAATTTATTTCCTTGAACTCTAAAGTACAGTATTAAATACAGAGGCGAGTGAAAAAAAGTGAGCAAATCTGAATGAATCAAAAGTCTGTAACCTCTCACCCATAGTGTAAAAAGTCAGCATGGAACAGTTCTTCCTACAAAAATACAGCTACTATAATAAACTGTACATTTTAAAGCTGTTGTACAAGCCAAGAACTATGATTATCAAGTATGACATTCAACCATGTACTGAGTGCTACAGAAATTATTTATATGCTGCATCTTACCCTCTCATGCTCATTTGCATCTAACTATTCTTCCCTTGCAATGATAACTCTGAAGTTTTTAAAAATTCAAGCACATAAAGTGTTCATACAACTGGAATATGATTTAGTACCATAATCCAACAATACTTAAACTAGTACAGTACCAGGCCTCAGAAGACATTTACTACACAGATGGTATAAGGAAACAGACTAATAAAGGGGGAACTAGCACATAGAACAAAACAGAAGCCTAACAAGGCTGTGAGGATACATATAGTCATAGATGGTGGGATAATAGGTTTATTGGCATAAGTTTGTTTTGCTTTTTCAAGGTTGTACTCTGATACCAAATTTTTGTATTCTGTATTTTCCTTAAGCAGAATATCATTGTCTAAGGATTGTTTTAACAATTTCTTTTTGATGTCACCATTTTCTCCAACAAGCTCCATTAATCTTTGTTGCTCGTAATTCCTCTAAATTTAGTTCTGTCTTTTAATTTTTGTTACTTTCTCCAATTTTAGAGACACCTCAGACAGCTGCTGTTGTAGGGCATACACATTATTATTCCCAGAATGTAGGAAACCACAACAGGACCAACAAACTGCCAGATTATGTCCACCTGATGAAGCAGAGCTACCTTCTTTAGTTGTTTCTAACTCTTGGTGTTAATAGTCTCTCTCCAACAGCAGAGGTTTGGGTAGGAGCTTCATAAGAGTCAGGTGCCAATTCTGTAAAGTGAAAGGTTACTTAACACAAAGGCCTAGAGAAAAAGCATCCTGTAAAGTTATCCTTAGTGACTATTTCTTGACAAATACAGTACAGTATACTGTATAATATACACTACTATAATGTTAACTTACCCTTCCCAATACCAGGTTGGATGGAGAAAGTAATGAGAGGTGTAGCATGAGTAAGAAGGCAATTGGGACTGCAGCATGAGTAAGAAGGCAATTGGGATTGTGTGAGATGGTTGGGAAGGTGAAATGTAATACATTGAGGTGGGATGGGCATGTATGGCAAATACATACAGTACTACTCCAAGTCTTAAACTTATTTCTTAGTGACTAGTCCTTAGTCTATCACTACTGTCTACAGTACTGTACTGTACTTTAGAATTTCTAACAAGTTTGTAGGACAAGATCAACCTATTCTACACCCCAATGTACTTGTGTAAGTGCTCCCAAATACTGTACTACCCTTGATAATTTTCTCTAATGTTGTTGACTGATTTAAGTATCAACCAAATAACATTACTAGATAAGCTTGGTGTTAGGAAATTAACTACATTTTCTAGTTGTTACGAATCCTTGATGTCACAGTGGTGTATAAGAATTCATCAGGCCAACTGTACATGCTAGAGTTGTTATGCCATAAAACTAAAACCCCTGAGCCACCTATCCCAATATCTTAAGCAAAGGTTTCTAAGGTTTCAAAATATCTTGGCGAAGGTGGTGAGTTGGGAAGGAAGTCAGCATGAAGGCTTGCTCGGAGGAATCCGAAGTGACAATGCCGCAATCTGGGCAATGTAAAATACTCCATCAAGAAATATCATAGATAAATATATGTATATAAATAATTATACATATAATTTATGACAGATCAGTATAATTCATGATTCTAGAGTTAGATTAAATGCAATTCAAATAACTAGTAAATTAAAAATATGACACAATTAGAGTAGAATTTATAAATGAAGAAAGATAATAATGAATCAGCATTTCTCTTACCGGAACAATAAAGTTCAGGTTGTTGAGTTCCTCCAGCAACAGCAGTTTCAATAGGGGCTGAATCTTCTTATGATGTGTCTGTTGAGTGAAAGAGAACTTGTCTTGAATAGGATACAGAAAATATTCACTGTACTGTATATATATTTTCAACTAAAGGAATATATAATAGACCCTATATACCATATGTAACTCATTGATAACTAGTAAATTAAAAATATGAAACAATTAGAGTAGAATTATAAATGAAGAAAGATAATAATGAATCAGCATTTCTCTTACCGGAACAATAAAGTTCATGTTGTTGAGTTCCTCCAGCAACCGCAGTTTCAATAGGGGCTGAATCTTCTTATGATGTGTCTGTTGAGTGAAAGAGAACTTGTCTTGAAGAGAATACAGAAAACATTCACTGTACTGTATATCCATTTTGGTACATTTACTGTTTTGGACAGAATAGGATTCTTTGGACAATAATATATTTTACTAGTGTTTTTTTTTATGTGTTTTCAACAATTTTTAAATTCATTTCCGTTGCAATTTTTTTTTTTTTTTTTTTAGCCAAACCTAATCTGGACCGCGGCACACTACCAGGACCTAACTGGGGCAGACTACCGGGACCTAACCAGGGCAGACTACCGGGACCTTACCGGGGCAGATTACCGGGATTAGATTTCAAGTATAAACTGTGCTCTACATCCATCCATGTCGGCTATTTCTATTTTCCCAGTAATCTGCCCTGGTTAGATCCCAGTAGCCTGCCCTGGTTAGGTCCCGGTAGTCTGTCCCGGTTAGGTCCCGGTACTGTGCCGCGGTCCAGATTAGGTTAGGTCAGGTTAAGTTTGGCTAAAAAAAGAAAAAAAAAAAATGCGACGGAAATTAATATCAAAATCGTTGAAAACACATAAAAAAACACTAGTAAAATATATCATTGTCCAAAGAATCCTATTCTGTCCGAAACAGTAAATTTACCTATATTTTCAACTAAAGGAATATATAATAATTATACCCTATATACCATATGTAACTCACTGATGTCTGTTGAGTGAAAGAGAACTTGTCTTGCAGAGAATACAGAAAATATTCACTGTACTGTATATATATTTTCAACTAAAGGAATATATAATATACCCTATATACCATATGTAACTCACTGATTGAGATGTTATATTTCAGCAAGACAGTAAAAATTTTAATAAAAATCAATTTTAAAAAGTCATAAAATTCTTCCTACCAGAAACACTGAGCAAATCTTGCAAAAGCTGGCGCCTCTGTTTTTCCTCAGCTCTGCGCCCACGGTGTTTTGCACTTTCTGCAAAAAGGAAAATAATTAAATCAGACAATCTGGTGGTGCAATTTATTTATATGATCAAGATGGAAAACCTTTCTGCTCTTTTGGTATGGATATGTTTCCCACCTCCCTACCAAACTAGTCATTTATATAAACTGAAAATATTAAGAAATGGTCCCAATCTACCTGCCACCTAACGTTAGTATAAATCAACCCTACACAATGTACAATAAAACCAAATAACCTATAAAACTTTCATAAAATTGGCCTATCTTACCTGGTTGGCTGTCTTGTCACATTTCAATTGTATGGCTCATATAAACCTTACACTCAATAAAGATTAGGGGCAGCCCATATCTATGCACAAGACTTATTTTAACCTGTTAACAAGCACCATCAAGAAATATTTGTCAGCTCCTACTAATTGCAAATGAAAGATGATATTTAGTAAGTTTTGCACAATAAGTTTTATACCGAAAGTATTGGCAGTAACAGATAAGAGTCCATATTGCCTACCTGAATCATCCTCCTGTTTTGGGAGAAACAGCGAAGGTACAGCATCAGCCTTCAGTGATCTTGTTGCCTGTGGAGACTTGTTCAGGAGCTTCCTCTTGATGCTGTAATTCTGTTTGTAATCTGCTGCCTTAAAATGACGGGAGCACACTCTGGCAGTCTCTGGGTTTAGTTTATCTGCCCGATAGCATGAATTATTCCACTGTTTTAACACTGATTTTGTCCTTGGAAATCGATAAAAATGGCAATTTTCTTGTTTCTTGCTCCTGTTATTGCTATTGCACCCGTAAACAGCACACCTTGTCATTGTTCTTATAGAGAAAAAAGCTGGAGTCACTGAGATACAAGCAAAGCCAAGGTAAAACTCCTCTGTGCGTCTGTGATTGGGTCTCCAGTGACGTCACGGCTGTATGGCGCGGTGCATTGTGGGTAAAACAAGTGCTCAGTGAACTATCCTTACTGTCTCTCATCCTGTCTCTCATCCTTGGTTCACTCCAACGTATGCGATTACACCAATTATTATTATTGTGCATAATAATACTAATAATGATTATTATAATACGTTATTATTATTATGTTTAAATATCAGCCAAAGAAGTGCACTCTCGAGCATAATGTCTGATCCAGTTTTTATGCGTTATTGCCGCCATGACGTATCTGCTGCATGCGCCACAGTCGCCAGAGTTGCCAATTGAGCGCTTTTGGAGCTAGATTCGGCACTTTATAGAACAATTTCTTGGTGGTTTTAATTATTTCAGAATCCTGACATAATAAAGAGTAATAAGTAAATAACAATCAGGTTTTGTGGGACATTTATCAAAAATAGCTCCTTTTTAGCGCTTTTTGGGAGTAAGTTTAGCGCCTTAAGAAATTTCCAGTTGGCAACTCAAGACCAGTTTATTTATACTACTATACTATACTATACTACAGGTGTATTATATCAATAAAGTTGGTGTGCATATCACTTTGTAACCTACAACTAAATTGTAGTACCAATTAGAATAATAGCCAGGTTGACCCTTTACGATATACAAGAATATAAATGGAAAGCTGTTAAGCAATATTTCAGTGCAAATTGCCAGGAGATTGAATAACCCCACAAAGATAAAGGACCTCGATGCTCCATGATGTTGGGTATAATCAAAGGGAGAGAGAACACAAGACAGACCTTAGTTACCATCATTTATTTTCAGTCTTATCTACAATCAAAATCATCCCACCATTATTTCACGAAATAAATGAGGTACAGTAACGAGCAATAATAACTAATTAGGTGTGCTTGGAATACCTAGAGACCGTAAATAAATGCACAATAAGATCTCCTTTGGAATTACAGTACTTCGTTGGTGAATTGGACTGTTCAAAGCTTCAACCAAAGCTGTATACCTTAGTGCTCGTGACTGTATAATGGAAAAAATGACAGATGTCGTAAAGGAGTGCAATGTGTTTATATTATTTATTTTTTCACTACGAGGATAAGCGCGAGTCATTAGTTAATCGGAATATGACGTCATGACACATGAGAAGCTCGTGAGTCTTGAGAGGCTGATATTTCAGATAGTCACTTTTTTCACTTCAACTTAATTTTTAGTTCATTTTTTATTGGACTGACACATTTTTTACTATAATGTTAATCCTCTACCATTATTCCGTTTGTATTCAAAGAACCAAGTAAATATTTACTGAAATTAATGAGGTATAAAGAAATAAATGACCACTTCTACCGTGAAAAAGTGCAATGTCTTATAATAATAAAAGCAAGCTATGACGTTATACCTTTCGAGAGAAAGGCGCCTGATTGGCTGATATTTTAGATGGTGCCGAAATTAACAACAGTTTCGGAATATGCGACCGGGGCAATGTTTTGAGTCAATGGGGGGTAGGGTAATAGGCTCCGCCCCTGGCTTCACTTTGGGTGTACAGGACGAGCGGCTCATGCCGCCTCCTCTATATGATACCTCCATGTGTGAACCCTCTCGTGGACAGCTGACTGAAGGGGATAATACACCTTTGTTAAATCTGGATCAACTACTTCCTCCAAACTATTCAAAACACCAGGCCATCATTATTTTTGTTAAGCTGGTCCTATTTCCTGATACGTCTGAACATCAGTAATTATAGTAATGTTTATCCATATATGGAGCATCCATAAAATGAAATATTGAATTACTAAAGATGATGTGATATACACATATTGATTTTGTACATAATTTATAATCTGCAGAGAAAGTATGGAACCACGAAAGTCTTGATCTTATTTGTTTACATCAATTAATTTGTTAATTGGAAGCAAAATATTTATGAAGCTTCCAAGAGAGTAAAGCCCTAAACTGCATATAAACTTGGGTCTGATTTCTATCCTTAATTTACTTTACTGCAAGGCTAATTCTCCCATTCAACACGGACACAACACATGAATTTTTACTGACACTGTCTTCGAAGAGAGAGAGAGAGAGAGAGAGAGAGAGAGAGAGAGAGTGTGTGTGTGTGTGTAACTTATTAACGGAACATGACGAAGCAAAAAGTTACACCTACTCCCTAAATATGTCTCCGTCAACCTCATGACAACTATTGTATACACTGTGGAACAGAGTCACGGTTTGCTGGCAATAAAGTCACTTTGAGTTCATCATATCACCATGACTTGTGGTTTCTCTCTCACGGATATAACATTACAAGCTACGTAAGAGCCAATTTAATTAGTTGGTTAAATATGCCAGTTCTTACGTAACTACGTATAGTACAATTGCAATCCATCGTTATTTCTCCCAATTTTAGGCTGGAGGGAAATGGAAGCCAAGGCTGAAAAATTTTGCATATTGCATTGTAAATATTGGCAGCGACCTACAGAAATATTCCTCCCAGTATCTTCTATTTCCCCTCAAGCTTCGCGTAAGCCAAGTGGTTAGTAAAGCTAACTACAAGCATGAAATGATAAGACCGAACAATATTAGGTTAGCTGACCAGTCAAGGCAGCTTTTTATTCGCCTTTTCAAGATTGATCGGAATTATAATTCCAAGGTAACAGTGGTAACCGGGAATTTGTATCCCATAGTAATGGGATACCAGCACGAATGAAACAGCTAATGTTTTGAGAAGAGGAAATTTCCATTTCATCTCCCTTCAGCTAGATAAAAATTGTACTGTGGTGAATGTTCACGAAATTGGTCCAATATTCACCTCATCCTTTCTTAGATACACTAGTAATCTATAAAACACCGTTTGTATCTCTCATCAAGTGAAGGAATTCTCCCTCTCTATCTTCAGACGCACGGAACCAAGCTGCATATCCATTAGTCATATGAATTACTAGATTACTACAATTATTATTAACGAGTACTACAGGATAATACTTGTCTTCTAGCACAGGTTCAACTTGAAACAGAATGATTTTTGTACAAAGTCACTTTCATCAGTAAATACAATTAATAACTGTATAACTGTAACGACCTAGAATCTCTCATTCCATTAATATTATCATTGCTGATCACATTAAACTCGATGGTAATTCTTAACCGTATAACTGTCATTGGTTCAGCGATGCCTCGACGTAATTACGACGTACGACACTGGCAGGCGTACGATACAGTTGGTATTTAAGGTGTGGTAGGCTCTATCCCGTGAGACTTACCATACTTTCATCATATCCAGACTTCCAGTAGCCTTTTTGGTAGCTGTGAGGAGGGAGTGTTTCTACGCCAGTCTGTTCCTGAAGGTAAGCTTTCTTGAAGATTATTACAGTGGCTCAGTGGCTGGCAGAGAGACATACAGCAGTGGTGACACTGGAAGTAACTCTTGGTCCAAGCAGGGGCACCGCCCTTACAATCGTCACCCTACCCACCGCTGGAGGTAAACGGTATTATTCTTCCTGTAACTGGGAATTGTGTTAATTGTGTGAATAATATGGGACAAGTAGGTAACAATATCGAGCACTGTGCTTGGTCCTACTAAATCAAAACTAGTTTTAATTGTACAGGTTTTTTATTATGAATGCAAGGGAACATGTCCCTTATTCACATTCGTCCAAGGTTCACAAGATTAAACTACAATATGAATTGTTGAAGGGGTGGATGAAAGACTTTACTTCAACTGAACAACTGCTACAACATGTGTACCGTACTACAGATTAGGTTGGGAGGATGTTGGTGGAGGTCGTGTTACTGGTGGCAGTGGTGTTGATGCTGATGAAGGTTCTGAGTAAGCCACATGGACTTCCACCGGGTGAGTTACACACGCATGCACACACACAGAGAAGGAGAGATATATGAGTAAAAAAGGTACACACTCTACAGTTAAAGTATTAATGGAAAAACTTATTTGAGTCAAGGGAAGCTGGTCTACTGTAAGCTAAGCTAACTCATCTTGACCTTTAGGAAGATGGGGTCTGCCTCTGGTGGGTTACGTGCCCCTTACCAGGAAGAATATAGAAGACCAGCTGATGGACCTCCACAAGAAGCACGGCGATATCTACACGTGAGTATCACCTCCAACATTGTAATTAGTTTTGTTCATGCATGTAAAAGTAAATTCACCGAAGAATGAATACTGATCGTTACCTGAGATTTATTTAGATCTCACTCAGAGGTATGCGTTGCTTTAATGCTCCACAGCAAGCAAATTGATCAAACAAAACTGGGAGGATTGATTGATATTAGGCGCCGCAACAGCGAGGTTATATAGCGTCAGTAGAAGGCGATAGAGAGGTGAGACAGCTAGTAGGAAGGAAAGAGAAAGAAATGAGGGACAGTTGAAGAACTGAAAGGGAGTGACTTGGGCCGAAGGGCCGCCCAAACCCTTAAAATATTGCCCACATCACTACAGGCTATACCCCCCCCCCCTACGGGGAACTGAACTAAACTTCAAGAAATGATCAATTACATAAACGTAAAAAAACTGATGATAGAAAAAAAAAAAGCATTGCATGCAGTGGGATTTGACTCTTACGATAAAAATGCTGACATAACAAATAATAATTATTAAGAGTATAGGACGACAATATAACCAATTAACATTATTCTTCCATTACAACAGTCATCATGATTATATACAAACGACTGAAAAAATAAAAAAACGCTTTACAATTCCACCCTTGGACAATGGTAATAATAATGTTTATCAAGTAGTATTTTAACAATCACATTGATGCAGCCGGTTATATTGTTGTTGCTCTGGGCCAGTATGTATAAAAGCAAAGTTCACTCTTAACTTAAAATTTTGTTCGTAAGCATTTATTCATGACAAGGGCTGGGACTCGGCACTGCTTCGAAATCATAATGCTCATGCAAATAGAATAACAAAACCATTAACTGCTTCGAAATGAACCTGAAACACTATGGTGAGATCAGTATTGCAAACATACGAACAAGTCCAAACTCTAATGCCATTTCTGTGCAGTTGAAGGATATTAATCGACAACAATTCTATTCAACTTCCTATTTTCTAGTTAGATGACAAGAATGCAGTTTTACTTTTTTCGGTTCTCCTTCCTCGGGATTCATTTTGAAGAAAAGTACTAATTGTGTATATACCTTCTCTTCTATCATATTGTTCAGCTGGAAAATAACTACCCATGCAATGTGTTTATTTCGTATCTCCTTCAGGTGTTAGATAAATACGCAGTCGTAATTATTACTGTTCTCCCACGTAGGGCTTCACATGACAGAAAAAATAAAGCAAATGTGTTTATTTCTGTCTTCCTTCCCTTTGGTTGAGGTGGAGGATGGGCACACAGGTGTTTGTGTTTCTTCACGACTATAGACTGACGCGGGAGGCCTTTATGCGACCAGAGTTTGTAGACAGACCCGATTGGCTCATCTTCACCTTCAAAGAGAAAAAGGCACTTGGTGAGTTACTGGCGAGAGAATTATTGCATGAGTTAGTAAGTGGTAAGTGAACTAATGCTGGGTCAGCGAGGGACAAGTGAAATAATAAGTGAATAAGTTTGTGAGTGAGTGAGGAGTGAGTGATTGAGAGAGTAGTGATCGGAAAAACATAATTATAACTTTTGCTGTTTAACCAAGCATTAATGCACGTAAACATAGGTATATACAGCTACATTACATCCAAGAACTAGTTGCAATTGACATACTATATAGACTGCTTCGTGGCATATTTTGGAGGAATCAGAATCCGCTTTTATTACCCCACCACAAAATGCCCTCGTAAATAACACATGATGGTATATATTTTACGACCATATGCAGGTGTGGTGGGCAGCAACGGGGCACATTGGCACAACAACCGCCGCTTCAGTCTACGCCAACTACGGGACCTGGGCATGGGCAAATCTAAGTTGGTGGCAGCGGTGCACACGCAGGCGAGGCAGCTGGTGCAGGAGCTGAGAAAACAAGCGGACCAACCAGCAAAACACCTGCCTACCGCTCTGAGTGCTGCCATTATGAATATCATCTGGGACATGGTGGCAAGTGGGTACCGGATGAGGTTTTGTGGTGATAATGGTGATGAGTTGGTACTAGATGCTGTTTTGTAGATGATGATAATGGTGATGATGAGTGGGAGGGACATTTTTTGTGGCACAGTTTGAAAGAATAAATTATTGTTAATCCATCATCATCATCATCATCATCATTGGTCCATTAACCCTTATTATCCGAAACACCTTGTTCATGGAGTTACTTTTCGAGTGACTGGAAACAAGGTTGGTGCTTTATTGGATCGTTCAGTCGTCGTTTACATTAGCAGTCAGTAATCATGCCCTCGTGAATCGAACTAATAAAGTGAATTATATCCCAAAATGTCCATAATTTATCTCTGAGGCATAAGTAATAAGAACCATAATTTCCTCATCTCGCTGTCTCACCTCTATCACCTTGTTCTGGCGCTATATGACCTCGCTGTTGCGGCGCCTAATATCTATCTATCAATCAATCAATCAATCCTCATCTCGCAGGCCGCCATTTTGAGATGGATGACCCGAGAGCGATAGAGTTCAAGAGTCTTCTAGACAATCTGTTTGAGTCTGAAGATCGATCAATGATTGTGGACCTCTTGCCTTGGCTCAGAACACTACTGCCAGAGAAACTCATCAACTGGATTATCAAGATGGACGTCATCGATACAATTAGAGACAAATTCCTGCTGTATTTCAAGGTATGGTTTGATGTTATATCGAATTAGATTTATTGAAACAAATACAGTATTAAACACTATTATATCAAGAGGATATGCATGATATTATTGTGTGGTCAGGATGTTTATAGACTGTCAGCAAAACCTCCGGGAGTGTGGGGACTGTACTGGTACCCATTCACTCAATACATTATCACTATAATATTCAGGAGCAGAAGCAGTAAACGAAATGCTGTAAGTGATTTTTCTCATGTGGACGAATTAGAGGAGCAATGGGTTCCTCCAAACATGTTTCAAAGTAGAGATGTACTAAGTATCCACATTCGCAAAATAGCCACATTTTTACAAAATCCGTTTCTGTTAAAAACAAATTGAATATCTGCTATTTGCATCAGCATATAGACATTTTTAGATATATGGTACCAAGTATCCGCAACATTATCCACATATTAACAAAGTCCGCATTAAAAGAAAATTATCATCTGCATCCGCAGTTTTAAAAGCTTTATATCAGCATTGGCGTCCAATTTTTAGACATCCAACACATCTCTACTTCAGTCAATGCCAGGAAACAGAATACTGCCTCAGTATACAAGCGTATAATAGACTGAATGCCAGGCGTGTATGTTTTGACTCTAAAGCCCTTACGTAATAAAAGTAGTGGGCTTGGTGGTAAATGAAAAAAGGCTCTAATATAAGGTAAGGGGCCATTGCATTGATCAGTATCATCTCCCAACCCATGTCTTTTCTTGCATAAGCCCCAAGGAACAGTAACAATGCGTGTGGTGTTGCAGGAAGTGGTGGAGGAACACCGAGCGACACTGGACCCAAACAACCCAAGGGACTTAATTGACGGCTACCTGATGGAGATGGAGGAGAGGAAGGAGGATTTGGACTCCACATTCAATGGTCAGTGTTCGTCTCCTAGAGTTTTATATATATATAAAAATACACAATATAAAATGTTTATAAGGGCCATTTTCCTGTCAAACCAAGTGGAATAAGCTGCTGCTGAATGTAATTATATAGGGTGTTATTAAATTATTGCCCCCCTAGCTCAGGCTGCACTAGAAGAGGTACAGTACATAAATGAAATTAGTTTTAATGTTTAGGTCTTTAATTGCGAGTTTATATGTACTAAATTCAATTAGCTGTATTTTCTCTATGCGCCTCACGAACAGCTTGAATTTGGCTTGGGTAGGATCGTAGAAGCGACTCAAAGAGTGTGATATCGTCACTCATGTTCTAAAGCACTTTGTTGACATTCTCCTTCAAAACGGAACAAGAAAAACGGCGATGAATGGGCTCCTGCAACATCAGACCTTGAACTCAATCCTTCATGATTGCAATCACGTGCTCACAAACATTGAGGTCACAAACATTGAGGTGAATTGCTGGGCCATTCGTCGTTTCCGAAAAATTCAATCTCGTTGTCATTGAAAAGGAGTCGAGTTGCGAGGGCCTTCATGCAGGGCGCTTTGTCGTAAAGAACTGTAGCCTCTTGTACATCCAGGACACGGTAGGGTCTATCATGAAAGGAATCTCATGCTGAGAGAGAATCACGGATCGAAAATAGGGCCCATCCAAGCTGGGTCCACGCGGCTTGATGATCCAGATTAATTTCTTGACTGAACACATGATGAACACACCAACGCAGTCTGGGGACTAGACGACTTCATGGTGCCTCTCTTCATCGGGAATATCATCAAGAGTCTTCGATCATATGACGTCGTTTTGAAGATTTGGTTTCTGAGTAACGTAAACGAAGAATTTGCCACTCATCACCAGGTACAGAAAATCCACCTCAGACCAATCACCCAGGAAATTGCTGAACCAAAGACGATCCTTGATGTTCAGCTCTGTCTTTCGAGGTTTGGCTAACTCATGCCACGGTTTTAATTAAACCTTCTCAAACCCTCAGCCGGTCCACAGCATGGCTACTCACCTGTTTGTTTCAATGGACATAGAAGCAACTTTTCTTTCGGCGTCTTGAAGCTTCAAGGACGATGTGTAAAGTAGGCATGCAAGAATGAAGACCGAGATGATACAATGCCGAGTTAGAGTAGGTGTCTTTCAATAAACAGTGATCATTGTCTTATATTTACTGTGGGACTGTGTTATCTTAGTTATGAAGAGGTCTGTATATATGTATATACACTAAACAATTAATTGTCTACTCTTTTTCAAGTGAACTGAACGTATAGTGGGACAATGACTTAGTTAATCATTCGATGGCCAATACTTCTTTACAGAGGCAGACATGTACATGTTGATCCTGGACCTGTTCGGGGCAGGGACTTCGACCACGACCGACACCATCACCTTCATCCTGCAATACCTGGCAGTTTATCCAAAAGTTCAGCGCAAATTGCAAGATGAGGTGGACCGCGTGTTGAGGGGTCGCCTGCCCACCCTCGAGGACAGAAGCAGGTCAGTTTAGATCATAATACTCAAAGATTGATCAGGTTAAGTCATGGCAATTTCCTTTATATCTAATTTTTGTACCGCCTTTCTTTCATCCATAATATTAGATACACTTTTTCTTAGGCCTTTCAGTGTTAGTAATTATCACAAAGTTACCTATGTTGTTGATATCAACATTGGTATAGGGTCAGTATTACTTTGACAGGGATAAATGGTAGCCCAGGATTGTAATTGGAACTCAGGATAACAAATGCTTCCGGCAATTTGATGAGGCCTCAGAACCCTTGTTCCTACACAGGGGTCTCATGCTCCACATGATGGCTTGAAGGCATAGTAAACATACAGTTGAGACAAAGTTTCAGGGCAGTTGGCTTCAGTTTTGTGACACACATACATACACACTCTTTACTTAATCAGAATATTAACCCTTAAGAAATAGAAATTGCACAGGAACAAGATGTTTACTGACAGCACTTAGAGAAAAGTTGGGATCTTGAGAATGGTCCTCATCTTACAGTGATGATGCTAATGAATACTTTTACTCTAAATAAGTAATAAACCAGAATCCTTTACTTGATTTAATTGTAAGTGTACCTCTCTTCCAATTAATGTGCGTGCTTCTGTCCTTTCCCCTTTTATCTCTACTTCCTTCTCAATTAATTGAGCGAGTTTTATATTGGGTTCTCGTGTACAGAATATTTTAACATCCCTTGCCACTTATGCTGCAGACTGCCGTACACCGAGGCTGTGATTCATGAGGTCCTGAGGAAGTCCTCCCTGGCATCTATCGGGGTCCAGCACGTGGCCACTAAAGACACCTTCCTTGCAGAGTATGTCATTCCCAAGGTAAGACAATTCCTTAAAGTTGTGGATATTAAAAAATCATCATCTTCTTCACCACTTAAGATGTTGAAACATCACAGTAGGGATGGGGGAGGAGATCTTAGAGTATGGGGTGGCGGAGAGAGAAAGTTTAAAATGGTGGACATATCTCACATAAACCAGCAAGCCTCATACAAAAGGTAGATATGGATGGATGATTACTTTATAAGCACGATTGTAGTACATTGGTTACAAAATTTGCTTCTGGGCACATTATAACAAAACAATACTACACAAACATCTGAACATTGTTTCACGTTAACAAGAGGATGGGAGAGACCGTGGTACCCTCATATGCTATGCTTGTGTCCATCAGGGTACCGTGATACACAGCGTGGCTGTGTCCATACACCACGACCCACGCTACTGGGAGGAGCCTCATGTCTTCAAACCTGAACGCTGGATAGACCACCAAGGACATTTCACTGCCACAAAGGAAGGATTCCTGCCATTTGGTGTCGGTAAGGTTATATATACTAACTTATCTTTTTCTTCCGTTTATCATTTTTTTATACTAATTTGTGACACTTGTGTCCATTTGTTCAATTATTCAGCAATGCATGGCTAAACAGTTTTACACAGGTGACGAAAAGCTTCATGGGTAACTTGACTCCTGGGGTAGGGGGTGGGGGGAGGGAATTATTAAGAAGGTTGAAAAGCTTCTATGAAAGCAGTAAAGAGTGTATTAGACTGGAAGTAATGTAAGTGAGTGGTTTCCTGTAATGGTAGGACTCCGTCAAGGTTGTGTGATTTCGCCATGGTTTCTAATATATGGACGGTGTGGAAAGGGAATTGAATACTAGAGCGATGGGTAGAGGTCTGATGTTAGAAGACATAAAGGGTAGGGAGTAGTGCTTGAATCAGCTAATGTTTGCTGACGATACGGTATTAGTGGCAGATTCGGAAGAGAAACTGAGTTAGTGCAGTAGTTTGGATGAGTGTGAAGGAGGAGGAAACTGAGAGTGAATGTGGGTAAGAGCAACGTAATGAGGTCTAGGAGGGGAACAAATGGTAGAAGAATTAATGTAACCCTGGATGGTAAATTAATTATTGGAGGAAGTAGAGTATTTAAAATATATCATGGCATGGCTAACCCCATTTCAGGTGATGAGAGTACGGTGTATGTATGTAAGAGGTACAGTTGCCTCCAAAAATTTCGAGACACTACCTGCTAGACTCTAGCAGGTAGTGTCTCGAAATTTATGGAGGCAATTGTACAATGGTAGCACCTGCATCCACACGTTATTGTGTTTCTTTGGAAAGACTAAGCAGTATTCTCTCTGGCAGGTAAGCGACAGTGCGTGGGCGAGGGTTTGGCCCGCATGGAGCTGTTCATCTTTACTGTGGCAGTCTTTCAGAGTCTGAATCTGGCCCCGCCCCCAGGCTCCACCATCAACCCAACCCACGACCCAAACATTCCCATTGCCCATATGCCCACCAACCAGCCTATCCACATCACATCCAGGGAGCCAGTGGAGGTAGCATAAGGAAGCTGTTTGAACCACCATCATAACCATAGCACAAAATGTTTAATCCCCTCTAGTTTATACAATGAACTGTAGGTGCCTCAACTTTAATCACGACCCCAGCAAAAGCCCCGTCCAGTATGTGTAGGTACCCAAACCCCCATCACGACAATGACACCATTCCTGTCCAGTCTATACAACTACAGTAGGATATTTAACAAGAGTAATTGGAGTCTGCAAACTTTAGCCAGCGCTCACCAACCCGTAGCTATAGATATATAACCATGTCTGAGAGTATGGTCGTTTGCGTCTACGGTCTGAGCCAACCATTTTCACCTTTTATCATTACAATAAAAGTTAAATAATGGATTCAGATTAGCAATTATAAGTTAGGGGAATTACGTTAATAACAGATGCAATTATTGTCTCTTACGGTTGCAAAATAATAACTGATTTTAGTGCCTCATTGGGTATGATTATATTTTACTTTGTGTGATAGCCGATATTGGTAACTCGAGTGAGCTACTTAGCCTCTATGGCCAAGTTCAGGTGATATATAAGTATTTCCAGTCTACGAAAATGTTTGTTAAGTCTTCATACCTACAAGACAATGTTTTTATTATTTTAATAGCATTTACAAATTAAACAATACGCAAAATGTTGTTCGATTTACTGTCAAGAAGAATTGTTAATAAACCATAAACATATGACTATTTTGTAGTTTGTATTATGGGTGCATGTGTATGGACAATTTATCAGTCTCCAGTGATACTTTGAGAGGGTGTCAGTGTATGAATGAAACAAAGACGGCTCTCCAAGGCACAACTTACACTGTGTGGGAGTGGAGGGAGGTATAAGAGCGACCTACATAATCTTATACAAACAATTACAAGCCCACTCACTTCTACCATCTGTTTTCTCCCTCTCGCCCTTACTCTCTCTCTATATATTCTTCCTTCTCCTCCCTTTGTTTTCTCTTCTCCATCCCTACCTACAATTAACTCGATCCTTCTTTTTACTTTATTCTCTCTCTCTCTCTCTCTCTCTCTCTCTCTCTCTCTCTCTCTCTCTGTTAGCAAGATATTAAGTTAATAAAGGCTAAGAGGTTGTTCATATGTTACATTTCTTGCTTCTTTCTTTCCTTTCTTTTATTTATATTCCTTACTTCATCTTTATAATCATCTTTCATTTTTTCATTCCTTCCTTCGTTCTTTAATCCTGAACTCATTTCTCTCCTTCCTTGATCCTCCTCCATCCCTCAACCTCTCCCCTCCCTTCCTTCGTTCGTTCCTTGTTTCCTTGATTTCGTCGTCCCTTGATTTCGTTGTCCCTTGATATTCCCCCGCACATTCCTTCATTTCTCCTCACCTCCTCCTTTCTTCCTCCTTCCGTATGATCCCTGAAATACGGCATCGATAAAGAGAAAAGGGTATCAAAGACAATCGCACTAGTATGAGATGTCAGTCACAAAACTCAGTGGTATTCGTTCAAAAAGCAGTACGGTACTTGTTTTTCTTATATCTTCGTCAAATGGTGATTACGGTTTTACACTGACTCCGTTTATAAGAGAGAGAGAGAGAGAGAGAGAGAGAGAGAGAGAGAGAGAGAGAGATGTGTTTATTGTTCACAACAAGGTACCGAAATTATATCTATCTCTGCAAATTTATCTATGACCAATTATATATTGAAAATGTTGGTAGTTATAGATACAAGGGATGAATCTTTATAAATTACCAATATACTGTTTCAAGATATTCATGATGAAATTGCAGAGAAAAATACTATATAGAAGTTTTTATTGTCACACTACTTGAAGAAAAACTGACACCCGTTTGATTATATTATATAACTTACTTATCATCACTGAATGGAAGCTGTTTTTTTCATAAAGCTTTATAAAATCAAGTTGGTCCATACTAATTGCACAGCAGGTATGACATGAAATTATGGGGATCATATCATATTTTGGGAGAATTGGACAGCTAATGATTCCTCCAAACTATGTCAGTAAACAGACTGTCTCAGCATACTATATATTGTTTTATGTAAAGTTATTTATTTACCTTTAGTACAAACTACAACATTCAGTGGAACGATGCTGCTAAAGTCCATGAAGTTATAAAGGTTACATAAATGGATACTGATGGCTGATAAATGAAGTGGTGGTGATCGTATAGTCTGCTAGAGTCCTCCCTAATTCCATCCAGGCTCTGGTCCTCTCCTTATTACCAGAACGTATTATCACGTCAACTATAAACAGGGAATGCGACAGGATGACTTATTACAATCCCACATATCTGACAGTCACAATGACAGCAGCATGACACCTTCCCTCCCAAGTCATGATTATGTAGCATGACCAGGACAATCTATAGGGAGTATAACCTTGATATATTTTACTGTGTGGATTTATATTATTTTACACTACAGGTAAATGTCACCAAATGATTTCACTCGTCACAGAGAAAGCCTCGGCCTCAAGGGCTTAATGAAAGAATACCAAAAAGAAACTACTGAAAACAACAGCAACAACAACAACAACAACTGTACCAAGAACTTTTGATCGAATTATAAAAATTTTGTGCGAGGAACAAGAATTATGTTTGTAAACTGAAACTATTTATTGTCTTAAATCTCTCTCTCTCTCTCTCTCTCTCTGAGTCCAGTCAGTCACCATGACAAAGCAACAATGACGGGCCTCTCATATATGCCAAGCTAGCGTGATTTTGCATTTTTCTTCCAGAATTAATATTTGGGGTCTAACACCTTCTCTCTCGTCCCATAGTGTCTTACAGGCCTAGGACGGTCTTCTTTCAACCTCGAATTAATAATAAAGTTTTTTTTTTTAAGTCCGTGAAGATGAAAACACTGTAACTGCATAGAAATGCTTTAAAACTACTCATACCACATTATTACTCCTAAAATCTACACAATCTACAATATCATGAATTTCTGAAGGACAGGAGGAAGGAATGAACTATTGCAGGCAACTAACTATTCGTCATCCCCAAGTTGTACAGGAATTGTCACTTTTGATTAATTTCGAGTATCAATTTATTTGTCAGTTCTTTTTCCATATACAGGGCCAGATTTTTCCAGTTCAATCACATTAGTAAGGGCCTTATCATTATCTATATACAGAATGGAGAACTGATAAAAACTTAGCGTAACCGGAGGGAGAAGTAAAATTAGTTGTGTTTTTAGCTTCTTCTGCACCAGACAAAGTTTATATTCTTCCAATAGTGTTTTAGGCAAGATAGATTAGCCTATAGGGTTAGGGATGACATTCATTATTAAGACAGATTCATATAAAGTTTAAAGAGCCATCCTGATCGTCAACATTATCGTCTAGCTCGTGAATATCTATCTTCACCGTAAATTATTAGATTCATAAATAATTTCTGGCACGGGGCGGGTCGAATAATAAACAACAGCAGGGTCACTGATACAAATGTTGAAGTACCTAAAATATTACTGAAGTAAACCAAGTAAAAAAAAAAAACATGTACTGAAATGACAAAGAGTTGATATGGTTGTACTCTTTTATACTTTAGGCTACTAACATCGAAGATTATAATTAAGTTAAACCTGAAAACATCACTGACAAATATCTTCCCTATGATTATAAAAATTATCTAATGTTTTTAAAGTCGAACGTAATACAAACAAAGTGGCTAGAATTGGCAACACTGAATAATATGGGACATCCGCAAGTGGTCGTAGCATGCCTTTCCCAAGTGCCAGACGTATGTACAATAATATTTCGTGATATGTCATTGTTAATTAATGAACTTGGCGATATACTTAAAAAACTTCAATTTATTAAGTTGCTTTTCTACTGAGCATGCGTTGTTTATTAGTGTGTAGCATAAAACATTATAAACACGGGACAATAGCATTTGCTGTACGACATTTTAGTGACGTCTATTAAAAAGGGTAATTCATCCGTATCAGCTGAGAAACAGAGCCCACTTCTTATGGGCATCTGGCGTTGTAGGGTTCTGTGTTATTGTTGCTGTTGTGTTGTGTTGTGAGTGACCTTGATGTTTTAGTGTAGTGTTAGGAGCGACCTTGTGTACCCCTAAAACTGTTGTGTTGTGAGTGACCTTGGTGTTGTTGTAGTGTAGTTTTATGAGCGACCTTGTGTACCCCTAAAACTGTTGTTGTGAGTGACCTTGGTGTTGTTGTAGTGTAGTTTTATGAGCGACCTTATGTACCCCTAAAACTGTTGTTGTGTTGTGAGTGACCTTGGTGTTGTTGTAGTGTAGTGTTACGAGACACCAAATACACCACTAGAGATGTAAATGTTGTGAGTGACTTTGGGGTTGGTGTATTGTATTGGATTGGATTTACAGTGCTGTAGTGTTGTGAGTGACCCTGAGATCTTTTGTGTCATAGTTCAACAGATAAGGAGCTTCGACAAACATAATTATCTAGGCCTGTATACCTCTTTGCAACAGACTGAGGGATTTGTGTATAACTGAGAAGAGGAGTACGTGAAGATGTGGGTAGAGGCATTGCTACTGGTGCTGCTGTTTCTGCTGCTGAAAAAGGTGCTGCGTAAACCAGATGGACTTCCCCCTGGTAAGTTACACACACACACACACACACACACACAGAGGGAGGGAGAACACCGAGATCCCAGATTAGGCGGTGCAGTAAATAAATACGAAAATAAAGTTGTTTTTTTCCTCTAGCACAAGGCCGTACGATATAGACTAAGTATATGAAAATAAAAGAAATAAACAACATACAAGTCTGTTGTTGTAACCTATTAGAAGAATATTTTAAAGTACATTCTTAAATGACATAAAACAAATCCATGAACATTTCAATATATATTTTTAAATTCTTTAGTTTGATGTTTCCCCTAGAATATATGGTATAATATCAAATGCGTTAGACCCCGTACAGGGGTATTGCCTTTAGTGATCTGGGCAATATTTTAAGGGTTTTGGCGCCCCTTCGGCCCCAGTCACTCCCTTTCAGTTCTTCAACTGTCCCTCTTTTCCTTCTATTTCCTTCCTACTAGCTGTCTCACCTCTCTATCACCTTTTTTTTGGCGCTAAATGACCTCGCTGTTGCGGCGCCTAATATCAATCAATCAATCAATCAAATGTGTCAAGTTGTTGAAAGCCCTTTTTTTAATTATGTCCCGTAACCAAGACTAACATTCCACAGGTAGGTGGGGACTTCCTCTGGTGGGATATATTCCTCTGTTCGACAAGCGACCTATGCTGGAACAACTGCAAGATCTCCGAAAGCAGTATGGTGATGTGTACACGTAAGTACCAATTGTTAATACAATAATGGTCTAAAATTTCAAGAGTAAAGTCACCACCAATAACAGTAATAGTGGTCCTGGAGTGGCGGCGTCTACGTCGTGGGACCACCCCTCAAGGCTGCAAGAAGCTATGGGGGCCAAACCGCCACAAAACTCCCCCGCCCCCATCAGGGAGGCGCGAGCTCCTGGGAAGGGCTTCGGTCACCCGGGCAATTACCACACCCCTCACACAACACACACAATCACACCCTTTTCCACCACCGAGAAATGATCCTCCGGCTGTCATTTCTCGGCTCCTCCTTCTAGCCGGAGACACCGAGAGCAACCCAGGACCCACCAACAAACACACATGTCCAACATGCTCAAAATCCAACAAACAAACAACGGGCTCAGTTCATCGCAGCCCTTGCAAAAACTGGACCCACCCCACAAACACAACACCCGCCTCCAAACAACACTTCACAAACACATAGACTCGTCTTCCACTACCCACACCACTACTCCTACCCCGACCACCCCTACTCCCAACACCATCACCCACACAGCCACCACCATCCGGATCTCCAACCCCGACAAAGAACCCCCCTCCCCACCCCAACGCAGCAGCACACAACACACACCGCACCCACAACATAAACATACTACAAATAAATATCGATGGCATTAACACCAAAAAACAAGAACTCACACACTTCATCATACAACACAACATACACATTGCCATCGTACAAGAAACCAGATTACATAACACACACAAAACACCTACATTCCCCAACTACACCACCATCAGACAAGATAGAGCCAACGGCAATGGCGGCGGACTCATCACCTTAATCCACAAATCCATCAACAATACAGAAACCAGTGCACATCTCAAATCCCTTCTCCCCCATCACGACACCATCACAGAAATTCAGGCCATCAAAATACGCACCGGCAAAACAACAAGCACCACAATAGCCAACATATACATCCCCCCTCAAACCAGCCCAACAGTTCCCCATAACTTCACCCCCCAACGCCAACAAATCACCAGCCAACCTAACCTCATCCTAGGTGGTGACTTCAACGCCAAGACATCGACCTGGTATATCAACAACCCAGACACTAACAGAGGACTTGAAATCCTCTCCCAAACAGACAACCTCATCACACTAAACAACACACACCAACACACCCACATCCCTCACCAAGCCCTCTACCAACCAACATCACCCGACATCACCTTCTGCTCCTCCAACCTAGCACCCAGAACATCATGGAGGGTGGTCAACACACTCGGCTCCGACCACCTCCCAATCATCATCACAACTAAATCAAGAATTACCCCAGCTGGCCACAGACACACATACACTAACTACACCAAAGCCAACTGGGACATCTTCACTACAGACACAGAAGTTCACTTTGAAAAACTGAACAATATACCCATAACAAACATCAACACTACCATACAAAAACTCAACATAATCATACAAACCGCAAACAACAAACACATCCCCAGAGGCAACAGAAGAAAATACAACCCCAACTTTACATCAGAAATTCAGGGCCTCATCAGACAACGAGACACACTCAAACACTCACCCCCAACTCCACTCACACATCACACAATACACCAAATACAAACACTAAACACACAAATAAACAACAAAATCAAAGAACAGAAAACACTAAATTGGCAAAGGTTTGTCAACACACTTGATCACAAAACACTAAACAGCATCACACTATCTAACAACAACACTACACAATCACACACAGCCATCACAACAACAAACATCATACGCTCAAACAAACAACAAGTAAACACCCTCATCCAGCACTTCTCCCACACCAGCCACCTTCACCCGCACCCTGAAGACCGACGAGTCATCAGACGCAGGAGATACTTCCCCACTGATTCAGTCCATACACCATTCACAAACCATCAAACAAACCACATCATCCACAACCTCAAACACTCACCTGCCTGTGGTCCAGACAACATCAGTAACATTCACCTCAAACACCTCGGACCACAAGGCATACAAGCACTCACTAACATAGCAAACCACAGCTACTCACACAACACAATACCCAACATCTGGAAACACGGAAACATCATCACTATCCCCAAACCCAACAAAGACCCCACACTACCCTCATCACACCGCCCCATTACCCTCCTTTGCACCCCCTCCAAGGTTATTGAACGCCTCATCATCACCCAAATCACACCACACATTCCCCTTGCATCCACACAACATGGTTTCAGACCACTACACTCAACAAACACTCTTCTCACAGACCTCACACAAAGAATTTATGATGGCATCAACTCAGATAGACCCCCACACAGAACACTCCTAGTCACACTGGACATTAGTAAAGCATTTGATGCCATCCCCTGCCACAACCTCACAAACAAAATATACAACACAAATATGCACAACAATACAAAAAGATGGCTAACCAGCTTCTTGGGAGGAAGAATAGCCCATGTTACACATGCTGGTCAATCATCTAACATAAAAAGCTTCACCAACGGCGTCCCCCAAGGCTCAGTACTCTCACCCAGCCTTTTAAACTTATACATGCACGACCTACCAACACCCCAGACACCACAAATACAAGTAGCCTCCTACGCAGACGACATAACACTCACATGTACACACAGAAATGCAGACACAGCCACTCACATCCTCCAACCCTACCTCAACACACTCAATGCCTGGTTCATCAAAAACAGACTTAAAATAGCACCGACCAAGTCAACAGCCACCCTTCTCACCAACTGGAATGCAAAACACCGCTACACACCACACCTCACCATAAACAACACACCTATACCACACATACACACCCAAAATACTTGGCATAACATACAACACATCTATGACATTCAAACAACACATCACAACCATCAAAAACAAATGCATGCAAAGACTTAAGGCCCTCATATCACTTACCAGCACAACATTTGGACACACCAAAGAAACCACAACCACAGTGTACAAACAATATATCCGATAAGTGATGGATTATGCAAGCCCCGCCTGGGCCTCAAACCTCACTGAGACTCATCTCAACACCCTACAGACCATACAAAACAGAGCCCTAAGAACAATCACAGGCTGCACAGCTACCACACCCACAGACCACTTACACCATGAAACCAAAATCCTCAAGATTAAGGACCACCTTGACACGAGAGGCACACAAACATTTGCCGCAGCCTCCAGAAATCTACGCCACCCACTACACTACATGGCAAAACACCCAGAGATGTCAAGAAACATCAAAACAACCCCCAGTACACGATACCATACACAAATACTATCATCTCTTACACCCTGCCCACCCCAAACCAGCCTCCAAAAACACATCCACACTCAAATCACCCACCAATCCATCAAAAAACTTAAAAACAACACCCTGCTGCATGCACGACCCCCTGACATCCACCCATCAGAATCCTCCCTTCCCTGCGAAGACAGAGTCCACCTGGCCAGGTTAGAAGCGGCCACCATCCGGCTCTTCTGACATATCAAAAGAAACTAGATAGAGCCATCACAGATACCTGCCCAGGATGCAACACAGCACCCCATTCTATTAAACACATTATGGAAGACTGCAACGAACACAACGACACTCACCAACAACACAAGATACACTCACTGAGGGCACTGTGGGAAAGCCCGGTTCAAGCCATAGCCTTCCTCAAGAGCTCGGGGCTGCTCGGCCAGACAGCTTGAGGAACTTCAACTACAACAACAACAGTAATAGTAAAACAGACTTGAGTGTTGGTACAGTCGAGGCACATAGTTTTTGACCAGACTTCCCCATACATTCTGATCAATGACTATGTGCCGCGACTGTACACCTTACATCTCATATATTTAATATCTTCCGGAAATCCCCACAATGAACGATTTAAAGACTTTAGCGAATTATTAGATTGTAATGGAGTTATTAGGAAATATTCTTGATATTTCCCAGTCCTATATCACGCTGAATTGAGAGCATATAATTCATTAAGCCTATTCTATTAAGAGTACTTAAGGGTTATATGAAATAGTCTGGGAAAAGGATTATATTGATTCCTCCAAACTGTGCTAAGCCGCAGCACTTATACTGAGAGAGCTTGTTTCATGAGACAGCTTTCTTGGAGGAATCAGTAGCCGTCAATTCGTCGACAATATTAAAAGACCGTCTCTTTATGGAGCTGCACCTGTGTCATGTGATGCTCAACTTATGTGCTTCATTTGTATTTAATCAAATTTAAGTAGGCACTGATAAAAAAAACTGTACAAGCTAACTGACCTTCACTTCTACTGGTATTCCAGATGGAGGGTAGGAACACAGTTGATGATCTTCATACACGACTACAAGCTAATTAAGGAAGCTTACAGCAAGTCAGAAGTTACTGAAAGGCCCAAATGGTGGTTCTATAATGTAGGGCAGAATCCTGGCCTTGGTGAGTGTCTACATAGTCTGTTGTATGTCTGATTGTTATATCGTTAATTTAGCCACCTTCTGAGTGTGGCGTGAAGAGGTATAATAAATTATTGAATTACTGATTACACAGTGTGACAAATATAAAAGAACTGAGATAAGCATAATTGATTTTTAGAAGTATATACATCATATTTGCAAGACCGAAACTTGTATTTGGATAGTGGGTACCGACCCCATTACTCTTCAAATGGTACAAGCTTTGAGGTCTGCTCTGTTTGGCACTCTTTTCAAAAGTGGCACTTATTGTATGTTGACCGTGTTCATCTGAATTTTATAAAGAAATGATTCAATTGTTGCACACCATTGGGGTTATTTCGGACTGAAAACCATTTATGTTTTATTGTATAATATACTCGTATGTATTTTACAACTGTTATATCTGTTCAATGTAATATTTATGTTAACATAATATTTTGCTGGTCCAGGTATTTCAGGAAGTAATGGAGAGAGGTGGCACAACAACCGGCGTTTTACTCTACGTCAACTGCGTGATCTGGGCATGGGCAAATCTAGGCTGGTGGCAGCAGTGCACAGACAGGCTAGTATGTTGGTGGAGGAGATAAAGAAACAGTCAGGCCAGCCAGCACCCATACCTCATGCTCTTAATGTTGCTATCATCAACGTTATCTGGCAGATGGTTGCAGGTAAATTTAACTCAAAGAAACACAGCTGTGCTTAAAAGTTACCACATTTCATACAAAAATTGCAGTATTATATTGAATTCCGAGGGTTAAATTTAAATATAGATGAGATCGATGAATATTTCTGTTAAAATAGACACTTGAAATGTTGTGGGGAGAATGTAATTCCGTTTTTTCTAGTACTTTGCATTCTTTAATCATATAAAATTCTTCAGTTCGCTCAGTCTGGCGTTATTTCATCTTAAGTTATATCAGAGGTGGTTGATCTTTAATTGGATTAAAGGTTACTGTCCACAATCAATACAACTTCTTTCCTTGTGCAGGCATCCAGTTTGAGGTGGCTGATCCGGAGATGAAAAAGTTTCAAGATATGATGCTCGATTTTTTCTCGGTAACGGATCGTTTACTCATTCCTGATCTCATGCCTTGGCTTCTTCAAATAATGCCCAAGACATTGTCAGACCGAATCTTCAAGATGGACCACGCAATGGGAATGATAGACAAGTTCTTTAATTACTTCAAGGTAAGTAAGTGCAGTTTTCTTTCTTATTCGCACTTCCAGTTGGAAAATTCATCACAGGTTTTAAACCCATTAGCCTACTACATAAAGACGGACTTTCCCATTGGCCTACTCCCTGTGTTTTCTTTTTCTATTTGCACTCTGTGTATTCCAGTTCAATTTAAAAATAATTCATATTTAGTCTCTCTAACGGTACCACTCTCTGCCTTGGGATTTCTTTCCATCCCTGGCTCAATATGTTATCAGTTCTGAGCAATGCATTGCTTACCCAAGTAATTTCCTTTCATATATAGTGTCAGGAGATCAGCTTGAACATAAGCGTGTGTCATCATTACATTATTAATCCCTGCTGCGTAATGGGAACACAAAATAGTTCCTGAGAGGTCAGTAACATGCACCAAGAAATAAAAAGAGTGAGGTCCAAAATCAGCTATTATTTTGCTCAAGATGCCTAGACACATTCCGTTTGATGAAGCACATGTCATAGTCGCAGAACAGTTCGGAGATATGTTTAAGTAACATTCATCTGCTGTTAACTTTCTCCCTCTAGGATGAGCAATAATATCGGTTTTACAATCATTATCTCTTCTGACTGGGAAAGTTTGCTTAGTAAGTTCTCTCTTCCTGTGCTATATAAATCCAAAGCCCAACAATTCGTAGTTACAAAATGGTCGAGTGAAGATAATATGGGAACTGTGTGAACACTGTTACGGACGGAGGGTAGAGATACGGTACAGTAATAGTCACTAGACTAGACTTACTCCAAAGTTAGCTATCAACAGAATAAAATAGCACTGGGTGGCAGGTATCTGACTATTAAAGTTATGAATTATAAGTAAAAGTACAAACCCAGCTTATATGAAAGAATGCTAACACAACCCAGAGACCGTCCATACATATAACCAGGTTCGGATACAATGAATAAAAGATGATAGAGAAACTACTCTGATTTTCTATAATATATATCAACAATAAGAACAAACACAAAGACAAACAATAAACACTGAAAGAATTAGTAAATGAAATCAGGATTCCCAACTATGACAGAACGTGAGACAGAGTTCCCAGAATATATAATGCACTTGCAATAATCACTCAATAACTCACTACCACTGTGTCATCACTTCAATAACACAAGGCTCTAGGCACACGTAAACACAGAATTAATCTATCAATAATAATAGTAAGTTAGCACTTCACTGGCACATATAATAAATACACATCAATGCATCACAACACACATGTAATAATAGTAATAATAGTAATATCAAGTTATTATGAGAGTGACCCTATGTTACTGTGAGAAGAATATAGAAGTAAACACAATTTATACTTATCAAACGTTGCGAGTCTCCATCCGAATCTCACCACACTCACTCACTTACAAAACCCAAACTGAGTTGTCCCTGTCCCACTGGTAACTGAGCTCTACAGCCTTAACCCCTTGCCTTATATTCTATTGGCTAAACAAAGGGTATACTGTTAGCTTCACAAAGAAAAACAAGCGTGTCTCCGAACTGTTACTTTAACACTGACTTAAGCACACATCACTCCTACGTTCCCTCCCAAGAAACTATTGGAAGTCAATAGGAATGGAATCGGAGAGTTTATCACTTATGCAGCTGCGAGAAGGGGGAGAGAAGGCGTACGAATCCAGCGAATCTAGCTGGCCAAAGCACGCTCACCCTTCTGACAAGAATACTTAAAGAAAATGGAATAATTAAATAATCTAGCTTCGCACACATTAGATAAGATAGCGTCGCACACAACAGATCCGGGTGCGAGCTTGTACTACCACTCTCACAGCCTCTCTCACAGTCACTGTCAAAAATGGATAGCAATACTAACAAATTAATAATTATTCAGGCACGTGTAACAACACATTGATACCCTATAAATCAGTTCATTGGGAAAATTGATACCGTTGATGGTCTCAGTTGTAGTTGTGGGAGGTTGTCTGTATTATGAAAATGTTTTGTGTATTCCAGACAAAAAAAAAAAAAAAAAAAAATGAGTAATGATGGTGGTGTTACAGGCGGTGATGGATGAACACCGAGCAACACTGGACCGAGACAATCCAAGGGACCTCATTGACAGCTACCTCATGGATATGGATGACAACCAGGATGATCCAGAGTCAATGCTGCATGGTCAGTTCTTAAATCACTTATTGTATGAAAAAATAAAATCTTGTTTGCATACTTGTATGTTAATTATGTTTACAAAAACATAACTGAAATAGCTGTAAATAATAAAGTTCCCTACCAAAGGTGCAACCATATACTATTTGTTTACGAAATGAAAAGTGTGGAATAGTCAAAATGGTTATGATTCTTATGTTATTTTACTCCCTGGCTGCAGGAGATTTCAAGCCGTTAGCATTGTTTTGAATACTGTATTTAATACAATTTTCACCCTTGGCATTGGAGATATGGTAAGTTTGCTCCTGTCAAGTTAGGCTACTAGACTGCAGAACATGCCTCTGTCCAATTATTCTATTCAATATTAGTTTCGGTTATAAAAACAGATTTCAATAACATTCACGGTTGTGACTATAAATTTATTGATTTTGCAGAGAAAGACTTGTCATTCATCATCTTCGACCTCTTCTTTGCCGGAAGCCAGACGACTGCCGATACGCTGAAATTCACCTTCTACTACCTGGCGAACAACCCTAGGGTGCAGAGCAAGCTGCAGGCCGAGTTAGACGAGACACTGGGTGGTGCCCTTGCCACACTGGAAGACAGAGCCAGGTCAGGTCACATTTAGTATCTTAACAACAACTCACGGAAAGGTCGCCTTTGGTAACATTTAGCTCAGTCCTACAAGGTGAGTACCGTATATGATCCTGTCTAGGGACATTGCCAAGTCAACCTTACGAGGAGGACATGAGAGTCAACGAATGTTCTTTTCTTCGGGTGAGCTCTTTCAAAATTTACGTTACGATGCACCGACTTTGCTATCCAAGGGTCACACACACACACACACACACACACACACACACACACACCTACCTCATAATCATTAATGTAAATACAAAAAACCATGTAAAAAAACAGGAATAATGATGTAAATAAAGAATTTTTAATGGAAGCAGGGATGCATTAGTGGGATGGGGACAAGAAGAGGTAGAGATAAGTTCAATGAAGTATGGGTATTTTGAAGCAAGTAAGCAATATCATGAAGATAATCCAATATTATGGAGGAATGTATAGAATTGCATGGAATGAAATGAACGAGTAGAGTTGTGACCAGGTATTATATTATTTGTGACCACCATGATAATATTTAACTTGTTGCAGCTGGTAAACAAATATTTTATGAACCTGGAGGGATTAATTTCCAGTCAGCTGAAATGCTTATTACATGACCCAGAAACTAGGCCTGTACTAAGTCTCATTATCTGTGCAGAGAAGAGCTATCATGGTAGTCAAGAAAAATTGGCCACAACTGTATAACTATGATTACTGTACTGTGTTGTGTATACCGCAGGCTGCCCTACACTGAGGCTGTGATACAAGAGGCAATGAGGATGTCCACTTTAACACCAATAGGACTTCATCACATAGCCACCCAAGATCTTCAGTTGGGAGGATACCACATCCCTAAAGTAAGAAATATTTGGTTTTGATTGGGAATTTTAGCGCGCGGACGGATTTGTTGGTGAAGATGATTTGGGCACGTGGAACAAATGGTTGTGAGCAGGTTGCACAAAAGTTGTCGGTATTATTATAGTAACAAATAATTATAAGGTGGAAGAACAGAGAGAGGGAGATCAGGAATAAGATGGAAGGATGGAGTTTACACGCATATCCTACGCATGAGGATTGGTGGAATGGAGGAATTTGCATCAGCAGCCACGTATATAGAAATGATGGCCATATGCCCTTGGGAGTCTGGCAATAGAAAGATAAATAGAAACACATTCTTCTTGGGTGGGAAGAATATACTGGAAAAGCCTGTGTTCCTTAAACTCCCTTCCCCGGTCATAGTATATTTAAAAATTAAATCGTTTGTCCGTCGAATTAGATATATTTTTTCTATGTCCTAATTCACTCTATTTTTAGGCAGATTTTTATTTTTCATTATATAAAGACAAAATATTATGAATAATGAATATACAACCAAAATGAACTATAACTTGCGTGTTTGTGTGTGCATACAGGGAACGGTCTTCAACACGATGGCAATATCAGTCCACTACGACCCTAACGTTTGGGAAGACCCACATCAGTTCCTGCCCGAACGCTGGCTGGACGACAAAGGTCACTTTGCCTTTAAGAGGGAAGGATTTATGGCCTTCAGTATTGGTAGGTCATCTGGTTATTGAGTATGTATGACCAGAAACTGAGTTATAGATTGATACCAGGTTATATTTCATTGTACAGTCGGCATCATAAGTTCGCTTCATTTCCACCTGCTTATGTATGAGCTATATTGATGTTGTAACACAATTTGAATGCAGAGATGATAGATATACTTCACATGTGATAAATTACACATGTTGTTCAGACAGAAACTGGTTTAGAATGCAACTATCAGGTCATATTAGCATTATCAAGTACATGAGGTAGACGCAAATTTATGCTGCCGGCTTTACCAGTCTTGCTTACCAGACCAAAATTTACAATGATAATCTCTATGTATTTCAGGTGGCTGTGGTATAGTAGTTAACATACGGGTCTTGTAATCCAAGTGTCCTGATTCAATCTCTGGGTAGGATAATGACCATAAGTGACTTTCTCTTTCAAGTAACTCTCCTGTATTCTTACAATTACTTTCCAATCTTCCCCAGTACTAAACAAGGGCCGTAACTATCAACGAATCAAGATACCTGTGTTTTATATTTCATTTACAGTTTATGAATAAAGTGACCTACGCATTACAGTCCATTAAGATCTAAATATTATCAAAATTTGACTTTGTACTAATAAATGTGTTACCAGAAACTGCCTTGGAAATCAGTTGACATCAGATAATATGTTCAGATATTGTTCATGAATGCTACAGTCGCCCTCAAGTGTACTGCTTCTACTTTATTTGCTGTCTGCACTCAAGTATACTAAAAGCCCGGTGAAAAAAGAAACTTTTACCCTGTTTTGCAGTTTTTTATGCTACATGAGACTTCCATGAGACTGTAGAAGCAATATAATTTATGTGGGTGGAGACAGATATATGGAAAGATAGATAAATAGACAGACTGCGATAAGTTGATAAATAGATATAGTCAGGTATACAAATGGCAGGAACGTCTTCAGACCGAGAGCTTTGACAAGCTTAGCGGCTAATGTATCCACTATTACAATTGCACAGGTAAGCGACAGTGTGTGGGTGAAGCTTTGGCACGCATGGAGTTGCTGATAGTTCTGGCGGCAGTGATGGCCAACTTCACCATCACACCACCTCCTGGCAAGACCATTGACTCCAGTCCTGACCCCGCCAGTGAACTCTTCCACCTCTCCCGCCAACAGGATATAGTGTTCACCCACCGCAAACAGTGATGTCCCAGCTAATGTTACGGTACCGTACTATACTCGTGTTATGGAAATTCGGCCTAATGAACACTAGAGATGTTTGTGTGGGACTACCAAATTATTGAGGTTTGGTGGATACCACAATATACCTCTGCTTACGAATAGTTTGATGTTTTTGGCATCAAATTTGTCATATCGTGTTCTGGTATGATCGGATATTTATGTAATATATTTGCAGTTTGGATAACGTGAGGCTTTTCAGATGAACAACCATTACCCAAAGATTTAAAGTTGAACAATCACAGTTAAATCATAAATAACTTCACTAATGGATACTATATGTACTGACTGTGAAGGACACCTTTGGCTGCAGGTAGATAGGGAGAATGTGCAGTACATATGAGAGAAGGGTGAAAATGTAGGTTGAGAGGGAAGCGAATCTTCTGTCTTTAGGATGCCATGCATGGTGCTATGATTTCTTTTAGTAATATTATATAATAATATGTGTGTAGTGATATATTAACCTAACTTATTATTGCAATATTTCTAAGTAGTGCCTTGAACACTTTTTATCTAGAGCTTATTACTTTTAAGTCATTGTAATTGCCCTCACATTTAATAAATATTTACCTTGCTATCCCAACACACTAAGAGGTGAGGGGAATCAACAAGAACAAGGTGATAACCAATTAACCATTACTGGTGGTATGTTAATAAAGTTGATAACAGTGTGTATATTGAATTATTATCATTCAAATAGAAAGCATTGATCCTTTTACGTAGTTGCTACCCTCATAGGTTGAAGTTAACAGAGAATGAGGGTAATCTCCCTATTAGCTTACTGACTTATACAGCTGGTATCTTGACTCTCCTTGGTATGGCTATCGCCAGCAGGTACTTGCAATTAAATTAAGACCTCTCTCTCTCTCTCTCTCTCTCTCTTATGATAGCACAGACATATATATCTGCTTGAATGAGAGTGAGAACTTGAAGGTGGCATTCAATATATGTATGTGGATTGGCCCGCGATAATTACTGTGGGCCTAAGTTAAACAGGTACAAGTTTATCTCTTTAAAAACTTAATGCTACACAAACATTTCGCCTCGAAGCTGAGCATCACTCATCCTGCAGTCCTCCTATCCTAATAAAATCACTGTACTGTGGAGGTGAGCCTGACAACCTTTGTGCTGGCAACACTGTCCCCATCACTTCACCACATCACCATGACTTGCAGATCTCAGTACTCACGGTCGTAAACATTTCACAACACAAGTGCTGTGCTTATTTATTTGGTTTAATGTTTCTCTGAATAATCAGGAACAATGTAACTGCGATTCAAAATTTCTTCGCCCATTTGCTGCTGTAGACACTTATCAAAACTAAATTTACTAACATTATTGCAATTTACTTATCAAACATTAACATTAAAGGCGTGTGTATGTCATCCAAACACGATCTTGGTTATGGAAATCTTATATTGTTGTACTTGATCCTGTTGTCGTTAAGTCCTTCCTTGAATAAGCCGAGGCATTTGGTATTGCCGACAACAACGACAAACCTTTGCGACAAACTTTCCGATTAACATCTACGAATGGGTATTGTCTGCGGTGATGTGTGCCAAGGTCAAGAAGGTGTGTGTGACTTGGTTTGCCGATGTGTGTTTATGTGTATTGGAGAGAGAGAGAGAGAGAGATGTGTTTATTGTTCACAACAAGGTACCAAAATTATATCTATCTCTGCATATTTATCTATGTCCAATTATTATATTGAAAATGTTGGTCGTTATAGATACAAGGGATGAATCTTTATAAATTACCAATATATGGGTTTCAAGATATTCATGATGAAATTGCAGAGAAAAATACCATATAGAAGTTTTCATTGTCACACTACTTGAAGAAGAACTGACACCCGTTTGATTATATTATATAACTTACTTACCACCACTGAATGGAAGCTGTTTATTTCATAAAGCTTTATAAAATCAAGTTGGTCCATATTAATTGCACAGCAGATATGACATGAAATTATGGGGATCATATCATATTTTGGGAGAGTTGGACAGCTAATGATTCCTCCAAACTATACCAGTAAACAGATTGCCTCGGCATACCAGTAGATCGGTTTTGACTCCAATTCAACCACTATAAATGACCTCTTTATATTGTTCTTGAAAAGTTATTTATTTACCTTTAGTACAAACTCCAACATTCAGTGGAACGATGCTGCTAAAGTCCATGAAGTTATAAAGGTTACATAAATGGATACTGATGGTTGATAAATGAAGTGGTGGTGATCGTATAGTCCGTTAGAGTCTGTTGCGAGTGCAACTAAGGTTGTCTCCTTTTTATCCTGTGCAAGAACTGTGAGAAGTTTGTGTGCATCTCGTAGCCGTATTTAGTCCGTTAGTTGCTATGGTAGGATGAGTAAAAACATTCCTTTCAGCGGCAGCTGTATTCCCTGGTTGTATGTTCTGGGCGACTGAGTAGTCTTATTTACAATGCATGTATAAAGTACATCTTCCAGAGTATTTCTGGTAACAATTAAATATAACAATAAATATATATACATGTTGCATATCAATAGAAAGAGTATTTGATTTTACATTTGATGGTAAAAATGAATGAGTTGCCATGCTCAGTCGCAGCTGAGCGGGCATGCAAGTTGCAAAATAGGTGATAGGTCAAAAGGTAAGTCAGGTCGAGTACCTGAGAGAGAATGGATTTCTACCTGGTACATTCTAAGGGTTACAAATACTTACAATTTTAAAACATGTGTATACCTTGATTGGGGTTACTAATACAAATATGTGTATGCACACTACAGTACTCCCCCCCTAGTGACGAGGAAGGAGGAACGAGATAGATTTTTTGCATGTTGTAATAGGTTGTTCCGTGGTAGTGTGTGTTGATGGGTTGATAGAAGATGGCGAGGCAGGTTCTTGGGACATGAGGTAGGCAGGTTTCACTCTGTCGATGGATACGGTGTTTGGCTTGCCATGATGGTTGATGATGATGGTCTTTCTGTGTCTTCTGATGATAGGGAAGGGACAAGAGTAGAGTTTTTGTAGTGGCTTTTTGACTGAGTCAACCCGGACAAAGACATGGGTACAGGTCTGGAGGTCCTGGGTGACGAAGGTCTTGGAAGGTTGCTGGCGAGGTGGTGAGGGCTGCAGGGAACTCATGTGGGAGGTGAGGGTGGCAGCGAAGTCCTGGGCATCAGTGTTGTTCCGAGGCGTGGTAGTGGCGAGTTCACCAGGCAGTCGTAGGGTGGAGCCGTAGAGTAGTTCTGCAGAGGAACAGCTGAGGTCGACCTTCAGGGCAGTGCGGATACCTAGTAAGACAAGAGGGAGAGAAGAGAGCCACTCACCGCGGTGTTGTACTGTTGCAGTTAGGGAGGTTTTAAGTTGTCTATGGAATCTCTCTACTAGACCGTTTGATTGTGGGTGGTAGCTGGTGGTGCGGAGTCTCTTAATACCAAGGAGGGTCATTAGATTGTTCCAGAGGGAGGACTCGAACTGGCTGCCCCTGTCAGATGTGATGGTGAGAGGGACGCCATAGCGGGAGATCCAGGTGGAGATGAAGGCTTTGGCAACAGTGGCGGTGTTGTCGGCGAGAGGTGATACTTCTGGCCATCTGGTGAAGCGGTCAACACAGGTGAGGAGGTATCTGCAATTATCAGAGGGAGGAAGGGGACCTACCAGGTCAATGTGAACATGGTCAAACCTGGCGGAGGGCGGTAGGAAGGTTGCTGGAGACGACTTGGTGTGTCTGTTGATTTTGCTGGCTTGGCACTTTTGGCAGGAGCGGGTCCACTGTCTTACGTCCTTGTTGATTCCTGTCCACACAAACCTTGAGGTTAGAAGCTGTTGAGAAGCGAGTATACCTGGGTGAGAGAGGTTGTGGAGTTGGGAGAAAATGAGGAATCTGTGAGTATTAGGAACATAAGGGCGGATAGAACCGTTGGAAGAGTCTGCATAGAGGGATACATTGGTGCCGGGGTAGTTAACCTTTTTCATTTGCAGGGCCAGGCTTGATAGCAGTTGAGTCAACTCAGGATCATTAGTTTGGTCGGCAGCGATAGCGGCGTAGTTGACGAGGGTTGCTGAGTTGAGTGAACGAGAGAGGGCGTCTGCAGGCACGTTGTTTTCACCTTTAATGTAGCGAATGTCAGTAGTAAATTGTGAAATGTATGATGTGTGGCGTACTTGTCTAGGTGTGTAAGAGTTCTTGTTGTTGTTGTTGTTGTTGAAGTTCCTCAAGCTGTCTGGCCGAACAGCCCCGAGTTCTTGAGGAAGGCTATGGCTTGAACCGGGCTTTCCCACAGTGCCCTCAGTGAGTGTATCTTGTGTTGTTGGCGAGTGTCATTGTGTTCGTTGCAGTCTTCCATGATGTGTTTAATAGAATGGGGTGCTGTGTTGCATCCTGGGCAGGTATCTGTGATGGCTCTGTCTAGTTTCTTTTGATATGTTAGAAGAGCCGGATGGTGGCCGCTTTTCAACCTGGCCAGGTGGACTCTGTCTTCACGGGGTAGGGAGGATTCTGATGGGTGGATGTCAGGGGGTCGTGCGTGCAGCAGGGTGATGTTTTTAAGTTTTTTGATGGAATGGTGGGTGATTTGAGTGTGGATGTGTTTTTGGAGGCTGGTTTGGGGTGGGCAGGGTGTAAGAGATGATAATATTTGTGTATGGTATCGTGTACTGGGGGTTGTTTTGATGTTTCTTGGCATCTCTGGGTGTTTTACCATGTAGTGTAGTGGGTGGTGTAGATTTCTGGAGGCTGCGGCAAATGTTTGTGTGCCTCTCATGTCAAGGTGGTCCTTAATCTTGAGGATTTTGGTTTCGTGGTGTAAGTGATCTGTAGGTGTGGTAGCTGTGCAGCCTGTGATTATTCTTAGGGCTCTGTTTTGTATGGTCTGTAGGGTGTTGAGATGAGTCTCAGTGAGGTTTGAGGCCCAGGCGGGGCTTGTGTAATCCATCACTGATCGGATATATTGTTTGTACACTGTGGTTGTGGTTTCTTTGGTGTGTCCAAATGTTGTGCTGGTAAGTGATCTGAGGGCCTTGAGTCTTTGCATGCATTTGTTTTTGATGGTTGTGATGTGTTGTTTGAATGTCATAGATGTGTTGTATGTTATGCCAAGTATTTTGGGTGTGTGTGTGTGTGGTATAGGTGTGTTGTTTATGGTGAGGTGTGGTGTGTAGCGGTGTTCTGCATTCCAGTTGGTGAGAAGGGTGGCTGTTGACTTGGTGGGTGCTATTTTAAGTCTATTTGTGATGAACCAGGCATTGAGTGTGTTGAGGTAGGGTTGGAGGATGTGAGTGGCTGTGTCTGCATTTCTGTGTGTACATGTGAGTGTTATGTCGTCTGCGTAGGAGGCTACTTGTATTTGTGGTGTCTGGGGTGTTGGTAGGTCGTGCATGTATAAGTTGAAAAGGCTGGGTGAGAGTACTGAGCCTTGGGGGACGCCGTTGGTGAAGCTTTTTATGTTAGATGATTGACCAGCATGTGTAACATGGGCTATTCTTCCTCCCAAGAAGCTGGTTAGCCATCTTTTGGTATTGTTGTGCATGTTTGTGTTGTATATTTTGTTTGTGAGGTTGTGGCGGGGGATGGCATCAAATGCTTTACTAATGTCCAGTGTGACTAGGAGTGTTCTGTGTGGGGGTCTATCTGAGTTGATGCCATCATAAATTCTTTGTGTGAGGTCTGTGAGAAGAGTGTTTGTTGAGTGTAGTGGTCTGAAACCATGTTGTGTGGATGCAAGGGGAATGTGTGGTGTGATTTGGGTGATGATGAGGCGTTCGATAATCTTGGAGGGGGTGCAAAGGAGGGTAATGGGGCGGTGTGATGAGGGTAGTGTGGGGTCTTTATTGGGTTTGGGGATAGTGATGATGTTTCCGTGTTTCCAGATGTTGGGTATTGTGTTGTGTGAGTAGCTGTGGTTTGCTATGTTAGTGAGTGCTTGTATGCCTTGTGGTCCGAGGTGTTTGAGGTGAATGTTGCTGATGTTGTCTGGACCACAGGCAGGTGAGTGTTTGAGGTTGTGGATGATGTGGTTTGTTTGATGGTTTGTGAATGGTGTATGGACTGAGTCAGTGGGGAAGTTTCTCCTGCGTCTGATGACTCGTCGGTCTTCAGGGTGCGGGTGAAGGTGGCTGGTGTGGGAAAAGTGCTGGATGAGGGTGTTTGCTTGTTGTTTGTTTGAGGGTATGATGTTTGTTGTTGTGATGGCTGCGTGTGATTGTGTAGTGTTGTTGTTGGATAGTGTGATGCTGTTTAGTGTTTTGTAAAGTTTTTTGGTGTTTGTTTTGTGATTGTGTTGACAAACCTTTGCCAATTTAGTGTTTTCTATTCTTTGATTTTGTTGTTTATTTGTGTTTTTAGTGTTTGTATTTGGTGTACTGTGTGATGTGTGAGTGGGGTTGGGGGTGAGTGTTTGAGTTTGTCTCGTTGTCTGATGAGGCCCTGAATTTCTGATGTAAAGTTGGGGTTGTATTTTCTTCTGTTGCCTCTGGGGATGTGTTTGAAGTTTGCAGTTTGTATGATTGTGTTGAATTTTTGTATGGTAGTGTTGATGTTTGTGATGGGTGTATTGTTCAGTTTTTCAAAGTGATCTTCTGTGTCTGTAGTGAAGATGTCCCAGTTGGCTTTGGTGTAGTTAGTGTATGTGTGTCTGTGGCCAGCTGGGGTGATTCTTGATTTAGTTGTGATGATGATTGGGAGGTGGTCGGAGCCGAGTGTGTTGACCGCCTTCCATGATGTTCTGGGTGCTAGGTTGGGGGAGCAGAAGGTGATGTCGGGTGATGTTGGTTGGTAGAGGGCTTGGTGAGGGATGTGGGTGTGTTGGTGTGTGTTGTTTAGTGTGATGAGGTTGTCTGTTTGGGAGAGGATTTCAAGTCCTCTGTTAGTGTCTGGGTTGTTGATGTACCAGGCCAGTTCTTGTTGTTGTTGAATGTGGAGGTAAGAGGTTTGTGATCAGTCAAGACATGAAAGGAAGTAACGGAAGTGTTTGATGGCTTTGTAGATGGCGAGAAGTTCTCTGTGGAAAGCGCTGTATCTTGATTCCGCTGGAGATAGATTCTTGGAGAAGAAGGCGAGTGGCTTCCAGTCATCACCGTGGAGTTGTTGTAGGACGGCACCCATACCTGTGTCGGATGCGTCGGTGCAGATGGCTGTGATGGCGTCTGGAGTAGGGAAGCAGAGGGAGGTGGCTTCTCCGATGGCATTGGTAGCATTGGTGTAGGCTTGATCAGTGGTGTCTGACCATGTTAGTGATTGACTGACCTCTCTTGCAGGGTTTCAGCATGTTGTAGAGAGGCTGAAGGAGTGCTGCACAGTGTGGGATGAATCTGTTGTAGTAGTTGAGCATCCCCAGGAAGCGCTTCAGTTCGCATTGTGTTGTGGGTCTTGGGAACTGCTGGATAGCTTCCTGTCTTGAAGGTGTGGGAGAGATACCAGAGGAGGAAACGGTGTGTCCAAGGAATTGGGTAGTGTTAACACCGAAAGAGGACTTGGCAGTTGAGTTGAGTTGTATGCCGTAAGTTTGGAATCTCTCAAATACCTGTGCAAGATGTTGCTGGTGGGTTTCTTCATCGGGGCTGGCGATAAGGACGTCGTCGACATAGGCGAAGCGGAAGGGCAGTCCGCGTAGTACTTCGTCAATGAATCGCTGGAAAATCTGTGCAGAGTTCTTGAGACCGAAGGGCATCCTGACATATTCAAATAAACCAAAAGGGGTTATGATGGCTGTTTTAGGAATATCATCAGGGTTCACAGGGATTTGATGGAAGGCCTTGATGAGGTCGAGATTGGAGAAGATAGTGGTGCCAGTAAGTTGAGAAGAGAAATCTTGGATGTTAGGGATAGGGTATCTGTCCATAACTGTCTTACTGTTTAATGCTCTGTAGTCGCCGCAGGGTCTGATGTCGCCGTTCTTCTTGTTGATAACATGGAGTGGAGAGAAGCCCAGTTGCTTGAACTTGGTCTGATAATACCTAGGTCGAGGAGTGACTCGAATTCAGCCATGGCGAGTTTGTATCGTTCAGGGGTGAGTCTTCTGGCTTGGCGTAGGTTGGGGCTCCAGTGGTCTCCATGTACTGAAAGGCGTGATGCTTGGCTGGCGTGACTGCAGAGGATGGCTGTGTGAGAGAGGGGTAAGACTTGAGTAAAGATGCATACCTGTTGTCAGCTGAGATTGTAGACAGCTGTGTGCATGAACCTTTGGCGATCGAAGTGTTGGCAGATAAACCAGTGAGTGGATCGTACAACTTATGGTTCTTGAGGTTGATGGAGAGATTGTAGTGGGTGAGGAAGTCTGCACCAAGGATGAGTTGGGAGACGTCAGCGACGTAGAAGGCCCACTCAAGCGCTTGTCAAAGGTGGAGTTCAACCTTGAGGGTGAGCTTGGTGTAGACTGGTATAGTGGAACCGTTGGCTGCGAATAGTGAAGTGATGGGAGGTAGTGTCCGTTGGCTGGCTGTAGCGGGGAGAACACTGATTTCAGCGCCTGTGTCTACTAAAAAGAATTTATGATTGAGTGGATCCCAGATGTGGAAGAGTGTGGACTTCTGACTGCAGGCACTATGGACCACTAGTGACTGCTGGTGTAGTTTCCCGAATTGAATGAACAGGGTTGCTGGCAATGGTGTGTATTTTTACCAAAACGATGATGATAGTAGCACATACCGTTAGTGTTGGAGGTGTTGCAGGAGTCTCTGCTGCGGGACCTGTGGAGATGGAGAACAGGCACGAGACTGTTGTTGAACTTGTATTTTCAACTCACTTACTTGAACTGCCAGGCTGGAGATGAGGTCCTTGAGTTGGGAGACTTCGTTAGAGGAGGTGATGTTGCAGATGTTTGTTTCGTTCAGGATGGTGTCCATGAACTCATCTGCGAGCTGGGCGAGGTCTTCCAGGGATAACTTGCCTTTTACTGTGAAGAGGTTGCGTTGGATGGTCTGCGGAAGATGCTGGTAGAAGAGGTGGGTGAGGATGGTGGTGTCGAAGGACTGCTGGTGTGTACCGATGAGTTTCTTCATCCGTCGGAGTAGGTCAGTAGGCTTTTCGTTACCTAGCTCTTCCTTGGATAGAAGTTCCTGGAGTCGTGTAGAGAGAGAAGCTTCAAGACGTGTGGTGATGGCGGTCTTGAGGTCTTCGTATGGAGTGTCACTGGTGCTGGCAGCTGTGACAGAATCTGAGAGTTGGGAGAGAACTTCAGGAGGAAGGAGGGCTGTGGCGGTACTAAACTTTTTGAGACTGGAGGTGATACGATGTGCTCTGAAGTTAACTTCAAGAATGGTGAACCACAAGATAGGGTCGTGAGAAGAGAAGGATGGAGCACAGAAGTTAGAGATGGTGGGGGTAGCGTCGGGGATGTCTTGAGGTTCAGACATAGTGAAGATAGAGAAAGGCAGCAATGGGTGAGGTAGGGAGAAGAAGTAGGTAGTGGAGGAAGAAGTGGTTGTGCTAAGTTAGCAGTGAGAGAGAGAGAGATGGTGGCGGCGGCAGCAGGTAGCGTGGGTAGCTGCAGGCACGCAGGAGGCGGCTGGCTAGAGTTGCTGAGGAGAAGGCAGAGATGCAGTGGAACTGTGGAAGTGAAGAGTGGCACAAACAAGGATAATAGACTATAAAGGATAGTCCAGTGAAACGTCATAGTGATGACGTGGTAAATATCCGTGACGTCACGGGAGGCTCTGTGGCTAGCTGGTGCGCAAACCTTGCCTGCTCACTAGTTAAAATATGAGACATAAAGATTATATCAGCTGATATTAATTGAAATAATGAGTTTCTTGGTAGCTGCACCTTGGTAGGTTAAAAAGATAAGAAGCATACTGATATAACGGCAATTGTACAACTCTACATCAGTTGTTGAAATAGAATAATGGACTATAAATCTGGAAACCTTCCATGACCAAGATTGATATCAAGTCACGTTCGCATCTCTAAGCCCATATTTGTACAATAGTTGCTAATCTTTGGTGTCTTTATATTCCACACAGTTTAAATTGATCATTATAATTTGAAGTAAATGTGTTTGTAGTGTGTTGTCATCAATAGATTTCCAGAAATTCCAAGACAGATCTCTACCACTGCCCACTGGTGCGGCGTATACTCACTAGAAGTAGGCCCAGGCCTACAGTACTACTTGGCATTGATAATAGGGTCTTGATTTAGACTGATAATTTTACGTGTTTAATTCTTGATGGATGATTAACTAGCCTACTAATCATATGGATATAAAGCAACATTTTTATAAATCATGACCTAGCTGACTTAATGAGATCATTAGTCGATCATCCTTGGTAGCAGCCTACAGGTTTTTAACCTTGGTTACAAAGTATTTAGATTTACTAGTGCTAGGTTATATTCATATATCTATCACTCGAAAGATTATATAATAACCTATTACTTTGATGTAAAGGTAATTTCTATTGATAATTCTACAGGAGAGCTCCATCTGGATTTTTTCAATGTTATAAAAAGGATTTCCATACCTATTTAGTATTTCCAACTGCCCTATTTCTAAAATATGTCCCTTTCAACCCCTCCAACAGGAGACCCGAAAAATGCCCTGAATAGGTCCGAAGATTGCCCCAATTAGGTCTGAAAAATGCCCAGTATTTATTGAAAGAATTACCGTTTTGTAGCAGTGTTGTCAGATCCAGCTAGATCCCAGTACTTTGCCCCAGTCATTTCCTTTACTTTACCACGGTCATTTCCCGGTAGTTTGCCCAGGTTAGGTCCTGGTAGTCTGATGCGGTCTAGGTTAGGTTAGGTAAGGTTAGACTAATTTCAAAATGCCCCATTTGATATTTACCAAATGTCCCATTCAAGGTCACTTATATATTACTTACACCTCCAATGATTTTAAAAAGTAGAAAAATAATGAATCGGAATATGAATACAAGATACTGTATGTTGAATGTAATTATATATTTATTAACATATACTTTGCAAAATGAAATGTGTACCAAAAATAAAGTACAGTACAGTAATAAATGTTTCTTGTCATAGAATTAAGTGTATCAATATCCTTATGAAGTACTATTGTAACGGTTGTTACTATGTAGTGAAGATGTTTGTTATCTTCACTTAGGGTTAATGGCAAACAAGGTTGTGTGGGTCTAGTCTAGTCTGTCTATAGTCTGTCTTGTCTGTCTATTTCTTCAGGTTTTACATTGCATATAAAGTTTTATAGCTAACCTGGAAGCTAACCTGGAATATGATCATGTGACTATATTTTATAGTCAACCTGGAATATGCTTAATCATATACATAAAGGTTGCCTGCTACAATACTCCCCCCCTTAGTGACGAGGAAGGAGGAACGATACAGTCTTCTTATGGCGTCCGCTTGCATTGTGGAGAAGTTGTAGAACGTATCAGTAGCGTGGAGTTGTAGGCGTAGTTGTTGTTGTTGTAGTGGTCGAGGTCGTAGAGTAGAGTGTAGCAGGAAAGCTGGTGCATGTGCGCGTGCGTGCGTGAGCGTGTTGCTGCAGTGCCAATTAAATCGAACTCAATGAGTCCCTGAGCTTACGATTTTTAATGTCGACAACAAGGTCGAAGCTTGTCAAAAAATCGGTGCCCAGAATGGCTTGTGTGCGCGAGTGCGTGCTCGTGTGCGCGAGTGTGCACGAGTGTGCGCGAGTGTGCACGAGTGTGCGAGAGTGCGTGCGCGTGTGTACGCGAGTGTGTGTTTGCGTGCGCGTGCGTGTGTGTCTGCAGGCGTGTGTGCGCGCGCGTGCGTGTGTGCGCGTGCATGCGTGTGAGTCCGCAGGCGTGTTTGTGCGCGTGTCCGCAGGCATTTGTACGTGTGTGTGTGTGCGCATGTGTGTGTGTCTGCTCTGCCAATGGAAGTCAATGACCCCTGGGCTTGCGATTTTTACTGTCGACAACAGGGTCGAAGTTTGTCAAAAAAATCGGCGCCCAAATTGGCTTGCACGTGCTTGAGCGTGCGCGTTTGTGAGCAGTTTGGGACTAGGTCGTCGTTGTTTGCCATGGTCACCCCGGGGTCACCAATGTAACGGTTGTTACTATGTAGTGAAGATGTTTGTTATCTTCACTTAGGGTTAATGGCAAACAAGGTTGTGTGGGTCTAGTCTAGTCTTTATTGTCTAGTCTGTCTATAGTCTGTCTTGTCTGTCTATTTCTTCAGGTTTTACATTGCATATAAAGTTTTATAGCTAACCTGGAAGCTAACCTGGAATATGATCATGTGACTATATTTTATAGTCAACCTGGAATATGCTTAATCATATACATAAAGGTTGCCTGCTACACTATCACTATCAGTCTATGAATATAATCACAGTGGAATTGCACGTTTTCTAGAAAAACTAGAATCTAACTTTAATTTTATCATAATATATAAATCATTATGGTATATATAAAGCAAAACTAATGCAATTAGAATTTACATAATACTGTACTATTACAGTCAGTCCATGAGTATAGTAACTGGAATTGTACAGGTTTGGAAATTGTATAAATAAACTTAATTTCTGTCACAATATATTTACAAAACATTATGTTATATATAAGTAAAATTATTGCAATTAGAATATATGTAATACTGTAGTATCACAGTCAGTCCATGAGTATATTCACTTTGGAAATTGTAAAAACAAACTTAATTTCTATCACAAGAGGCAATTGCGTACAGCACAATGAAACCACATTATGTGCATCAGAGAGACATTATTTTATACTGTAGGGGAATTACTAATATCTTATTTTTTTTTCATTTTCTTGCAAGGGTTTTTCTGCAATTCATATTTTGTGACTAAATCTTGGAGGTGAGTGTTAATTTTCCTTAATATTTCAACTACAAGTTCTACTTTCGTTAATTTTTCCTGGAAGTTTTCATTCATTATAGGAAAGTTGTCGCTTATTTTGGTACTTTCATTTTGTCATTGTACATAAGCATTTCTAAGCTTTGTATCATTATTTTTCAGTTCATTCGCTTTTTCAGAAAGTACCGAACTGTATTGCATTAGCATTTTTCAGACTAATGAGCTCAACTTTCTGAGAGATAACGGCTAACTTAACACTTTTCAACTCATCATGTCTGGGAATACAAACACAGCATGATCAGCATACTGCAGTTGAGAAAATATGATGTGTATCTCTGGTATCTTATTGTGCTGGCTGGACTGTCGCATCAAGTACCACTTCTGGTGTATTATCTGTGAAGGAATTAATGTTAAAGGCATATAATCAGATGACACTTGTTTGTATATACTGTACAAAAATATAGAATAAATTATGTAGGCTAGATAGATAGATATAAATAGATGTATGCTATGACTCTTCCATCATCTTCATATTCGTCATGGGTTAAAATTACCTCATATAGGTATAAAGACCTGGGAAAGACAATGAGACTATTTTCAAGAATATGTATCGGGTATTTTTCAAGAATATTTTTGATCTGGTCGTGCTTAGATAATTATTGTCTATCTATTTATATATCTATTGCCAGACGCCTCAATCTCCAACGGGGTGAATGAATTGCCTCCACACACCTTTGTCCCCCGTCAACTGGCGTCCCTCCTACTACCCAACGCCACTCTTACTCATATACTTCTACCTCACTCTCATACACATTTTTATCCAATCTCTCGCTTCCTATACACTCTACATGACCGGACCACAAAGGTGTTTTCTTTTCACTCTCTCCGTCTAATACTGTTAAACTATGCACTCTTTTTATAAAATAAAATAAAAAAAAATCTCAATTTTTTTCGTTGAGCAGACCCTCTTGTGCTTCATGTGCATCACCTCTGGCATCTTCTTGTGCATGAGGAATAGCATCTTGAACCACTTCTGGTGTATTATCTGTGAAGGAATTGATTTTAGAGGCACAGAATCACATGACACTTGTTTGCATATACATAAGAAAAGAATAAATAAATGTTTGGCCCTTCCATTATTTTCTTATATGCATTATCCAGCCCTACTCTTAATATACTATAATTACTGTATTGTGAAACTATGAAGTGCAGGGTACGTCTGATACCATCTGATACTGTATAGCCTATGTACTATACACAGACATTTTTAAGAAGAAAACAAAAAATCTCGCCATATCCTTCATTGAGCAGACCCTCTTGAAGTACTGGTACCAGTAGCTGTCTACACCTGCTGAATAATTTTTCTCGGCGAGCCTCCGTACCAGCTGAAAATGAAATGAATGTTACAGTATTCAGACCTAATCAAAATCCATGGGTTAAATCATGATTGCATAAATGGACCAAATATCCATATAAGAAAAACTTCTGAATTTCTACTACTATTACCTACTACTGTAACCTACATTGGGCCATTGAATGATGGTTTTAATATATTAAATTCACCACAAGTACTTTATTTTAAAAATATAACCCACCTTACCCCCAAACAAAAATAGGGAAGAGAGAAATTGGTTATAGATACAATACTGTAGCCTACCTAGATATTCCCAAGTTAAGTTATCACTAGTAGGGGATGCAGTTAGTATTGGGCTACATTTCTAACAGAATTAGGTAGACTTGGCCTGGCCTAACCTAACCTACATACCGCACTGTACAGTAGAGTATCATAAGGTGGGGTAAAGTTAAAAATATGTACAGTATAAGCAAATAGCTGAGGGTGCAATGATACAATAACAATCTCAACATACCTGGTTCTCGATTAGAATTTGGAAGGTGCAGAGTCGGTACAGCTCAAGGTTGCAATATTCTAATCTTCTTTGGAGATCTATTACATCGTTGATTGTTCAAAGCATCGGAATATTTTTACAAGTTGCCACAACTCGATTTTAAAAATTTTACTATTACCAGTGTTTATATTTCACTATTACAAACCACTTTTCTATATACCATTTGCCTCGCAGATGCGGTATATCATTAATTAGCTCTTATAAGTGTAGTGGGTGTCGTATTTTTCCAGAGTCCAAAAATTTCGTAACATTGGCTTTTTTACACATTTTTTATTACAATATGCTTTATTTCATCTTGTACTACAATATTTCTTAGTAGCATTTCCGTTATAAATGCGTTATAAGGCCACTCTCACGATTTCTAACCAATGTGTTTGCAAGTCAAAACAAATATGGCTGCCATTGGGCATTGAATTCAATACATAGGTCAGCTGATCTATGAGCCCCACAGTGCGACCTGGTGGCACATTTTTTAACTTCAAGCCAAATCTAACCAACCAGTTTTTCACACAATTCTATCATCTTGTTATTGACCAATCACAAACCTACAACACGTGACTACGTCACTGAAACTTCAGTCTCTCCATTTATCTTGCCAGTATAACATTAGTGTCTGTCTGTGGAGGAGGTATATCCTTGGCTCACCTCGTTAACTCACCTGGCTGCTTGGTTTTACGAATTTTTACTGGAGAAACACAGAAATTATACAAAAAAACACTTGTGCCTCTTATTGAAAAATAAATTAGTCCATGATCAGTTATAATAACTGGTTTAAAGTGCTTTGAATATAAGGTCATCCAGTCCACCTACCACCAATACAACTTGCCAGAATACAACACTACCACCTACTCTTCAACTCCACAAGAACCAGTACCTTCCACATAATTTGCTTCCAATTAAGGTAAATTGGTGTATGAAACAAGGGGTCTGATTTGGTCTTCCTAATTCTATAACAAATTGATGTTCTGGTTAAGACCGAAGGATGCCAAGGTTAGGTCCCGAAGGATGCCATGATTTGGTCTCGAAGAATGCCAAGGTTAGATCCCGAAGGATACCAAGGTTAGGTGCCGAAGTATGTCATCATGGTTAGGTTCCGAAGGATGACAGGGTTAGGTTCCGAAGGATGCCCCCATCTAGGTTAGGTTAGGTCAGGTCAGGTAAGGTCTTTTTAATTCTTTAATATCTCGATGCTTTGGTTAAGACCGAAGGATGCCCGATCCAGGTTGGGTCAGAAAAAAGTTGGCTCGGGTTTTTAATTTTTCAATATTTATGCTCGTTGAAAACTGGAAAACCCGAGCCAAGTTTGGCAAAACTTGGCTCGAGTTTTCCAGATTTATGCTTGTTGAAAATTGGAAAACCCGAGCCAACTTTTGCCAAAACTTGGCTCGGGTTTTCTAATGTTCCAGATTTATGCTTGTTGAAAATTGGAAAACCCGAGCCAACTTTTGCCGAAACTTGGCTCAAGTTTTCCACTTTTGACATTTATGGCATGTCATGAGTGCAATCTAGAAAGGCAAATATACTATATTATGAGTTTTCACCCCACCCAAAACCCCCGATTTCCCAGGCTCTACCCCAAGATTGTTGGATGGGGGGGAGGGGGGCTATCTCCAAAACGAAGCATTTCCTAAAGAAACGAAGGTCAACATCACTCAAATCACATTAAAACCTTCTAGGAATTATATATTTTTCCTATGAAATCCTGTTGTGGCAACTTGTAAAAACTTACCAAAGCATCTCTTGGGACGTAGTTTGTTGTCTTAATTTGTAGAGAGCATACTCGGGCCAATTCAACATTAAATTAGTCCTCACGTTTGCACGCCGATATCCACTTTATGGCTTTCTCTTGGTCTTTTAGGTACCGAAAGAGCTTCACCCTGTCTATTTTTGCATGTCTACTGCCATTATTGCAATTGTACATAGCACATACACCCACAATATGGCACAGACATTCACTTTAAGTTGAACTAGTGACTGAGTCTGGGCACCAGACAAGGTTTGTTTACAAGTGTGACGTCACTCCCGCGGTGCATTGTGGGAAAACAAGTGTCTAGTGGACTATCCTTTATAGTCTATCATCCTTAGGCACAACTGAGTAGAGAGTGTTGTCAATAAATATTGAATGAACTACCGTTATTGGGTACGGTTTTTCTACCTTCATTACCCACTTATTTAGACCTTTCTAAGACTATTTTCTTCTATGGCATTTCCTTCGCGCAAATTTCCACGATAGGGCATATTCAAATGGGGCATTTTGAAATTAGCCTGACCTTACCTGACTTGACCTAACCTAACCTAGACCTCATCAGACTACCGGGACCTAACCTGGGCAGACTACCGGGACCTAACCTGGGCAAACTACCGGGAAATAACCGTGGTAAAGTACAGAGAATGACCGGGGCAAAGTACTGGGATCTAGCCGGATCTGGCAACACTGCTACAAAACGGTAATTCTTTCAATAAATACCAATATATCTAGCGAGCCAGTGGTAGCGGGGTGCTGGTCAGGAGATGTAGTCACTACGGGGTCACCAAATGTTGCGAGTGCAACTAAGGTTGTCTCCTTTTTATCCTGTGCAAGAACTGTGAGAAGTTTGTGTGCATCTCGTAGCCGTATTTAGTCCGTTAGTTGCTATGGTAGGATGAGTAAAAACATTCCTTTCAGCGGCAGCTGTATTCCCAGGTTGTATGTTCTGGGCGACTGAGTAGTCTTATTTACAATGCATGTATAAAGTACATCTTCCAGAGTATTTCTGGTAACAATTAAATATAACAATAAATATATATACATGTTGCATATCAATAGAAAGAGTATTTGATTTTACATTTGATGGTAAAAATGAATAATGAGTTGCCATGCCCAGTCGCAGCTGAGCGGGCATGCAAGTTGCAAAATAGGTGATAGGTCAAAAGGTAAGTTAGGTCGAGTACCTGAGAGAGAATGGATTTATACCTGGTACATTCTAAGGGTTACAATTTTAAAACATGTGTATACCTTGATAGGGGTTACTAATACAAATATGTGTATGCACACTACAAGTCCTTCCTAATTCCACCCTGGCTCTGGTCCTCTCCTTATTACCAGAACGTATAATTTATTATCACGTCAACTATAAACAGGGAATGCGACAGGATGACTTATTACAATCCCACATATCTGACAGTCACAATGACAGCAGCATGACACCTTCCCTCCCAAGTCATGATTATGTAGCATGACCAGGACAATCTATAGGGAGTATAACCTTGATATATTTTACTGTGTGGAATTATATTATTTTACACTGCAGGTAAACGTCACCAAATGATTTCACTCGTCACAGGGAAAGCCTCCGCCTCAAGGGCTTAATGAAAGAATACAAAAAACAACAACAACTGAAAACAACAGCAACAACAACTGTAACAAGAACATTTGATAGATTTATAAATATCTTGTGCGAGGGGCAAGAATTATGTTTGTAAACTGAAATTAATTATTGTCTTAAAGCTCTCTCTCTCTCTCTCTCTCTCTGAGTCCAGTCAGTCACCATGACAAAGCAACAATGACGGGCCTCTCATATATGCCAAGCTAGCGTGATTTTGCATTTTTCTTCCAGAATTAATATTTGGGGTCTAACACCTTCTCTCTCGTCCCATAGTGTCTTACAGGCCTAGGACGGTCTTCTTTCAACCTCGAATTAATAATAAAGTTATTTTTTTTAAGTCTGTGAAGATGAAAACACTGTAACTGCATAGAGCTGTTTAAGAAATGCTTTAAAACTACTCATACCACATTATTGCTCCTCAAATCTACACAATCTACAATATCATGAATTTCTGAAGGACAGGAGGAAGGAATGAACTATTGCAGGCAACTAACTATTCGTCATCCCCAAGTTGTACAGGAATTGTCACTTTTGATTAATTTCGAATATCGATTTACTTGTCCGTTCTTTTTCCATATACAGGGCCAGATTTTTCCAGTTCAATCACATTAGTAAGGGCCTTATCATTATCTATATACAGAATGGAGAACTGATAAAAACTTAGCGTAACCGGAGGGAGAAGTAAAATTAGTTGTGTTTTTAGCTTCTTCTGCACCAGACAAAGTTTATATTCTTCCAATAGTGTTTTAGGCAAGATAGATTAGCCTATAGGGTTAGGGATGACATTCATTATTAAGACAGATTCATATAAAGTTTAAAGAGCCATCCTGATCGTCAACAGTATCGTCTAGCTCGTGAATATCTATCTTCACCGTAAATTATTAGATTCATAAATAATTTCTGGCACGGGGCGGGTCGAATAACAAACAACAGCAGGGTCACTGATACAAATGTTGAAGTACCTAAAATATTTCTGAAGTAGACCAAGCAAAAAAAAAAAAAAAAAAAAAACATGTACTGAAATGACAGAGAGTTGATATGGTTGTACTCTTTTATACAGTACTATTTACGTTAAGTGCACATCCTAACATCGAAGATTTTAATTAAGTTTAACTTGAAAACATCACTGATCTTACCTATGATTATAAAAATTACCGAATGTTTTTAAAGTCGAACGTAATACAAACAAAGTGGCTAGAATTGGCATAACTGAACAATATCGGACATCCGCAAGTGGTCGTAGCATCCTTTCCCAAGTGCCAGACGTATGTACAATAATATTTCGTCCAGGAAAATGATCGGTAGTTCGGTATATTCTGTGTTGTGTGGCAATATAACGTGTGTTTGCAAACATCATATTACATCAAATTAAACATCCTGATACAACACTTTGATATGTCATTGTTAGTTAATGAACTTGGCGATATACTTAAAAAACTTCAATTTATTAAGTTGCTTTTCTACTGAGCATGCGTTGTTTATTAGTGTGTAGCATAAAACATTATAGACACGGGACAATAGCATTTGCTGTACGACATTTTAGTGCCGTCTATTAAAAAGGGTAATTCATCCGTAGCAGCTGAGAAACAGAGCCCAATTCTTTGGGGCATCTGGCGTTGCAGGGTTCAGTGTTATTGTTGTTAGTGTTGTTGTTGTGTTGTGAGTGACCTTGGTGTTTTAGTGTAGAGTTAGGAGCGACCTTGTGTACCCCTAAAACTGTTGTTGTGTTGTGAGTGACCTTGGTGTTGTTATAGTGTAGTTTTATGAGCGACCTTATGTACCCCTAAAACTGTTGTGTTGTGAGTGACCTTGGTGTTGTTGTAGTGTAGTTTTATGAGCGACCTTGTGTACCCCTAAAACTGTTGTGTTGTGAGTGACCTTTGTGTTGTTATAGTGTAGTTTTATGAGCGACCTTATGTACCCCTAAAACTGTTGTGTTGTGAGTGACCTTTGTGTTGTTGTAGTGTAGTGTTACGAGACACCAAATACACCACTAGAGATGTAAATGTTGTGAGTGACTTTGGGGTTGGTGTATTGTATTGGATTGGATTTACAGTGCTGTAGTGTTGTGAGTGATCCTGAGATCTTTTGTGTCATAGTTCAACAGATAAGGAGCTTCGACAAACATAATTATCTAGGCCTGTATACCTCTTTGCAACAGACTGAGGGATTTGTGTATAACTGAGAAGAGGAGTACGTGAAGATGTGGGTAGAGGCATTGCTACTGGTGCTGCTGTTTCTGCTACTGAAAAAGGTGCTGCGTAAACCAGATGGACTTCCCCCGGGTAAGTTACACACGCACACACAGAGGGAGAGAGAACACCGAGATCCCAGATTAGGCAGTGCAGTAAATAAATACGAAAATAAAGTTTTTTTTTTCCTCTAGCACAAGGCCGTACGATATAGACTAAGTATAAGAAAATAAAAGAAATAAACAACATACAAGTCTGTTGTTGTAACCTATTAGAAGGATATTTTAAAGTACATTCTTAAATGACATAAAACAAATCCATGAACATTTCAATATATATTTTTAAATTCTTTAGTTTGATGTTTCCCCTAGAATATATGGTATATCAAATGCGTTAGACCCCGTACAGGGTATTGCCTTTAGTGATCTGGGCAATATTTTAAGTGTTTTGGCGTCCCTTCGACCCTAGCTACTCCCTTTCAGTTCTTCAACTGTCCCTCTTTTCCTTCTATTTCCTTCCTGCTTGCTGTCTCACCTCTTTGTCACCTTTTTTTTGGCGCTAAATGACCTCGCTGTTGCGGCGCCTAATATCAATCAATCAATCAATCAAATGCGTCAAGTTGTTGAAAGTCCTTTTTTTAATTATGTCCCGTAACCAAGACTAACATTCCACAGGCAGGTGGGGACTTCCTCTGGTGGGATATATTCCTCTGTTCGACAAGCGACCTATACTGGAACAACTGCAAGATCTCCGAAAGCAGTATGGTGATGTGTACACGTAAGTACCAATTGTTAATACAATAATGGTCTAAACACCAAGAGTAAAGCCACCACCAACAACAGTAATAGTAAAACAGACTTGAGTGTTGGTACAGTCGAGGCACATAGTTTTTGACCAGACTTCCCCATACATCCTGATCAATGACTATGTGCCGCGACTGTACACCTTACATCTCATATATTTAATATCTTCCGGAAATCCCCACAATGAACGATTTAAAGACTTTAGCGAATTATTAGATTGTAATGGAGTTATTAGGAAATATTCTTGATATTTCCCAGTCTTATATCACGCTGAATTGAGAGCATATAATTCATTAAGCCTATTCTATTAAGAGTACTTAAGGGTTATATGAAATAGTCTGGGAAAAGGAGATTATATCGATTCCTCCAAACTGTGCTAAGCCGCAGCACTTATACTGAGAGAGCTTGTTTCATGAGACAGCTTTCTTGGAGGAATCAGTAGCCGTCAATTCGTCGACAATATTAAAAGACCGTCTCTTTATGGAGCTGCACCTGTGTCATGTGATGCTCAACTTATGTGCTTCATTTGTATTTAATCAAATTTAAGTAGGCACTGATAAAAAAAACTGTACAAGCTAACTGACCTTCACTTCTACTGGTATTCCAGATGGAGGGTAGGAACACAGTTGATGATCTTCATACACGACTACAAGCTAATTAAGGAAGCTTACAGCAAGTCAGAAGTTACTGAAAGGCCCAAATGGTGGTTCTATAATGTAGGGCAGAATCCTGGCCTTGGTGAGTGTCTACATAGTCTGTTGTATGTCTGATTGTTATATCGTTAATTTAGCCACCTTCTGAGTGTGGCGTGAAGAGGTATAATAAATTATTGAATTACTGATTACACAGTGTGACAAATATAAAAGAACTGAGATAAGCATAATTGATTTTTAGAAGTATGTACATCATATTTGCAAGACTGAAACTTGTATTAGGATAGTGGGTACCGACCCCATTACTCTTCAAATGGTACAAGCTTTGAGGTCTGCTCTGTTTGGCACTCTTTTCAAAAGTGGCACTTATTGAATGTTGACCGTGTTCATCTGAATTTTATAAAGAAATGATTCAATTGTTGCACACCATTGGGGTTATTTCGGACTGAAAACCATTTATGTTTTATTGTATAATATACTCGTATGTATGTTACAACTGTTATATCTGTGCAATGTAATATTTATGTTAACATAATATGTTGCTGGTCCAGGTATTTCAGGAAGTAGTGGAGAGAGGTGGCAGAACAACCGGCGTTTTACTCTACGTCAACTGCGTGATCTGGGCATGGGCAAATCTAGGCTGGTGGCAGCAGTGCACAGACAGGCTAGTATGTTGGTGGAGGAGATAAAGAAACAGTCAGGCCAGCCAGCACCCATACCTCATGCTCTTAATGTTGCTATCATCAACGTTATCTGGCAGATGGTTGCAGGTAAATTTAACTCAAAGAAACACAGCTGTGCTTAAAAGTTACCACATTTCATACAAAAATTGCAGTATTATATTGAATTCCGAGGGTTAAATTTAAATATAGATGATATCGATGAATATTTCTGTTAAAATAGACACTTGAACTGTTGTGGGGAGAATGTAATTCCGTTTTTTTCTAGTACTTTGCATTCTTTAATCATATAAAATTCTTCAGTTCGCTCAGTCTGGCGTTATTCATCTTAAGTTATATCAGAGGTGGTTGATCTTTAATTGGATTAAAGGTTACTGTCCACAATCAATACAACTTCTTTCCTTGTGCAGGCATCCAGTTTGAGGTTGCTGATCCGGAGATGAAAAAGTTTCGGGGTATGATGCTCGATCTTTTCTCGGTAATGGATCGTTTATTCATTCCTGATCTCATGCCTTGGCTTCTTCAAATAATGCCCAAGACATTGTCAGACCGAATCTTCAAGATGGACCACGTAATGGGAATGATAGAGAAGTTCTTTAATTACTTCAAGGTAAGTAAGTGCAGTTTTCTTTCTTATTCGCATTTCCTGTTGGAAAATTCATTACAGGTTTTAAACCCATTAGCCTACTACATAAAGACGGACTTTCCCATTGGCCTACTCCCTGTATATTCTTTTTCTATTTGCACTCTGTGTATTCCAGCTCACTTTTAAAATAATTCATATTTAGTCTCTCTAACGGTACCACTCTCTGCCTTGGGATTTCTTTCCATCCCTGGCTCAATATGTTATCAGTTCTGAGCAATGCATTGCTTACCCAAGTAATTTCCTTTCATATATAGTGTCAGGAGATCAGCTTGAACATAAGCGTGTGTCATCATTACATTATTAATCCCTGCTGCGTAATGGGACCACAAAATAGTTCCTGAGAGGTCAGTAACATGCACCAAGAAATAAAAAGAGTGAGGTCCAAAATCAGCTATTATTTTGTTCAAGATGCCTAGACACATTCCGTTTGATGAAGCACAAGTCATAGTCGCAGAACAGTTCAGAGATATGTTTAAGTAACATTCATCTGCTGTTAATTTTCTCCCTCTAGGATGAGCAATAATATCGGTTTTACAATCATTATCTCTTCTGACTGGGACAGTTTGCTTAGTAAGTTCTCTCTTCCTGTGCTATATAAATCCAAAGCCCAATAATTCGTAGTTACAAAATGGTCGAGTGAAGATAATATGGGAACTGTGTGAACACTGTTACGGACGGAGGGTAGAGATACGGTACAGTAATAGTCACTAGACTAGACTTACTCCAAAGTTAGCTATCAACAGAATAAAATAGCACTGGGTGGCAGGTATCTGACTATTAAAGTTATGAATTATAAGTAAAAGTACAAACCCAGCTTATATGAAAGAATGCTAACACAACCCAGAGACCGTCCATACATATAACCAGGTTCGGATACAATGAATAAAAGATGATAGAGAAACTACTCTGATTTTCTATAATATATATCAACAATAAGAACAAACACAAAGACAAACAATAAACACTGAAAGAATTAGTAAATGAAATCAGGATTCCCAACTATGACAGAACGTGAGACAGAGTTCCCAGAATATATAATGCACTTGCAATAATCACTCAATAACTCACTACCACTGTGTCATCACTTCAATAACACAAGGCTCTAGGCACACGTAAACACAGAATTAATCTATCAATAATAATAGTAAGTTAGCACTTCACTGGCACATATAATAAATACACATCAATGCATCACAACACACATGTAATAATAGTAATAATAGTAATATCAAGTTATTATGAGAGTGACCCTATGTTACTGTGAGAAGAATATAGAAGTAAACACAATTTATACTTATCAAACGTTGCGAGTCTCCATCCGAATCTCACCACACTCACTCACTTACAAAACCCAAACTGAGTTGTCCCTGTCCCACTGGTAACTGAGCTCTACAGCCTTAACCCCTTGCCTTATATTCTATTGGCTAAACAAAGGGTATACTGTTAGCTTCACAAAGAAAAACAAGCGTGTCTCCGAACTGTTACTTTAACACTGACTTAAGCACACATCACTCCTACGTTCCCTCCCAAGAAACTATTGGAAGTCAATAGGAATGGAATCGGAGAGTTTATCACTTATGCAGCTGCGAGAAGGGGGAGAGAAGGCGTACGAATCCAGCGAATCTAGCTGGCCAAAGCACGCTCACCCTTCTGACAAGAATACTTAAAGAAAATGGAATAATTAAATAATCTAGCTTCGCACACATTAGATAAGATAGCGTCGCACACAACAGATCCGGGTGCGAGCTTGTACTACCACTCTCACAGCCTCTCTCACAGTCACTGTCAAAAATGGATAGCAATACTAACAAATTAATAATTATTCAGGCACGTGTAACAACACATTGATACCCTATAAATCAGTTCATTGGGAAAATTGATACCGTTGATGGTCTCAGTTGTAGTTGTGGGAGGTTGTCCGTATTATGAAAATGTTTTGTGTATTCCAGACAAAAAGAAAAAAAAAAAAAAAATGAGTAATGATGGTGGTGTTACAGGCGGTGATGGATGAACACCGAGCAACACTGGACCGAGACAATCCAAGGGACCTCATTGACAGCTACCTCATGGATATGGATGACAACCAGGATGATCCAGAGTCAATGCTGCATGGTCAGTTCTTAAATCACTTATTGTATGAAAAAATAAAATCTTGTTTGCATACTTGTATGTTAATTATGTTTACAAAAACATAACTGAAATAGCTGTAAATAATAAAGTTCCCTACCAAAGGTGCAACCATATACTATTTGTTTACGAAATGAAAAGTGTGGAATAGTCAAAATGGTTATGATTCTTATGTTATTTTACTCCCTGGCTGCAGGAGATTTCAAGCCGTTAGCATTGTTTTGAATACTGTATTTAATACAATTTTCACCCTTGGCATTGGAGATATGGTAAGTTTGCTCCTGTCAAGTTAGGCTACTAGACTGCAGAACATGCCTCTGTCCAATTATTCTATTCAATATTAGTTTCGGTTATAAAAACAGATTTCAATAACATTCACGGTTGTGACTATAAATTTATTGATTTTGCAGAGAAAGACTTGTCATTCATCATCTTCGACCTCTTCTTTGCCGGAAGCCAGACGACTGCCGATACGCTGAAATTCACCTTCTACTACCTGGCGAACAACCCTAGGGTGCAGAGCAAGCTGCAGGCCGAGTTAGACGAGACACTGGGTGGTGCCCTTGCCACACTGGAAGACAGAGCCAGGTCAGGTCACATTTAGTATCTTAACAACAACTCACGGAAAGGTCGCCTTTGGTAACATTTAGCTCAGTCCTACAGGGTGAGTACCGTATATGATCCTGTCTAGGGACATTGCCAAGTCAACCTTACGAGGAGGACATGAGAGTCAACGAATGCTCTTTTCTTCGGGTGAGCTCTTTCAAAATTTACGTTACGATGCACCGACTTTGCTATCCAAGGGTCACACACACACACACACACACACACACACACACACACACACACACACACCTACCTCATAATCATTAATGTAAATACAAAAAACCATGTAAAAAAACAGGAATAATGATGTAAATAAAGAATTTTTAATGGAAGCAGGGATGCATTAGTGGGATGGGGACAAGAAGAGGTAGAGATAAGTTCAATGAAGTATGGGTATTTTGAAGCAAGTAAGCAATATCATGAAGATAATCCAATATTATGGAGGAATGTATAGAATTGCATGGAATGAAATGAACGAGTAGAGTTGTGACCAGGTATTATATTATTTGTGACCACCATGATAATATTTAACTTGTTGCAGCTGGTAAACAAATATTTTATGAACCTGGAGGGATTAATTTCCAGTCAGCTGAAATGCTTATTACATGACCCAGAAACTAGGCCTGTACTAAGTCTCATTATCTGTGCAGAGAAGAGCTATCATGGTAGTCAAGAAAAATTGGCCACAACTGTATAACTATGATTACTGTACTGTGTTGTGTATACCGCAGGCTGCCCTACACTGAGGCTGTGATACAAGAGGCAATGAGGATGTCCACTTTAACACCAATAGGACTTCATCACATAGCCACCCAAGATCTTCAGTTGGGAGGATACCACATCCCTAAAGTAAGAAATATTTGGTTTTGATTGGGAATTTTAGCGCGCGGACGGATTTGTTGGTGAAGATGATTTGGGCACGTGGAACAAATGGTTGTGAGCAGGTTGCACAAAAGTTGTCGGTATTATTATAGTAACAAATAATTATAAGGTGGAAGAACAGAGAGAGGGAGATCAGGAATAAGATGGAAGGATGGGGTTTACACGCATATCCTACGCATGAGGATTGGTGGAATGGAGGAATTTGCATCAGCAGCCACGTATATAGAAATGATGGCCATATGCCCTTGGGAGTCTGGCAATAGAAAGATAAATAGAAACACATTCTTCTTGGGTGGGAAGAATATACTGGAAAAGCCTGTGTTCCTTAAACTCCCTTCCCCGGTCATAGTATATTTAAAAATTAAATCGTTTGTCCGTCGAATTAGATATATTTTTTCTATGTCCTAATTCACTCTATTTTTAGGCAGATTTTTATTTTTCATTATATAAAGACAAAATATTATGAATAATGAATATACAACCAAAATGAACTATAACTTGCGTGTTTGTGTGTGCATACAGGGAACGGTCTTCAACACGATGGCAATATCAGTCCACTACGACCCTAACGTTTGGGAAGACCCACATCAGTTCCTGCCCGAACGCTGGCTGGACGACAAAGGTCACTTTGCCTTTAAGAGGGAAGGATTTATGGCCTTCAGTATTGGTAGGTCATCTGGTTATTGAGTATGTATGACCAGAAACTGAGTTATAGATTGATACCAGGTTATATTTCATTGTACAGTCGGCATCATAAGTTCGCTTCATTTCCACCTGCTTATGTATGAGCTATATTGATGTTGTAACACAATTTGAATGCAGAGATGATAGATATACTTCACATGTGATAAATTACACATGTTGTTCAGACAGAAACTGGTTTAGAATGCAACTATCAGGTCATATTAGCATTATCAAGTACATGAGGTAGACGCAAATTTATGCTGCCGGCTTTACCAGTCTTGCTTACCAGACCAAAATTTACAATGATAATCTCTATGTATTTCAGGTGGCTGTGGTATAGTAGTTAACATACGGGTCTTGTAATCCAAGTGTCCTGATTCAATCTCTGGGTAGGATAATGACCATAAGTGACTTTCTCTTTCAAGTAACTCTCCTGTATTCTTACAATTACTTTCCAATCTTCCCCAGTACTAAACAAGGGCCGTAACTATCAACGGATCAAGATACCTGTGTTTTATATTTCATTTACAGTTTATGAATAAAGTGACCTATGCATTACAGTCCATTAAGATCTAAATATTATCAAAATTTGACTTTGTACTAATAAATGTGTTACCAGAAACTGCCTTGGAAATCAGTTGACATCAGATAATATGTTCAGATATTGTTCATGAATGCTACAGTCGCCCTCAAGTGTACTGCTTCTACTTTATTTGCTGTCTGCACTCAAGTATACTAAAAGCCCGGTGAAAAAAGAAACTTTTACCCTGTTTTGCAGTTTTTTATGCTACATGAGACTTCTATGAGACTGTAGAAGCAATATAATTTATGTGGGTGGAGACAGATATATGGAAAGATAGATAAATAGACAGACTGCGATAAGTTGATAAATAGATATAGTCAGGTATACAAATGGCAGGAACGTCTTCAGACCGAGAGCTTTGACAAGCTTAGCGGCTAATGTATCCACTATTACAATTGCACAGGTAAGCGACAGTGTGTGGGTGAAGCTTTGGCACGCATGGAGTTGCTGATAGTTCTGGCGGCAGTGATGGCCAACTTCACCATCACACCACCTCCTGGCAAGACCATTGACTCCAGTCCTGACCCCGCCAGTGAACTCTTCCACCTCTCCCGCCAACAGGATATAGTGTTCACCCACCGCAAACAGTGATGTCCCAGCTAATGTTACGGTACCGTACTATACTCGTGTTATGGAAATTCGGCCTGATGAACACTAGAGATGTTTGTGTGGGACTACCAAATTATTGAGGTTTGGTGGATACCACAATATACCTCTGCTTACGAATAGTTTGATGTTTTTGGCATCAAATTTGTCATATCGTGTTCTGGTATGATCGGATATTTATGTAATATATTTGCAGTTTGGATAACGTGAGGCTTTTCAGATGAACAACCATTACCCAAAGATTTAAAGTTGAACAATCACAGTTAAATCATAAATAACTTCACTAATGGATACTATATGTACTGACTGTGAAGGACACCTTTGGCTGCAGGTAGATAGGGAGAATGTGCAGTACATATGAGAGAAGGGTGAAAATGTAGGTTGAGAGGGAAGCGAATCTTCTGTCTTTAGGATGCCATGCATGGTGCTATGATTTCTTTTAGTAATATTATATAATAATATGTGTGTAGTGATATATTAACCTAACCTATTATTGCAATATTTCTAAGTAGTGCCTTGAACACTTTTTATCTAGAGCTTATTACTTTTAAGTCATTGTAATTGCCCTCACATTTAATAAATATTTACCTTGCTATCCCAACACAATAAGAGGTGAGGGGAATCAACAAGAACAAGGTGATAACCAATTAACCATTACTGGTGGTACTGTTAATAAAGTTGATAACAGTGTGTATATTGAATTATTATCATTCAAATAGAAAGCATCGATCCTTTTACGTAGTTGCTACCCTCATAGGTTGAAGTTAACAGAGAATGAGGGTAATCTCCCTATTAGCTTACTGACTTATACAGCTGGTATCTTGACTCTCCTTGGTATGGCTATCGCCAGCAGGTACTTGCAATTAAATTAAGACCTCTCTCTCTCTCTCTCTCTCTCTTATGATAGCACAGACATATATATCTGCTTGAATGAGAGTGAGAACTTGAAGGTGGCATTCAATATATGTATGTGGATTGGCCCGCGATAATTACTGTGGGCCTAAGTTAAACAGGTACAAGTTTATCTCTTTAAAAACTTAATGCTACACAAACATTTCGCCTCGAAGCTGAGCATCACTCATCCTGCAGTCCTCCTATCCTAATAAAATCACTGTACTGTGGAGGTGAGCCTGACAACCTTTGTGCTGGCAACACTGTCCCCATCACTTCACCACATCACCATGACTTGCAGATCTCAGTACTCACGGTCGTAAACATTTCACAACACAAGTGCTGTGCTTATTTATTTGGTTTAATGTTTCTCTGAATAATCAGGAACAATATAACTGCGACAAACTTTCGGATTAACATCTCCGTACGGGTATTGTCTGCGGTGATATGAGCCAAGGTCAAGAAGGTGTGTGTGACTTGGTTTGCCGATGTGTGTTTATGTGTACTGAGAGAGACAGAGAGAGAATATAATTACATATATATGTGTGTGTGTGTGTGTGTGTGTGTTTGTCCTGAAAAACCTATCCTCTCCCGCTATCCTACCTTTATTATTCTGACTTAAGTATTGCATCTTTTGTTTATGTAGGATATTAATGTCGACCATTGTTAAAATGTAACACGTTTATTAATATCCAAAATTTTTGTCTTTTTAATTTCTTACATAAGACTACATCCACAAACACACTAGTGATATTTCACCAAAAATAGAAAACGGGAGATCCCTCATCGTTCACGGATAGATGGATACTGAAGACTGACAACTACTGAGGGGTGCACCAGTTCTTGCACGTGACGTCATGCACAGAGAATGTGAAAAATGGTACCGTCTTTGGAGAGACCTAATTGATACCTGGATCTTGATGTGGCCAGTAGTTTGAGGAATTGGGAGCCCCATCTTCCCCAGCCACTTCCTTTCAATTCTTCAACTGCACCTTTATTTCTATGGGTTTCTAATTTAGAGCAGATTTGAGGTGCCAAGGTCAGGAAAAACTTATTCGATTAAAGTATTCTTGCATATGAGTCAGACGAGATAATGAGCGGCGTCAAACATCCTTAATGATACAGTAGAAACATTCGTGACTCCTTCCAGAACTTTATATTCCCACAGGCAAACTTTAGCGTTAATCCACATTTAAAATGAAGATAATTATATAGTATAGCCCCACCCCTCATCCTCCCATTAATAAATATTGTCACTTCTGGAATGAATTGTATCATCCAAGGAGAACTGTTTCAACGTGTAAGCTTCATTAATTGGATAATCATAATTAAATCTATAAATTTTATTATATTTCGTTTGATCTCGGACTCCCTAGAACCCTCTTTTAGACCTCGGACGTGGTTAATGGCCTCATACCTTCCCATTGTGGTGTGCTAATTATTTCCTGCCAAATTTGACAGTGGTTGCAAAACATTTGTAAGTTTTGCAAAGTTCCGAACTCTAACAAGCTCATACCGTACAACAAAGAAGAAAGTTTAATTTTTGAAAGTTTCCGTTCAAGTATAGGAAAAAACGTAAAAAAATTACTAAAAGAAAACGTTTACTGAATGAGTGGACTATTTCATATTTCTCCAACAAGAGCAGACAGCACGGTTTGCAAACACAGTCATCGTCATGTCCCCACCTATCAATCACATTCTTCCTTGGGCGCCATATGACCTCGCTGTTGCGGCACCTAAAATCAATTAATCAATCCATGGTCATGTCCGCTTATCAAGACTGGCTTAACAATATATAACTCTGGGTTGGTTCCCGGAAATGATAACATCTTCTACTCTTTAATTTAACTCATCCCGTACATCAACCCCGCCAACCCAGAACCTCAATAATGATTATGGGACCCTGTGATGTAGTCAGAAAATTGGAGGTTAGAGAGTCCTTCAAACATTGCCACGAAACACCCCTTATACTGAAGAAGCTTGTTTCGTGGCATAGTCAGGAGGAATCAGAAGCCACCATGTCTCATACACGATCACAGGGTCCTGAAGGATTTCGTCAGTGAACTGGGAGACACTGATACCTTCAACATGTATGCCACGAAGCAAGCTGAGCTACCAATACTACTGAAGTTACGCCATATTTGATAGAGTAGGTCTATATGTTTGGAGTAACCAACCGGTAGCCTACACATCGCTAAAAAAAAAAAAAAGAAAAAAAAAAAAAAAAAAAAAAATCTACAAGCCACCATTTCAGCAATAGGCAGCACCACCTGGAAAGAACTGTTCAAGCCCACATGTATATAAAAAACGCCACAGTGTACTTTTTCCTATACACATGGCGCTATTATTTCTATCTGCATCAATCAATGAACAATGTGATGACAACTTTCCACGTACGAAAAACTTTGTAACTATGTGAGTTTCGTTTTTCTCTGCAGTTGTTGTGGCAATGCACCAAGAAAGTGTGATAAATAAAGAAACAGAAATGAACAAAATTACTTGAGAGAGAAAGAGAGCGTTAGTCAAGATAAGAATGCATAATAAAAAGTGTCATTGTGATAAAAAGATAAAGAAAAACCGAAAGGAACAAAATTACTAGAGAGAGAAAGAGAGCGTTAGTCAAGATAAGAATTCATAATAATAACAGTGTCGCAAATAAGGGGATAGTATACTTTTGGTACATATATTAGAGCGCCTTCATTCCTCCAAAGTATGCCAGCAAACAGGACCAAATAAACAAAGATAATGATGGCTTGTTGCTTGGAATAGTTTGGAGGAATCAAATACTCCCGATTTACCAACACTGTAAACGCTATACTTTCCCTTTAAGGGGTTATGGGATTAATAATACCTCTACTCTGAGTTTCTCGTTACGATACAAAAGGACAAAATTTAGAGTACAAAATTATTTCCCCCAAATAATGGTAGAAACTGTCATGGGGCAAAGAATAAGTACGTGGGATATATAAAGGACAATTGGTGTTGCATGTATGTAGGTTCAGTGCATGGTCTATAACTGCTATGAAGGCATGAATTAAATAAGGGGAGAGTATACTTTTGATACATTAGAGTGCCTTGATTCCTCCACCAAAGTATAATATGCCAGGAAACAGGACCAGATGAACAAAAATAATGGTGGCCTGTTGCTTGGAATAGTTTGGAGGAATAATTTTCTCCCATACTATCAAAACTATACCTTCCAGTTTTATCCAGGAACATCAACAACATTATATAGTAAACTTATGAACCAAATGCAAAAGTTCCTGAGCCTGGGATAAAGAGCCAGCCAGGGAGGTTAGGCCTATTTCCACTTGTCCAAGGCCCATAAATTCATATCTGACTTTTGGGTGGAAAGAGAGATATTTTGAGTGAGATGTAGAGATACTAACAGAGAGATGTATAAAGATAGATATAGAGAGATATCGAAACGTGTATATAGATGCATGTAGGCAGGCAGATGTCTAAGGGGAGATATTTAGAAATAAAGAGATAAACAAAACAATAGATAAACAGGCACATAAACAAATAGGCAATTGGATATATATATGTTTGATAGAGTGGGAGATACTGATTACGAGATGAAGCAATGACTGTCCATGATGTCGAAACCGATGATACAAGAACATTTTTACAGAGAGAGAATGACTGTATGGGTAGGGTTCTCTGAGGAATAAATACCAAAAAAATAATAAAGGTGTGATGCTTATAAATTTTCATGTGCGGCACTATGAATGATATCAGAATTTAGCATCACACAAGAGAGAACTTTGGACCAAGATTGTACATTGGAGAGGCGTTGATGGTAAATTTCTAGAGATGATAATGATGGAGAGGGAGTTATAGAACTGACGGCGAGGAGGAGGGAAGGGAATAACAACAGCAACAAGGGAGAGCAAAAAAAAAATGAAGAGGGAGGATAGAGGATGTGGAGAGAAGGCCTTGGAAGACAAGAGAGAGAGAGAGAGAGAGAGAGAGAGAGAGAGAGAGAGAGAGAGAGAGAGAGAGAAGAGTGGTGGTGGTGTTGACAGTAGCAGTAGAAATAGTAGTAGTAGACGTAGACGTAGACGTAGTAGTAGACGTAGAAGTAGTAGAAGTAGAAGAAGTAGTAGTAGTAGTAGTAGTAGTAGTAGTAGTAGTAGTAGTAGTAGTAGTAGTAGTAGTAGTAGTAGTAATCCCTGTATCTCCCCTTGCAACACCTGCCCAGTCTCCCTCAGAGCATCCCTTGTACCAATGTTATTTTTCTCCCTCGCTCTGTGTCTTCTACCCAAAACTTTTCCCTCAGTCCCTTCCTCCCCAAACCGCCTGGCTCGAGTCTTTAACAACCTGGCACATATATATATACTGTACACTGACTCGGGGAAGAAGGGAGGTGGAGGTAGCAGAGTGTCTCACGTGTTTGCTGGAATACTGACTGACTCCACTGGGAATAATTCGTCTCAGCAACAGAGATACATATGCGAATTAAGACTGCAATATTCTTCCTGTTTTAATATTTTTAGTTAATGGCCAATAAAGGAAGTAGTTAATTAATCAATCTATCTGTATTACTGTATACCAATTATCTACTACTACTACTACTACTACGATTCCATTTCCACTACTATATCTCACCACTCATCTTTCACGACCACCAATTAAAAACTTCCATTACCACTATATACTGTACTGTACACCACAAGACATCACTAGACTGTATATCACCACAGCCACCTCCCACCACAACTACCAACCATCACCATCTCGCCACTATTCTGTAACACCACCACCACCACCACCTCTCACCACCAGCTTCTCCAACTCATCATTAAGGGGAATAACCAGTTGTGGGCAAGTTGGAGCAGACGTAGCCCTCCAAACTGCGTCAGAAAACACATCCCAATAGTCTCATATGGAGGGATTCTTCTGTTTCCTGGGATGGATAGTTTGGAGGAATCATTATATCTCCCAATTCACACAGCAAGTTACTTTCCCTTAAACCACACCACCAACACCACTACTACTATTATACAGATTGACCTCCTCCCTCGTCCTCACACACAATACCTTCCTCCCTAGATAAAATGACACCATTGGTAATTTATCTTCAAGGTGGCCAGTGCCATATAATATACTAGGTGCCCGGCAGGTGAGGCTTTGGACAGGGTGGGGACGTCAGGGGGAAGGGAAGGGGAGAAGGGGAAGGGAAGGGGAGAAGGGTAAGGAGAAAGGAAAGGGAGGATAAAGGAGGGGTGAAGGGATTGACTGACTGACTGACTGACCTGGTTGGGGTAATATAGGTCATTGTGTTGTTGTTGTTGTTGTAGTTGTTTATGATGTTGATATTATAGTTTTCTCTCCTGTTCATCTCCTCTTAATTCCTCCTCTCCTCTAGCAACCGTTTTTACTTTGTCTCATATTACCTTTCTCAATTTTCGTCCTATACATTTCCTTTCTCTTACCATTCTCTATTCCCTCTCTTTTCCTCATCTTCTCTCATCACAGTTTCTCTTTTCCCTTCCTATCCATTTCCTTTATCTTACCCTTCTCCATCCCCTCTCTTTTCCTAATCTTCTCTCTTCACAGTTTCTCTTTTCCCTTCCTAGTTCTCTTCCCTGTGTCCCCATTTTTTCTCTCCTCTCCTGTATCCCTCTCCCCTGTCTTTTCTCACTATTAATTTTGGCCCCCTATACTAACCCTATTGTAGCTATAACAAGGTAGCGAGATTTAACCTATAAAGGGAAGTGAGAAGAGGAGGGTAGAGGTGAGGAAGATGAGGGTAGAGGTGAGGGAAGAGGAGGAGGAAGATGAGGGTAGAGGTGAAGGAAGATGAGGATGGGGTTGAGGGTGGAAGGAAGGGAAGAAGAGGGTGGAAGGGAAGAAGAGGGTGGAAGGGAAGGAAGGGAAGAAGAGGGTGGAAGGGAAGGAAGGGAAGAAGAGGGTGGAAGGGAAGGAAGGGAGGAAGAAGGTGGAAGGGAAGGAAATGAATGAACGGGGGGAAGAAAGAGAATAGTGCTATAGGCCAGAAAGACCTTGTAGCCTAATCACTAAGGAGAAGAAGACTAAGAGGAGGGAAAGTAAGCACGAAGGAAAGAGAATTATTTGAGGGACAGGGGAAGAGAGGAAAGGGTTTGGCTCGGGTCGGAAGGAGCGCCAAAAAGCTTAAAGTATTGCCCACATCATAACGAAGGAAAGGAGGTTAAGTATACAGTAGAGGTCACGGATGGAGGGGAAAAGGAGAGCAGAGGTGGACTAAGGTCAAGGTGGGAAGGGTTAATGCTATACTCTGCTTGTGTTGTGACCTTGTTGTTGTTGTTGTTGATGTTGTTGTTGTTGACAAGAGTATTGCATGCATTATTCCATTCTTCTTCCCCGCTCCCTCCCCCCCTTCCTCCATCCCTCCCTTTCTTCCTTCAATTTCTCTTTTACTGCTTACCACCAAATCATTTTATCTAATTTCCTCTTCCTTCCTTCCACTATCCTTAATTCCATTCTTTCCATTATTCCATCTTTCCCTTTCTATTGTCCCCCCCCCCTCCTCTTTTCTTTTATTTCCTTATCCACCATTTCTCATACCTAAATTGTTTTCCTATCTCGCTCTTTCACCTTCGCTGTTCCCATTTCCCTTAGTCTGTACTTTTATTCCGTTTTCTTTAGTTCCCAGTTCATTTTTCCTTTCCTTTTAATTTTTTTTTTTGGGGGGAGGGGCAGGGGCGAGTGAGGGAGAGAGATACTTTTTCCTTTATATTTTTTCTTAATATCGAGTCTGTCACTTGGCACGAGTATTGTTGTTTTGTTATTTAATTCCTCAATCATTTTTTTCCTCTGTTTTTTTTCCCCCCCTCCTACACTTTTTCGTCTCGTGTTTATTTCTTCCCAACCATCACATCACTATTTCGTTTTTACGCTGAAAATGCCTCCTGTATATTCAGTCCTCTTTTCCTAATGTGTTATTCCTTGTGTGTGTATATATGTGCATGTGGATATATATTTATTCCTGGG